>CM076656.1:4304167-4450046 GCA_038496675.1 Rachycentron canadum | reverse complement strand
TCTCCTCTCCTCTCCTCTCCTCTCCTCTCCTCTCCTCTCCTCTCCTCCTCAGATACGTGTGATAAACTAACCAAATTGGTGCAAAAATTTCCTTACTTGGGCTCTTTCATAGTCATCTTACACATGGTAAGATGGTAAATATCAAAACTTAATAACCTCTGAGTAAGAGTTAAACTATGTGTGCAAATTGCATATGCCTGAATATTTATATTTTACACTTGTAATGGCGTCCTTGATCCAAATCAATTGGGCTTTAAGATCAGCCGCTCGGATCCAGCTCTGTTTTCTGTGATAGAAGCTCTAAGGACAGGTAGAGGTGCAGCTCTGTCTGCACTTGCTGGACTTATCAACAGCATTTGCAACGTGAACCCCTGCATATTGATAGCTGCACTCTTTCACATGGGCATGTTGGGCAAAGCACATGCTCTTTATAGTATACACCACCTCCTTATGGTCCAATTATCTTCTCACATGGGTGCTGTTTTTGCTATGTAGATGATACCCAACTATACCTGTAATTCCATATACCACATATCACAATGGCTCAAAGAACCTTCAACTAAACCTCTCTGAGACTCCAATCCTTCTCCATCAAAATATCAGCATCATTGAACAACAATGATCAATGGCATTGCTGACCAACTGTGCTTCTCTGACTATGTTGCTGTCTCCTAGTCGTGTACCACTTTACACTATACAACATAGGAAAAATCAGGGCTTGCCTGTCACCCAACTCTTGGACAAAACTATGGTTACCATGGCTATTTCCCAAGTACTATAACACTACACTACACTACTACTATTCACTACAACAGTGAAACAGATGGTCCAGAATGTGGCAGCCCATTTGGTTTTCGATTAGCCTAAAAGGGCATGTCACTTTGCTGCTCACTGACCTCCACTAACTACCCATGGTCGCCCCGGTTCAAATTTAAATCACTAATGCTTGCCTTCAGAGTGACTTTTGGGTCTGCACACATCTACTGGAAGACAATCTTCTAGGCATATTTTCTGTCATCCTCACGCATGCAAGGCAATCTCAGTCCATGCTGTTCTCATTTGCGTTCTTAATGGTTGAATGCTCTACCAAATGCTAACAGAGCAGGAACGATTCTCCTCCATGAGAGCATCCCCTTCTAACACCTCCAACCCCCCCAACATACCTAACTTGTTTACCTGATCCCCTTGACTTGGTCTTATTTAGATTTAGTACTTAGTGCTAACCCCAAGGTCTGATGCATCTGCCAAATGAGTAAACGTAAATATAAATGCAACCAAGAGCGGCCTGTGGTATGTACTGTATTAATATATGCTACAAATTTGGATACAGTTCTTATTGGATGCTGTTAAGCAGACAGTTTTGTGCACATAGTGACATTTGGCACATTTCACTACTGGATACATAGACAATGTCCTGCCAGTAACCTAAGGCCATATTAATACTGAATGAAAAAACAGCCCTCATTCATTTTAATTAGGCCATTACACCAACGCAGCAGGGGGCTGCCAACACAGAGGGCTCTTGAAGAAAAAAGAAAAAAAAATCCAGGGTTGTCCAGCAAAAAAAGTTGCTGGCTCAACTGTTGCTGCAACAGAACATAACTTCACATGATAAGGCAAGGCGGTTGCCATCAGATATGTACAAGCAAACATTCCTAGTCGATCGCTTTGAAACATAAAGGTTTACTGATTAGTTTGTGATTCTTCTATTAATATTAAATAATTCAACTTTAATAACTTATAACATAATAATTTTACAGAGCTGTAAAATCCTGCCTCATAGTTTTATAAACAGCTTGGTAGCATTTTGGTGCTTAATGAACCTTCATAGTCATGGATTATTACTCAAATTAGACTTTGTGGATCTTATTTTATGTCTCACCGGTGCCTGAGGCAACACTCTCCCTCTAAACCCTTTGTGTTGTTTTAATGCAAGTGCTGTTTTTAATATGAATACCTGCTTACACCAACATTCTGGCCAAGAGGGTGAATTTGCGTCATTCTACATTCTACTTTGTGGTAAAGCGAGATATGTACATTTGTGAATTAAAGTTTGTGCTGGATTAACAGGAACACTGATGATTGTGATGATCGTGCATCCTGGTCACCTGTGGTTTAAAGTGGCTCAATGCCAATGTTATCATCCTGCTGCCAGCTGAATCACAGGGATGTGTTCAAATGTCAATTGAACAAGTCACCTCAGAAAAATGTGTGTATAGGAGATCATGACTTGGTGATGTAACAACATTGTCTCTGCCTCAGTCATTCAACCTTTATGTCTCTCTGTTTCCCTCTCTCTCCACCACTGTTATATTTGGTCAATTCAATTTTCACTAGCCCGTATAATACTGTACCCTTACCCCCCTCCTCCTCACTCAGTGTGTGAGTTTATGTGTGTGTATTGTTATATGACGATACAAGTCAGAGCATCACTGCAGTAGGAAGAATAAGAGAGAGAGAGAGAGAGAGAGAGGGGTAGGGGGACACAAGAGAGATGCACATTTTAAATCCTCCCTCCACCTCAGTGTGCAGGTCTCTTCTCTTTCTCTTTCTTTCTTTCTGTCTCTCATTGATCTTGCTGTTGAGAGGCGGGCCAAGAGAGGCAGTGGAGCGAACTGAGGGAGAGTGAGCAAGGCAGGGAGAGAGCAAGAGAGAGAGAAGGGGAGCAATAGAACGAGGGAGGCAAACTCTCACAGAGAGAGAGAGGAGATAGAGGACTGAGACTGCTGCTGCAGAAGAGGACAAGAGACCACATCCATACTGACACACATACACTCACTTTACATGCACACACACATTCATTCATGCACACGCACAAACAGACTGACCCACACATGCTGACAACAACAACAACACACTGAACACACATACACACACAAAGACACACACACACACACACAGACATACACGTGCTTACCCATTCTGACACACAAACAAACACATACACGCTGATGCATGGGCATGCAATGACCATGCTGCTCCCCTCATCCTGACCAGCTATGAGGATTACACTGATGAAGCTGATGATGAAGATGAGAGCGATGAAGAGCATGAGGGAGAGGACGCTGGCCTGCCACAGCTGAGGACTGTAGCCAGGCGGTGGGGGGGAGGGAGAGGGCAGGGGGGCTGGCAGAGTGGGGGATTGTGGGACAGGATGGAACGCGGTTGATAGAAGACATGCATGTGCATGTGTGTGTGCATGTGTGCGTGTGTGTGTGGATGTGTGCGAATGTGAAATGTGTGTATGAAGGCTAGGATGCCCCCCCAGCGCGGGACCAGCTAGCTAACGTTAGCCACATGTTGTGCCACTGCAAAGTAGCATGTACCAACAACACCATATCTCTGATGTTTGGATGCAAGGTAGGTAGAGAGTTTTGTGTGTTTGTGTGTGTGTGTGTGTGTTAGTGCATGAGAGAGAGAGAGTGAGATGCAGGGGGTAGATGTAAAGTAATGGACAGTGAGAGAGAGGCACTGACTAAGGCAAAATGTGCTGAGACAGAGAAGGAAAGAGGTAATGACTAAGCTTGTCAAGGGACTCAGGGTTGAGGTAAACTAAGGTGAGAGTTAGTAGCCGGCAGGAGAGTGAGAGAGTGAGAGAGATAGAGGCAGAGAGAGAGAGAGAGAGAGAGAGAGAGAGAGGTCCTAGCTGTGTGTGTTGTTAGAGGTAGAGCCAGGGAGAAAGAATAGCAAGGTTGTGCCCTGCTGTCTGATTTCATATTATAAACTCTAAAGCCAGTTTATCATCAGCATCTCCAGTCTAGGCCCTGTTGCTGATCTGATGTTTCGCTGATTTGAATTCAACACTTATTTTTTATTTAAATCTTTTGTAAATGTGCCACATCTTCAATTCCACCATATAGAGAGAGAGTATAACTATGAGAATATCAATATGAATGTGTGTGTAGTATTGAATTTATTGAGTTTTGGTTTTTAAACCTGAATTAATTGTTTTTTGGCCTCTTTGGCGCAGAGGAACAAGCTATAAGCATTAGCATTCAGAATTACATTAGCATTTGCAGTTGTGTTTGTAACCATCTAATGACTGTGCTTCCAATGTTCCATTAAGGTTTCCATAAACACCTGAGGGAAATATCTGGCTGTGTTGTACTATGTTCACCAGTGTAGCAGCTGTCTGCTGTTGGTGCTATACAGACAGTGTACAGGTTTTCATGGAAAACAGCTGTTTGCTGAAGATGACACAGATGAGAGCGGTGAGAGTAAATCAGAACACTTAAACACTGTAGGCTGTAAAAACAAAACAATGACCTGGAAGACACTAAAGCGCTCAATGGAGAGACAGAAACTACCTCGTCAGGTGATAATTGTCAGTCTGTAAACATGAATGCTTATGGGAACTGGAAGATCTGCATGGCATGTAGTTCTTCATATGATAACCTTGTGCCACTGTGGGAAGCATTCTGGGAAATGCTCAAACAGCACCACCTTGAACTTGATAAGCAGGTATAAATAGACAGATTTGTCTTATGTATCCAATGTTATTATGTGTCCCTAATCCATAAATGTGTTTAAAAACAAGATTCCCCTGCACACCTTTCTCCTCAGTAAATTAATATCTAGGCTGTCGAAGCTGACTTAAAGTCACATTCATTCTATTACTAATATAATATCTGTAGCCTCTCGACAGATCTTTGGTAGCCCTAACCCATTATTAAATTAATGCCACCATATCCCTTACGAGGGTGCCGACTCACTAATTACATAACATAAGGCTATGCTAAGTGAATGAGCTTAGGCTAAAATTGGCAATCATCGTCTTGCAAAGTACTCTGAAACTGTTGAGTGGAAAATCAACACATGAAATATTAAAGTTCCACCCAAGCGCTTAAGGACCTTGCCTTTGATGTGGAGGAGCAGTTGGTACACTGAGCCGCATCTCTGAACAGTCATTAAACACACAGCTAACCCAAAAATGGCTTCATAAATGGGTCTGTAAACTTGTCTAAATAGCACAGTGAAAGGCAGAACACGAGCATGAAAAAAAAATGGGAGAGACACTGACAATGACAAAAAAAAAAAGACAATATTTACAGATGATTAAACATTGTATCTTTCATCTTCATATTATTTGAATGTAGAAAACAGAGACCGACAGGAAGGTGCTCAATTTACTGTGACAAATTCATGTGCAGGGCTGTAATATAAGCAGATACAGTAGAGTCACTGGACTGTGCGTGTCTGTGTGTATGGGCATGCTGTTGTCCAGTTCAGCAGTTCGGCTATAATAAACTGTATGGACTTTATTTCTGTCCTATTAGATCACCTCAGCATGACGAGCAGGTCGAGAGACAACTGCTAGACTGGAGCTATAGCGAGAGAGAGTCAACACGAGTGTTTGACACAGTGAGAGCAGTAGTTTTGTCCTCTAGAAGTATAGCTGGAGAGGGTAAAATGACTGAGTGTGTCCCGAGGACGATAACAAGTTGCTCAAGGATTTTACTGTGTTGTCAGTGAATGAGATTTCTGAGAGATGGTCTAGTTGATCAGCTATCATCATACATTTGTAGACCTCCACCGGCTTGTGTGTTGAAAGAGAGCATGATCACTTCTGTATGGACCCACTTCATTAATGACACAGGGAGTTAATTCACCTGCACTCTTGACTGCGTCTTCTTGTCAATGTCATCCTTGTGATATTTGAAAGAAATATGGTGAGGAAATAGTGACTCTATGTAAACAGACATTTTTCTAATCAAAGAAGGATGATCTTAGCGATTAAAGTTAATCGCTTATCTTGTACAGGCTTGAGTTTATAAAATGTAATAATACCCATGTAACTAAGAATAGTTTCAGTCAAGAGAGAGTAGTTCAGTGTTCAAACAGCATGCTAGATTGCTTTTCACAGTCTTCCACAAACATTGTGTTGCAGGAGAGTTGTACGGTGAACGTGTTTGAACTCTGTTTAAGACCTCTCTATGCCATTCAAGTATTGTGGTCCCTTGAGAAATTATAGTAATGTCGAGTGTGTAATTAAGTGTTTGAAATTGGCCCAGAAACTAATGAAGATCTATTCCGCTCTGATACATTTACAATTACGAATCCCTAATCATATTAAGAGTTATATTATTATTTATTATTGACAGTGTTTGGACCCACTGTGCATTTGTGTACCTCATGCTTAGTGTTTTAATTACAAATGTCTGTGTGTGGCAACTTAAATCTGATGACAATAAAGGTGATTGTTACTATTCTTTTCTTATTGGAGAAATGTGCCAATTGATCCACTAAAGATAAAACTACTGGACTTAATAAATTGCATCAAAATGGACAAACTGAGAATGACACTGAGAGACACAGTCAAGTTTGATTAAAGTCATAGGTAAACATATGATAGAGACGAGCAACAAACACATACACTGCATGGAGGGAAGAGGAGAGTACATTTTAAATACATGAGGGTACACTACCTTCATTTTACCTAGCCAGCAATGTGTCCATATCTGAAGCAGTTTAAGTGTCTAAGAAGATAAATCAAACACACCTTAACTAGGTCAGACATTTCAACACATTCAAAATAGATGAATATGTCCCTCTATTTCTGCCCAGGTCTATGTATTTCTACTGAAGACGTTTTACTGACTGAAGCCACGGTGGAGTCAGTTCAGGAAAATGTTCAGGTCCTTTAAATGAAACATTTACAATGGCTTTAATTTAGTAACTTGAAGTCTTATTTCTTACTTCTTCAGCCACGTGAAAGTACTTGTTTTCATCTCTTTTTGAATAATAGCGTTCCTGTTGCTCTTTTTTTCTATTTATACTTCCAGTGATAGTTTTAGAAGGTTAGAGACCAATTCCATTTGCGTTTCATCCCATGTTGAAACTGATAAAGTTTTTAGCTTGTCCGAAATGACGTGTGTTAATTCTCATTGTGATCTTGTGTTCTCTGTAACCCACTATATGGTCATTTCATCATCATATAGAAAGGCACATTCAGTGTTTGAACAACAGAAGAAAAGGATATTTATTACCACATAGTTTAGGGGTGGAACTCTGATGTGGTGACACTGATAAGACGAGACTCACAATTATTAACAACATAATTAAAGTTATTATTCTGAAGGTGTGTCAACAGAGGACACAAAGCAGTACATAATTACATTTTAAGTGAATGCTGTGAGAAAAATTAATGTGTCCATTGATTCAGTGATTGGCTAATTTATGAAATTATTAAACTATCTGCATTTGTTACTGTCACTTTGTCATAGTTTCAAAATGAATCTGGTCATCAGCTGTTTTATCTGATGTTCTTTCTTTGGCGATAAGTGCTTTTGCACTTCATGCCAATAAAGCTTAAGAGAGAGCATGATGTGAGAGACAGAGAGGGATGAAAAGATATAGAGAAAGAGAGAAAAATGGAGGCACGTGTGTGTGTGCGAGAAGCCCCTTACGGCAGAGGATCCCCTGCTCTTTCATATCTCACCAAGCGTGACTAACGCCTGGCTTTACTCTGACACACACATACTCACACACACACAGATAGAAACTAACCCATAGACATGTACTAGGATGCTGAATCTGCTCCCAATCTAGTCACGTTTCTCTGGCTACGCAAGACTGGCTGACACACTAAAACATGACAGGCACTGTGTGCACGTGTGTTTCTGTGTGTGTGTGTTCAGCAGCCTTTCTGCAGGCACAGTCCTGATTAGGAATGCTCGTCTCTTGCTAGTCGAGCAAGCAGAGAAACACACACACATACACACACTTTGATGTAAGAACACACATATTTGGTGTCTCTGACCAATCATGCATGAATTCATTCAGAGGTGCTTTTGTATCATGTGAAAATGAAACACCAAATATAGGATTATAGCCGTGTGTGTGTGTGTGTGTGTGTGTGTGCATGTGTGTGTGTGTGTGTGTGTGTGCATGTGTGTGAGTGCAGAGGGCAGCAGCAGCAGTGTTGTGACAACAGTGTGAGCCAGGGTCTCCACAGGGTCTTAGTGCCTGGCCTCTCAACCGCTGCTTCCAAGATTATTTTAAGGCATTTCTAACTAATTAGCCAGTCGACAGTGAGTGAAAAGATCAGAGCGAAGGGTGGAGAGGGAAATTAAATGTGCAGTAGGGCATGAGACAGGTTCAGATCAGTTCATTTTGTCAAAGCAGTATTTACTCACAACCCCAGCCTAAATGAGGGTAAAGTATGCAGCAGGGGAAGCAAGGGGCAGAGCACACACAGCCATGTCTATTTGAATTCACTGGAATTAGCTGATACTTTTCTGCCCAGATGGGCTCTCCTGTAAAAAGCAGCCACCCACTCCCTGCCCCAAAACACAATGACTGCAATAGATATTAAAAATTTGTTGCTGACCAACATGACAGTCAGCTGCATGTAGGGTCAAATGTAAGGATAGTACTTTAATATTGCAGCTGTAGTGCACACACTGTCAGTAACTGTTTGATAAAACATGGGTGTGAAAACATAGTTTTAGCCATGTTGAGTCTAATACTTAATTCTGTAACCAAATAAGTCATGACCAGAGAAATACCAATAACAGTTTTTTTCAAACTGCACAAAATGTCTAAAATTCTCTCTTGGGAAAGAAGATTAATTAAGACTGTGGGCTGTGTAGTTACTGATGTAGAGACGCAGAGGGAGCTGCATGATAAATCACACTGGCACACTTGCTTTTGGAATTTTTGTGTAAGTCCTTATATCGACTTCTATTCATCTCCTGGGATTGTGCCTCAGCCTTGACCATTATCGCTACATTTCTAACAACAATCCTTATAAAGCCAATTCTCATATATAATACCAAAATTTAAATGGTTCTGAGATTCCAGAATGTGATTGTGATCAAAGGTTTTTCAGTAATAAACACACACAGACTGAGCAGTCATCTCTCTCTGACTGTCTGATAGCCACAGAGTGAGAGGGCAAGTAAAAGGTCAAATGTCATATTAGCATGACCGACTGTGAGACAGTTTGGCTCTCTCTCTGCAGGGGAGGTGATTCTCCTTTCAGAGCTGCAGGCTGGATTTGTCTGATGGTGGTGTTTCTTTAGTTTTGTTCAATGAATTCCAAGATCTGAACGTAATGACTAACTTCAGAAAGTTAACGTTTTCGGCTTCACTTGCAATCTGACATCACCCTTCATTTAATGTGTTTAGAAAATATGTTGTTAAGACACATTTCCTTAAACCGAGCTGCACATTTCTCAATTGTGTCAAGCTGTAAAAAAATCTCTGTTCAGTGCCTTCATGTATGTCTCATAGAGATTGCATTAATATTACATCAGAGACTTCTCATTGTTTCATCTGATAAAAAATGTGACAGAAAAAATGGAAAAGGTTAAACATTTGACTTCTATAGGGATATAACACTTGCAGTGTCAAAGGACAAAAAAACCATGTACATAAAACGAAGTAAAAGACATGACCATGGCCAAAAACATTGATCCTTTCTTGGTTTTCCTGACGCATTGAGTTTACCTCCAGTTTCACCATTTCCCTTCACATGTCATGACTAAAAATGTATTTCCTTGTGCTACACCACTTGTATAGAATATGACCTACATAGCCTCTCAACTAAAGGGTCCCTACATCCAATTTTTGAGTAGTGGTGCAGTAAGGTTGGGTTAATCATCCAGATTTCACACTCTTCTCTTTCATGGACTCTTATGTAGTATACCTTAGATAGAATAAAGTAACTCCAGGTAGTTTGTTTTGTGACTTTTCTGTGCTGTATTAGCCGTCAGTGTTTTAGCGGAAATTACCCTATTATCTTGGTCTTGATATGATCAGAGAATTTGCATCTAATTTCTCTCAAAGCTTTTAAAATCCTGTAAAACTCATGCTTCTCTTTATCTGTATCTTCTTTTCCTGATTGGTTAGATTTAATAAGACAGATTAATAAGGGATAAAGGATTTTACCTGGATTTCACCTCATTAGGTTACTTCCTTGAAGGAGTCATTGTCTTTGCCAGGGTACAGAGGGGCTACTCTTTCAACTCCACAGCTGACTAACTTCCACACCATGAAACCACAATGCCACAGATTCAAAAGTGGCTAAGTAGCTGACATCCAGTAAAGCAGAAAAAAAAAAACTTCAAATAATTTCATGATGAAGAGAAGCAAGGAAGGGTGTGTGGGAATAGGGATTGAGGTGAAGGAGAAGAAATAGTGAGACTTAGCCTGGTGAGAGTTTTAGATGTGCAAGGCAAAGAGGCGTGATGAAGGTATAAAGAGAGGAGGAGGAGAGAAAGAAACAGTTATTCCCGGAGGCGGGTTTGTCCCCTGCTCACTGTCCTCGTTCACTTTTGCATCTCGTTTTGCCTAAAAACTTCTGTTGCAAGTACAGTGCGTGTGTGTGTGTGTGTGTGTGTGTGTGTGTGTGTGTGTGTGTGTGTGTNACAGTGTGTGTGTGTGTGTGTGTGTGTGTGTGTGTGTGTGTGTGTGTGTGTGTGTGTACTGATTGTGTGTGTTTGTGTTTGTTTGTGCATTCACATATGTACAATACAGGAAGCTCAGGAAACAATTACTGCCATGCTGGGTGTACACCTGGACTGTCCCTTGTGCTTACACACACAAACTGTACTATAAAAACATCTCATTACATAGGCATGAGCACACACACACACTGTGCTATGCTGTTTCATGCTGGTTGCAGTTTTGCACTAATGCTTTCTTCTTTTTCAGCTTCTTTTCTGCTTTTTTAAACTAACCTCTTTTCTTCTGTCTTTTTTTCTTCTCCTTCCTGCCCACCTTGCTATACCTTGTGTTCCTTGACCTCATCTTCCTTGTTTTCCTGTACAACTTTCTCTGTTTCTTCCTGGCTCTTCCTCTCATTCCCTTCCTTGCATTTCACTTTCATTTTCACCTGGTTTCCTCTTCGCCACCTTGTCCTCCTTATATCTTCTCACTATAGAAGTATCGATACCAAGAAGAGGAAGGGGCGTCACCAGGCGCCCCAAAACTCCACCAACACCCCTGCCATCAACACGCAATGGGAGTAACCAGAGAGCTGAGGGATGGCGGGACCCTGGGGAGGGAGGGAAGGGAGGGACGGGAGGGACGGGACGGACGGGACGGACGGGACGGACGGGAAGGACGGGAAGGAAGGGAAGGGGGGACCTGGAGGCGAGAGGGCGGGGCCGGGACCATGGAGAGGGAAAGAGAAAGATCACTGGGGAGGGACGGATCTCTGGGTCGCCACGGTGACCTGCGAGGGGCAGAGCTTGTCCAGGTGGCAGAGCGGCAGCTGTCTCAGATCCAACACGTTCACGGATACGTCACTCACACACACATCACACCTGTTCAGGTAACTGAGTCTGAACGTCTATCACTGTGCCTGTGCGGATTCGTTAGTACACACGCACGCACGCACAAACACACACACACACACACACACACACACACACACACGGATTGCACATAATGTTTCATTGTATGTCTCTCCCCATCACATCTGCTAACTAACATAGTCAACCTGTTTGTCACTGCTTTAGAAACACACACATGGCTCAGGGTTCACACTGGCATCATGTTCCCTGAAGGGATTACCAGCCTGTCTGTCAATCCATATGTCAACATAAACTCTGGTGACAGATGCTTTCTATTTGAGGCCAGGTATTCTTCTTGTTCTTTGGAATTCTTTGTTGATTTTTATGTTTTGACTCAAAGGTCTAATCCATCATTCTTGTGGTATATTCATACATAATTGAAGACCTTGTGTTAAAGTGTCAATTTATCATAATTGAAGTGACAGCAGAGCTTTTCTGTTTTAAAATATTAATACAGCAAACAACCGGTTGATAATAACAGAAGGTTGTTGCCTAGTATAAATTTGCACAAATGAATTTGGGCATGAGAGTATGTTCCTATCCCATTCATCCCGTCCAAAAAATTATATTTAGCCTTTGCTTATTTATGCTCAGAATTTGTTTTGCCAGTTTACGTTTTTGAGGGAAATGTCACTGCAAGGATTGTATTTGGTGAAAATATTTTATTTCAGTGTTATATTTCTCTATAGTACACAAGTAGTAGAGACACAATCAGGGTGGATGGTGGGCAAGTGTATGGTATTGACAATGCAGATTGGGCTGCGGTTAAGTTTGAGAAACAAAAGCACTTTGGTTAATCTTAAAGAAAGATTATGGTTTTAAGTAAACATTAACTACAATTAAGTGCAGGCAGTCATATGCTCTGACCAGTCTGTCCAGACTCATGTAACATATTTAGTGAAGACTTTGAAGGGATTTATTAAAAGATATTAAGTGTATTTGTAGAAGATTATGATGTCGTGGTGAAGATAAGCTTTAACATTTTGAATATAGAATGTTATCACTTAATGATTTTACTAGATTAGACATTAAACTATGGCCAAATTAATTAATTATGGCCAAAACCATGTTTGAGGTCATAGTTACCTTGACCTTTGACCTTTGGTGACCAAATTCTACTCAGTTCATCCTGGAGTCCAAGTTGGCTTTTTTCCCCAAAAGTTAATGAAAGCCCCTCCAGGTGTTCCTGATATATTACATTCACAAGAATGGGACGGGCGGCAGTCTCCGGCATGGAGGCATAATGAGGTGAACGCATCAATTCTAATGCTTCAAGTCACTGTTGACTGTGGCTATATTTAACCAAGACCACAATTTCCCCCTAACCTTCATTGAGTGCTGCTAGTCCCTAAACAAAACAATGTCACTGAATATTTGACAGTGTGTAATTAACAGTGTGCCTTATGCTGAAGAAAATGTAATCTGGGCATCATGACATTTCGTCAAAATATATTTACTGTTGCAAGTCATGGATTCTAATAGACAGGGTTGTCAATCTTGAGTTGAGCTACTCCTTTGTTTTCAATTTTATGACTGACTTTTCACTCTCTTATAGTTCAAGGACTTTTAGCAGTCAGTCTTATATGACAGCTGTTTCATTTAGTGCCTGAAAAAAATGTTAATGAGAAAAGAGTTTTAGCCCAGAGCAGCAATATGTTTTAAGATTATATTATGATTTTCCAAAATGTAACTATGGTCTAATATGTAATCTAACATCATCATCTTTTATTTTTGAAGCTGATGACTTTACTCAGAGTTGGTCAAGGTGGCAGATATACCTCTTTTTTTTTTATTTCAGACAAAAGTAAGGGGACCTGTTTCAACATAGCTCCCGAATTAGAGAGGACTTTTTTGAAAGTACTTAGAAGTCAAGGATACTGGCCTAAATTTGCTTCCTCGCACAGAGCCTTTCTTTGTACCAGGAGAATACTTTTGCAGAACTGTGCATGCAGGGATTCAGTCGAATGCTTGTCCCATTTTTTAGTAATGAGGCCCATTACTATCTCTGTTCTGCACTCAGTCTGTGTCTGACTGGCTAGCTCCCTCTTTGTCTCCCTTTCTTTTGCCTCTCTATCTTCTTCACACACATTCATAATCACACAGCGTAACCTGGTAATCTTTTTATTTTGGTTGATTGGACTGTATCTGTCTGCAGATTAAAGCTTACATCACTATACTCACACAGCTCCAACCACACACACACACACACTGCTTTCCTTGCTGCATGTGCACATTCACCACGCATCAGCACACATAAAAACTCAGACACGCACCTCATTATGCTCTGTAATGTGTAAGTTATCTTTTGTTGACTTTTTTTCTTCTTCCTTGAATTGTACATTTACTCGTGTCTAAATCATAATTATAGTCTTTTTATATGGGTTTGAACAAAAGTACACCTATAGGCCATTCAAATTACATAGGAATATGCAAATTATGAATTACAAATTACAAGGTAGAAAAGAAGGTGTTCAAATTGCCATTGGTTTCCCTCTGGCTAGTCTGTCATTCGCGCAAACAAAGCCTCAGTTTATTTAAGCCACAAGCCAAAAAAGGCTTTACAGTGACTTTTAAACAGCTGGCAGACATTAGAAAATAAGATTTAAATTGACCCAGGATTCCTCTGCTTCTTTGAATTCCCCTCATTTTCCATTCTCTCTTCTCTTCTCTGTCATTTTCCCTCTGCAATCCTCCACATCCTTTCTAAATTCTGGCATGAGTGTTGCATACAATGTTTCATTTTCTTAAATTAATTTTTAGTGTGTTTGTATGTGTGTGTGTGTATGTGTGTCTCCGTGTGTGTGTGTGTGTGTGTGTGTGTATGTGTGTGGTACAACAGCCTCCTGTATGCTCCAGGCTCAAGACTGTATATTATTGATGTGTCAGTTCTAAGTCATTATACACTGTCATTTGTTTGTCTCTGCACTGACTCAGTCATAAGTCACCACAAGTTCAAAGTTTATCTGTTTGTAAAGCAGTGGACACAACTGAATCAGTTCATTTCATCAGTGTGGTGGAGGGATTTATTGTTTTGTAGCACCACCTAGTGGTTGGATGCCACCTGCCACTTCTTTTCCAAGCCCTCAGCATCTCATGAAACTGAGGTGCTTATGGTTGTTCTTGATGTCATCGTGATGTTGCATAATTACATGAGAGGTAATCATCTTTTTGATAGATAGTCCATCAGTAAAGCTTTCTATTTGTAAAGCCTGTGGTCCTGCAGTGATTTACAGTAGATGTACATTGTCTGTGGAAATGCGGCGCCAGAGTCTCAGACTGTCGTCTTTATTGGATACCATCCACACTTAACCCATTCACTTATGACCACCAAGGTTCATATCCATGGCTTTGTGGTCATGGCAAACAGGTTTTGATATCCTGGCAAGTACCATACCACATCATCATCATCATCATCATATTTTATTATATTAGATACTGTATTCCTGTATTACACTGTTAACTTACATCTATCCATCTATCCATCCATCCATCCATCCTTGCTCTGTACTTACAGGTCCATTCCAGTTGCTTATCATCCGTGTCTGACAACTGAATATAAAATTTGTTATCGAGAAGATGTGTCTCTGTGATAAATATGTATGTTGCTTTTGGTGTATTTGGGTATTCAGGTTTATTTTGAGGACTGCTCCTTCCCAAATGGTGTGTGTGGGTGCGAGTGTGTGTGTTTATGTGAATGTGTTTGTGTGTGTGTGACCACAGGTGCTGGGTCTGGCTTGCTTCTGTATGACAGATGGACCTGCCATCTTGTTCTCCCCACGTACATGTTCCCTTCTCTCTCTCCCTCTCTTTCTCTGCAGCCTCTCTTTATTTTTCTTTTTATACTTTCTCCCAAACACACACACGCTCATGTCCCATCTTTCTCTTTGCAATTTGTCTTGAGTGCACATTTGTGTTACATCTTTATCATATAAATAATTCATGCTCGCAATATATCACATCTTATTCCCTGATTATACATATTTAAACAAAAATACAGAAGACTTTTCTTTCCTGTCATATCTAACTCATCATATATTATAATCTGTTTTTTTTTTTTTGCTTAAATAGATTAATCACTATTGATTGTCAGCTTTTTACCACACACCTCAGTGAAGAACCTGAAATATTAGAATTAAATTTTGAAAAGGACAGTTGTGCACATGCACTTTATATTGTGCATTTTGTCTTATTCTGCTTTGTGCTAATTTGTACCTTCAAGAAGGAAGTGTATTGTAGATAACTTACACTGCCAAATTGTGCAATGATCACACTGCAGTGCCCCTGAAATTTCATGAAAAAACATACAAATTGAATGCATCAGTGTGTGTTGCTGAGATGTTTCTGTGCATCATAGGTAGAATCTCCTGAGGTTCCCTTTGATGACGAGGCGTGGCCTCACCCAGAGGGAGAGAGGTTAAACGAAGTTCCCGCCCCGCCTTTCTCCTCCCTCTATTCACAAAGCCACGCCTACTACCAGGTAATCCTGCCTCCAGGCCCGTCGCATGCGTTGATATAATGTTGAGTTGTTTTCAGTTACATATCGACTCAGAAGTTCAGAATGAATGAACACGCTCTTACTCTTTCCTTCATTCATTTCTTCTGTTTTGTGAGACATTCCTGCAGATTTCCTGAGATTCTCAAATCTGTGGGAAGTCATGTCTTTGCATCAGTTGAAATTTACAGACATCGCATCTCAACACCTCACACAAACATTTTCACATGCTCCATTTAGCATTTTAACATCAATAAATTGTTAATAAGATTGACAACCTTAATAGGACACTCTTCCTCTGTGCTGATGGAAATAAAGTGCCAGAGGTCGCAGTCGCAGATGGTGGAAGGAATGAACACTGAAGGAAAAACCACTTTAAACCTGTTTAGAAAAAACTGGAGAAGAGGCAGTGAGGAGAGGAGTTTATCATCCTCTTAGAGATGCTTTATGGTTCAATATAGAGAAACATGTCCATTGCTTATGGGATTATACCTTATTTCATTATTCATTATATGATCATTTGCTCATTATGCTGAATTTTAAAAATGATACATGTAGAATCTTTAGGAGATACATTCTTCAGCATGCTCACATTTGGTTTTTATCAAAATAACTGAACACAAATATATCTCACCAAACCACAACCTCTGAACTTCACTAACTCCTGAACCCAAAACCAAAATGTGACTGTAATCTTGTATCACCTGGTTTTGGTTTTGGAGTTAACACAGAGCATGCTTGTGCTGTGCTTGTTGATACTGTACTCTGATGTGACAGTTTGTGCCTTTTTGTACCATACACATGATCTGACATGCATGTGATGGGATTACACTAGACCACAATGACTGACTTGTGCAATTGCAGCATCATTAGTGAATCATTTAAATGTGTGGGACTGAAAGCATCAGAGGGGAATGTCTTTTAATTTTCCTGCTGAATTTTTGCAGCCTTTTGTCTGAGTGTTAATTTGAACAGGAGGGAGCCACAGTGGGAAGAGATTGGAGTCCTAAATATCATCCACCCACTGTATGTGTAGTTGCAGTTTGTAAACTGCAGGAGTCAGCAGAGGCCAAAGCTAATAGTGTGTGGTTCCCTCACAAATCCTGACCCAACTGATCAGTTTAATAGCAAGTGTGATGACTAACTGACATCGGTACAGACATACGATTGTAAAGGTAATGGTAGGGCTTATTATGGATTGACAAACCTCCGAGGCAGTGTGAGGTAGACAAGAGGGAAAATGCATCACATACTACAAGTATAACTGACAAAATGTATCCCCTAAGCAGTCAGAAACAGTAAAGTCATTTGTTGCTTCACTGTAATACAAACAGTAAGACATATGTATTCCATTTGTAGACATTGGTGACTCTCAGTCATTAAGCTAATGTAGATAAATAGGAAGGAAGGAAAGACAGAGAGGGCCAGGGTGTGGCAAGAGATGGGATAAAGAGAGAATTAAAGGCAGACAGACATAGAGACAGAGGGCAGATTTGTTGCTGGTTGTTCATCACTCTGTCAGTCAGCCAAATCACACCCCTCCCTATGAGTCTCTTTCCCCTCCTGCTGATACAGCAATAGAAATTAAGTCTGTATGACCTTTGCACTGGACTTACTGTGATGTTAACAGGTGTGTAATGATGATTTCTCTTCCATCATGGGGGACCACTTGCATATGCAAATAATAACAGCATTGAACTAGCTTAGGATCCTGAGTGACTTCTAATAATTTTAGCATATATTATTACATTTTTTAACTTTCTGCATGTTGTCACTCTTAAAGTTGAATAAAGATGGTGAGGCATCTCGTGTTGCACCTGTCACATTGTCTCATCTCATCTTTATTGGTATTTAACCACACAGCAGAGTGAAATGTCATCAACTGACGCTGACAGTAACTGATGATGAAATGGAAAAACTTCATCAGTGTTTTCAAACAGAACAGGTGCTACCCAGAAAGACGATCAACTGCTCTCTAAAGCAGAATGAAAAATGCAACCGCAGTAACTGTGCCAATGAGTAACCAGTACCAATGAGTACCAAGATACTCAACCACAGAAATTTGTTATATAACAGTATATTACATAAAAAATAGTTAGCTTTAAATTGGAGCAAATAACAAAAGGGCTTATATCAATATACATTTAAATATTTTGTAGGTAATTGAAGGTTTATTTAATGAAACTTGAAATATCTAATATTTAACTTGGCAAACTTGTCAGCATATTTACAGACCAAGATTTTCTTACATTCAGAGATGTGCCTTTGACTACCTGATGGATATAATTCCAGTATCCTCTCCCCCTTCAGCTCTCTTTTAATGATTTCCCTCAGCTCCTGAGGGAAATATTTCTAAATGCTCCAGTATATTCACCAGCTTGTCACTAAATTTATCTGTCTGTTGTTTGGTGCTGAGCAGAGCAGGTGGTGTACAGAGCTTTGTCTCTTGAAACAGTTGCCTGCTGCAGTCAAAAACTATTCTATGAGAGCTGTGAGAGTGAAAACAGTAGAGGCGCAGGCTAAACAATGAGGTGAAACTTACCATGAAGCTCTGCAGAGGTGAGGGAACTAGCACAGTCACAGTCGGATGATAATTCATCGTAACAAGCGACCACTTTCACTTTACAATGAGTAATTTAATCCATTGCCATTATTAATATATTGATTTTAGCTGCTTTAAATCAAAGTGTAAATAGTTGCCTGTGCTGCACATCTGAGAAGAAACCCAACCCACCCCTAAACAAGATCTCAGGGGCTGTCTTGGCCCGTTGGGAATTCCCCTTTTGCTTCAGTAGGTGCTTTGTTTGCTTTGCTGCGCTTTATGTCTTTTTAGCTTTACCTCTAGCATTTACCAGGGGAGTGTGACAGCTCTTCAGAATAGTCTTTACCAGAACCTGAAAGGGATCTAATGGAGGAGCTGGGGGGAAGCCAGAATGATTAGAAACCGTTTGAGCAGACCACATTATAGATCTATGTGTATTATAGATGTACGTGGCATCCTGGTTTACAATGCTTCTATCTTCTTCGTCAGTGTCCCTTTATGGCTGTTGACAAAACAAAGCTGATATTTACTACAATTTTATTGACAGTCATGTCAAAGTTAAAGGTCAGCTAATACAATGTGACAGAGCATAAACATAAGATATGTTTCGGTTTGGATTAGCTGAAAAGTGCTAGTTTACCAAATATATTAATACTCCAACAGAAGTAAGTAAGTAAGTAAGTAAGTAATACATTGTTATAATTTTTTACATTAGCACAAATCAGAGATGACAGCCAAATATACACAGCTGCATTGTTACTGGGTTACTGTGCCTAGAGGGTCATACCTTCTAGAGCCTGCTGAGCTGGGACCCAAAATAGGTTGTGGGTCAGTCTGTGGATGGGCCACAGCCAGGGCAAGAGACGGAACACACAATTTGTTTAAAAAGTGAACACAGAATTTGTATGCAAGGCCCATCTATCACTAGCCTGGCCTACCTGTAGAGGATAGAAGGGCAAGGTTGGCTGTCTCAGCAGTCAGACATTAAACATGCATGATGTGTGCTTTTATTTAATTGGTCCTAAAATATTAATAGAGCTGGCATTCACTGGCTGACATTTGACTAGAGAGAGAGAGAGAGAGAGAGAGAGAGAGAGAGAGAGAGAGAGAAGGAAAAAAAATGAAAGAGATAGAGAGAGAGAGGCACATTGGGTTGTGATATGGCCAGTGTGCCACTGCGTTGTTGCTGTGTCAGCTGACATGTCTGTGGATTGTATTTTTTATTGTGGTGGCTGGATGCAGACAGACTGGCTGTAGAGGGTGACTGGCAGATGCTAATGATATGGTTCCAGTTGCAATTTATGCCAGCCAAGATGATAGCCTGTTACTGTGTGTTCACACTGTGGGCAACATGATTGATGTGCTGTCTGTTCTGAGTGATTGTGGCTGTTGAAAGAAGCTCAGGTTGCATCAGTGCAGCGTTCTGCAACCACAGTTTTCACCCTGTTAATGTCTTGCGTTTTTTTAACTAGGGGGCATTTATTAAATGTCTTACCATCAACAGCATATGTTTTGTGTTGAATTGTTGAATGTTTGGAGTCGGCTTTTAACATTGATTCATTTTGCACTTTTTTTGATCCAACTACAAATCTTACTGCTATAGTGACTAAGTGGACAACAGAAAAAAGTCTCACTCAGTGAGGATGCACACAGCAGTGCTTTGGGTTTACAGCTAAAGTCAACAAATATCAATGACATTCTCACATTGACAATGCTAACACTGATGCAGCAGGTATAATCTGAGTTTAGTGCACTAGGACGCTAATGTTAATACAAAATTTCCACAATTGCTTTCAGTTTTGACCAAAGTGGTGGACTAAATGAAAAATCAACTTTGCAATTCCTGAAGCAGTACTCCTGACAGGGCTGAAAATGCATTTGATTAAATGTCATAAATCCTAACTTGCTAACATGCTGGAATTCTGGTCTGTCAATTTTTTTTAGCCAGCAGCTTTGGTTGTCCCCGCATGAGCCATATTATTTGGGTTGATCACAGAAAGTGAGTGGAGTTTCTAGAGTCAAAACTCGTTGCCTTTATAGAGGATTCATAGCTTAGCAGCATGACCAGTCTGAATCTTGCATCAAGTAGTTGTCACAGACGCCTCTTGTAAAATAGGTTGTTTCAGGTTTAGGGAGACATTGCTTTGAAAATCTCTATCACTCTATTCCCATGTCACATATTAGCTAGGTTCCTTCATACTGTGTTAATAAAAAGCATAAGAAATCTCAGTGACATCTCTTCACATCTCAGGAAACAAAACATTAGTCAGCGAGTATCAGGTGTATTTCAGGACTCGAAAAGCTGTTGCCATAGATACAGTTCCCAAGGAAACACAGGCAGAAGCTGTGACAGGGGTCCTGCTCCATCTGTGGCTAATCCTCCAGGAGGCTATGGTGGCTGTATAGGCTAACCTACCTCAGATGCAAGGGGATACTGCTGAAAATGCCTTAATTTATATGTGGTTGTGAGTCTGTCAGTGCAGCAGTTTCCTACCTGATGAAGCCAGCTACAGGCCTGCCTGCTCACTGACTTAGCTTGCCTTTGGCCCAGACATTCTAGCTAATTCAATGCTTGCTAAAGCCTCTAGGCCATGGTGCCATGCTGGAGGGGTACTGTGAGGACACTTGCTAGCCTGAGTGTCTACTTTCTTCTCTCCTGTCTTCTCTTCTCCTCTCCTCTCTCCTAGCTTCTCTTTTCTTTTATCTCAGTCGGTGCCCAGCAACAGCCTGTTGTTTTCCATTCTGGAGTCGTGCTCTATGCGTGTATGTCTGCGTGTGTGTTTTAATGTGTGTGTGTGTGTGTGTGCATAAGAGAGAGTATAAGTGAGAGTGTGTGGGAGAGCTGGGTGCTGCAGTGTCGGGAAACAGCCTCAGGAGAAACTCTATTTCCCGCACACATACACACAAATGTATGCATACACACATGTAAACGATGCACCTATCTACTAATGCAGGCACACACGACCCACACACACACGTTAAAAGCATACTGTGCTTGATTTGTTGTTAGTGGTTAGAAACTGGGTGACTATTTCTATTATTTCACTCTTGCTTCTCTCTCTTTCTCCCACTCATACAACACACACACACACCTGAGGACACCTAAATGCACAGATATGTACAAAGATATTTATCTTTTTGTCTGTCAATTTTCTACTTTTGTCTACCACATCTCCTCTTCAACCTGCAACAGGCACCATTGCATATGTTTGTGTGCATTCATGTTTGAGGATGTGTGTGTATTTAGAGTAGGGAGGGCACACTCTTATGTCATTGGCTGGCCCGAATGTAGGGGTGTGGCTTGTACCAGTAATGATATCTGACAGCGACAGAGAGGGAGAGAGGCGTCGGATTGCAGCTCCAATAAAAGACTGGAAAAGACAATTTGCTGAAAGACAGACAGAGAGAAAGAAAAAGAGAGGAGGTGGGGGTTTAGGCAGAAAAAAGAGAGGGAGAAAGAGAGAGACTGAATAATATACTGAGTAAGAGAGACGAGAAGAGAGTGAGACTTGGAGCTACATCACAGATGTAGGAGGGAGGGGAGGAGAAAGAGAAGAGGAGAAGAGTTGCAGAATGATTCTTCTAACCATCCACCTACTTCAGATGCTCTCCCCCTCGCTTGCATCCTTCCACCTCCCTCCTTTCATCCAGCCAGGCACCCATCCCTCCCTCCCTTCTTCCTTCCATATTTAATGGGAGCACACACAGTGACAGAGGGGAGATTGACTGGTCATCTC
This sequence comes from Rachycentron canadum, assembly GCA_038496675.1. Classification (NCBI taxonomy): domain Eukaryota; kingdom Metazoa; phylum Chordata; class Actinopteri; order Carangiformes; family Rachycentridae; genus Rachycentron; species Rachycentron canadum. The sequence continues at coordinate 4,427,975 of CM076656.1, read as the reverse complement.
CTAGGACTCGGAGAGAAGGAGGGAAGGAGGGAGGGAGGAAGAAGTGGGGTGGAGAAGGACAGAGAGAAACAGTGAACTCCCTTAAATAATCAATCCTCATATCCTGTCGTAGCCTGGCCCACGCTCCCCCTCACTCTGTCTCCTCACTGAAGAGAGGAAAGAAAGGAGTTGAAGAGAGGAGATTTTGGACTCCCAGAGATGGAGATGTTGGACATTTCTCCTGGCTAGAGAGAAGATGCGATGATGGACAAATGGATGGACAACAAAGACAGATGGGCTAATGGATTGACTGGTTGGCAGAGGTATAGAGACCCTGATAGATGGACAGATGCTCCAACTCTAAGAAGACTTTGTCTACCTGCCTTGCACTTTCTATCTCCTCCTCCTGCTCCTCCTCCTCCTCATCTCATGATCTGCCAGCTGCTCTTTCGTCCCTGAGGGAGCTAAGGAAGAAAAAAGGGAAAAGAAAGATATTATTAAGAGAAAAGTGACTAGAGAAGATGAAAATATCAAAAATAGCAACATAATCTTCAGTTGAAACTGGTGACAGAAAACAGGGAAGAGTTGGACTGTATCTGACAGTAACATCAAAAGAGCTTGAGAGACAGAAAGAGAGAGAGCAAAGCGACAGAAGAGAAACTGGAGATGAAGCAGTGGAGAACTACAACATGAACTCCCCATTGTCTGTTTAAGGGAAGAGCAGACAGCAGAGACGATGAACTATATTTTCGGCAACAACACCCTGTACCCCCGCAGTGCAAGGGTGGGCGGGGCGTCCGGGGGTCAAGGGGCAGGGCTAGGAGTCAAACAGAAGCTAGGGCCCAAACGGGGCTCCTCGGAGGAGCTAGCACCTCCACACACGTCCTCCCCTTCTACCTCTTCTCCTGCCTCTTCCTCCCCCTCCACATCCTCCTCTCGCTGGCAGCAGCTCCTTACGTTCTTCTCCAGGAGGAGTGCCTTCACCGACTGTATCACTGCTAGCCAGGTAACACACACGTCACAGGCTCTGTGTGTTTGGGAGTTTGTGTGTGTGTGTGTGTTTGTGTGCTTTATGCTTGAGGGGTGGCAGGGGATCAGGGTGGGAAGCCTGTAACGTAACCTGGCTTTTTGTTGCGTATGTGTGTGTGTGTGTGCATGTGTGTGTGTGTGTGCATGTGTGTGTGTGTGTGTGTGTGTGTGTGTGTGTGTGTGTGTGTGTGTGTGTGTGTGTGTCTGTCTGTTTGTGTATACATACATGGGGCTGGTCATTACATTAGCAAACATTCTCTAGTTACAGGTTCTTGGCCAAAATAGGAAGGCAGTCAGGGGCAGCAGGCAGGTTTTAAATTAAAGTTGAAGTAGCTCTCTGTTTGTGTTTGAGATTTTTGATAATGTTGTCATGGAAATGAGCTCTGGCATAGTGCATGAGACCCTGAGAGAAGTGTGTTGCCATGGTAAAGCCATCATTTAGCTGAGCAGTCCAGTGGCACTATAGCTGCAAAGACGATATTGAAATCAAAATCTTACCAAGGAAAAAGGAAGGTATGTAACTGACCTCTTGAGGGAGGAGACACTGTCAGCACATCATTATAAGATTCCTTTATTATATTATGGCACAATGAGCATTAGGAATTTTGGTGATGGAAAAAAGTAATTGTGTTCACCCCATACCAATGATAAATACGCTGCATTGCACTAACAACTAATAAAGAACATTGGCTTAACCAGTTAGCGTCATCACACTAGTGTAAATTGCATAAATTGCCCAATTAATAACCAAAGCAATTCACCAACCCACTAAGGCCCCACTAGCAGAGGAGTGTGACTTCCATTATGACGATCTTAACATTGGTTCCCTCTGCAGCCACTGTCTACTGTAAACAGTTTTAAGTTGTCTTATGAGTCTTGTTTTGCAAGACCCCTCTCTTCACCACTTTAATAATATTGGAAAAATTATGCTGTAGCCCCAGTAATTACATTATGCAAATTTATATAATGCATCAAAGTCTTTTCTATCTGTTGAAATTCTTAAATTCAAAGAACCCTTTCCATCCTAAAACCCAACATCCATCTTAGTACGCAGAGAAATCTTCAAAATAACTTAAAATCCTTTCATGTATGTCCTTCATGTTTGTTTGATGTGTAGGTGTTGTCTTATTCACTTTTAATGTGCATTAAAAATGCACATCATATGCCCTTGGAAAAATATTTTGGGGTGTTGCCTATTAATATTAAAAATCTTCTGCCTTGCATTCTGCATCTCTGTGAGAAGGATAGTTTCCTCTGAGGAGGAAGCTGGCCTCAACTCATGGCCCATTAGGGAAATGCTGCTGTGAGCTGATGTGATTGGCCAAACTCCACCCAAACTGCACCTGCTGATACTGGATTCCTACTAAAAGTACATCCACCCATCAGTTAAAGCTTTATGCCTGAGCTGATGCCCAGGAGTTGCTCTTGTGATTATGTTTGGACCCAATTTGTAAAAAGCAGAAGCCCAAAGGCATTTTCACACCCTGGGATGCTTACTCATGACAATCTGTGTACATAAGGACAAATAATTGCGAAAATAAACTTCTTACAACCTTTGAGACCTTAATTACACTGTTATAGACAGTGTAGTAGTATAGTGCATATATTTAATTGATTGGCATTTTGACTAGGTTTCTGCAGACCTGTTTTGGAGAGGACTTTGTCACTGTATTTACCAGTTTGTACACTACATCACCGTAGCTATTTCTTTGCATGAATGATAGAAAAAAATTTTGTATTTTCCTGGATTTTTCAGCTTTCACAAATGATTGCACACTTTTTGGACTGCAGATGACAAAAGCAGTAATGCCTCTATTGGATTCAAACTTGCATTATTGATCCGAATGGATGGGGCTCCACTCACATCATTCAACCCTGCAGCACTTTAACAGTTGTCTGCAGATTTACGACTCGGCCCATGGAAAAAGTTTACTCTCACTCCCCCCAACCCCTTTGCAGTAATCATACTGGCCAGTGTTTTCCCAAGGTGTTGCCATTTTACCTGTCCAAGGCACTTAGTGCATGACTGATAGGCCATTACACTAAACACATTCACACACAGCTGATGGCCCTGTTGATGGGAGGGAGAGAGAGTGATCTTTGGGTTTGCTTTTTTGACGTATTTACACATTTTAAACTATCTGTGTGTGTGCGTATCTGATTTTATGTGTGTTAGTGAATAAGTATTCATGGTCATGACCAACAATCTTTAATCAGTTTATTAAGTCCATCTGTCAAAAGCCATATAGAGCAAAACGATGTGACATGTAGAAGTCTGGAACATGTTAGAGTCCAGACATAGTTCTTTATTTTGCTGGACAACATCTTATTGCCAAATCTCTTCCTTGCTGGCAATAATGGCATTGATGCCATGTGCTATAAGCCCACCACTGAGTCTATCTGTTTCCGTGGCTCCGGTGTTGGTTATCTCCCTTTAAATTTTTTTCCGCAGAGCAACCTGGCAAAGTGTTAGTCATGTGTTATTTATGTGTTTTTGATCTAATACTATATTTTCACTTGGGTTCTTTTCTTGAGTTTATCAGTCTCAGTAATCACAGATAAAGGGTTAACCCAACTCCTTTCTGTTGTTTCTGTTGTCAGCTATATACTCTCATATACTGTCTCTGTATAATTGATGAGTGAGGTAAAGCAAAGGTATGAAAGCCATCCTGACTCTTGAGAACAAGCTCTAAAAGCCTTAAAAGAGGTGTTTAGTGGCCACAGGAAATGGATGTAGATAGGGATGGACAGAGCTGGGGAGATGGGAAGATAGATAGAGAGAGACACTGAAGGAGAGAATTAGTGATTGATTGGGACTGTGAGAGAAATACGATAGCCTATTAGCTCAAAGCAGGCAATGTAAGTATACAGTATCATGCACATTACTCTCTTAGACTCAAACTACATATCAGTTAATCAGTCACTTTATCAGGATTGGTTATGAGGTAACAATCCATGAGATGTTTGTGTAGATCAACAGTAACAAGAAAGTAAATGAGACTTCTTCCATTTTTTTGTCTTTATCATCTTTACAGTTACATGTTTTCACTCAGCCAAAACGGTTAAGAAAAAAATGTAACATTTTATTTGTATATGACAATGTTTTTAATCTCCTTTTTGACAAGGATCTTCTTTAGACAAAGACAGTGCCTGATGAAAAATTATATTATATGATGAAAAATTAAATTCTAATTAATTATAAAAATTTCTGGTAGCTTTGATGCAGCTTTTTCCCAAGGTTTTGCTTTGACTCATGCAGTTCACCTGTGTTCACCTTGACTCATGCAGTTCGCCTCAGCACGTTGTGGGTCCATCACAAGTGAATACTGAGTAACAAAACTGCAGTTTTTGCCAGACTGAGGTCAAGAGGTGTCATTTATACTGGTCATATTAACATGGAGACAGTCATTAACACCCAAACATACTGCAGTGCGGTTCGGTGTTCAGTAGATTTCTACCTACTCTCCACACACACCTCCCCTACGTTGTGAGTGGCTCGTTATCCTTCTGCTGCCGAAGAAAACTTTCCACTTTCCCTGTGCCTCATGGGATACCACTGTGTATGTGTAGGCTTCTCTAGTTTTCTCTGTCTCTCTTTAGATCAGTGTTTTGGTGGTGGCAGTGGGCAGCAAATTTAGGTGGATTTGTCTTTAAGAAGGAACTGGCTCCATCTCTACCTGTGCACTATGAAACTCAATCACACTTTCTGCAACGTTACTTCTATAGTTCATCTGTTGCTGAGTGGGAAGTCTGTCATAAACCAAAGTAAGAGTTGTATTTTTGTGCCTTCACACCATAACTGTGAATTTTCACCTCCCACAGTCCTCGCTCACTTAGAAACTTTATATCATCACCACATAGAAATGGAGCAGTGCAGGAGTTAGACACAGGGATCATTTGCTTTGAAAATAAATTTACTCTACAAAAACAAACATCCAGTTTTTAGAAATTATGTAAGGTTAAGAGGTCCATAGATGGATAAAAAATGTAGAAGAAACCTTTCTTTTATAAAACTGTCTTGTTGGTGTATCCTTTATCTTCCTCTGTCTATAAACCACAGAGCTGCACAGCATTGGTGCTTGTCCCTGTTCTGCCTGTGCTGTGCAGATCTCATATGGGAATAAATATTGGAGCAACTTGAAGGTTAAAAGCAATGACTTGGAAACATTAACGTGTTCAGACTTGTTTGAAACCCTCAAGGCACCATGACCGATGTGCACTGCTATCTTTGGTTGATCCTGATCAGCTGCTATGTGTCAACTTTCATGTTGTGCTGCAAGACAGTAGCATTTAAGACAAAATCACTTGTGTCGTTCGTTTTTCTTTAAATCAATTTGTTGTTTCCCAAATTTGAGAACAAGAAGTTGCATTTCGGTTAACGCTAATGGAAATGGAGGTGATGTCAGAAGTGGGAGGGGCTAATGCAAATATTTACAACTTGGACCACTGATGTCCATGGAAACGAATGAGCTCCTCCTCTGACGCTGGCCAGGACTGCAGGTGGCATCAGCTGCTGTCATGGTGATGCTGCTATGCTGATCACCAAGGAGAGCATAACGTGTGTATGCGTGTGTGTTTGCGTGTGTGAGAGAGATAGAGATACACAGAGAGAGACACAGTTAGTTAAGGAACACAATAGATAATCTGTATAAATTTAAACTATTTGTGTACTCGCTCACTTGCTTGCACACTCAAACACACGTGCACATACACACATTGTATTGTAGCAGAGAGCAGCGCATTCGTGGTGCTTGAGAGTATGTGAGGTGTTGCGTCACCTTCTGTGTGTGGGATGAAGCTTGCATATCGGCTCTCTCTCTCCCACACACACACACACACACACACACACGCACACACACACGTCTCAACACATACACACTCTCCTCTCTCTCCAGCAGTCTCCTACCTCCAGCCTGTTCTATGTCTATGCTGATATAATCAACACAGATTATCTGACCACGCGCAATCACTTAATATGACCACTAACTAATGAGGCTGAACATAATGACAGCTCCATCTATCCTCCCGTAATTAGTATGGAATGGTTTGACACCACTGATGGCTTGACCTATTCACAGCTACCACGTAAAGACTTCATAACGGGATGTAAATGATGACCCTCAATGTGAATTAAAGCTTTGTGTTTTCATATATTTGCTTCTTTAGAGAGTCGGCTCATTATCTTACAACAACATTGTCTGTTAGTGTGATATTACCAGGTAAAGTGATAATTGTACCATTTGTCATGCAGTCACACATTGATGTGTTACTGTAAGTGACAGGATCATTTCAGTAGAACTGCTAAGGCACAAATTTTAATTGGAAAAGTTATTGTTATGCAGAGAATACAAGTCAACAGCAGAGTTTGTCACATGTAAGTGATGGTATCTCTCTTGACCTGTAATTGCTGTGCCTCCACGTAGGCTAATTAGTGTGTTTTTCTTTGATTAAAATTAAAATTTAATGGAATGAAAATCTGTGGCATCCTATGACACAGACAGACTACAACATCACCAGTGGTTCAAGGAGAAAGGAACCTGCCATAAGGACGATTTTTGTACAAACTAGCCATGACATCAAACTGAATTTGCTTTAAATTTGTTAGGACAATTTGGTGTTGATTGTGTGTCGATTACTAGTGGTTTTGATAAAATACTGCACTAAATTACTTAAGTTTCAAATGAAACTGTAACATTTGGAACATTTGACTTTGTTGCTTAGACTTGAGGCTTAGATTTAACCCGTGGTGGAACAAGTTCTTATTTAATCCATCATTGAGAGGTGAAACAGTTTGTAGATTGACATATTAGTCAGGCGTCAGAGAATAAATTAATTCATACATTTTTCAAGATGAAATGATGAAATATTTGCTGTTGTAGCTTCTTAAAGATGCTGATAAAACAAGGACAAAATTGCATTAAGCATTTTTCAACTTTTTGGAGATTTTTTGACAAAACAATGAATCAAGAAGATAATCAACACAGAAGTTGATAGAGGTAACTAAGCTGCAGCCTTTCTGTTATTATTGGTATCATACTGTATCTCTGTGTTGCCTTTGTTTTGTGTGATTTCAGTCTGTGGACAATCTATTAATATAGTGTTATAATAACTACTGTATTTGGCAAACAGACACTGCAGTGTTGGAGGCCCGTATAGTTTTAAATCTTGTTTGTGATGTGCTCCTTGATCTCTGCCAGCAGTGGCATCTGAAGACTCTGCAAACAGTTTCTAATTAAGTCTGAGGAAGAGATCATGGTGCTTGCAGACACAGTAGATACGTAGGGAGAGAGGGAAACTCATCTGTAACAGACACTGCGACCATATCCTTAACGGAGAATATCATTACAGCACAATAACTTGAGTCTGATTCTTTGGCCCACAGTTGGAGTGAGACACAATCAGTCTAGCCAACAGAGGACAAGCTAGGGTTTCAGCCGGAAGAACCAAAGACAGAGGGTGACACAAATAGATGGGAAAAGAGAGAGTCTTGTAGTTGGAACACCATGTTAAATGAACCACTCAGTTACTGTTGATCTGTGTGTCCTCACCTGAGGAAGTGATCTTACCCAGCAGCCCCACAAGTAGGACCTCTGTGAGGGCAGGAGGCTCTGGAATGAGCATTTGGAATGAGTGAGGTTGTTGAGTTGCACTTTGTTGCATATCATAGCAAACATCTGCGATACACAACTTAAACAAAATCTGTCTCATCGCCTTAAATCATGAACTCAAAGTATCACAAATTTGTCATGAGGTTTGGCACAAAATTGGCGTTGAATGGTAAGTACATACATATTTGAAAAATATGGGGGGTAAACACTCAACTCAACAGATGTTTTTATTATGTTCTTATATGGAAGCTAAAAGGACTTTTGCAGTAAATAGAAATCACACTGATGCTTTCTGCATAGGCTCAACAATGACCTTTCATTGCTCAGTCATTTATGCTGTGCAGTTTGTGGGACAGGTATGTTTTGTGAGTCCACAACAAACCTCTGGTTCTTACTTAGTTGGGCAGACTGTAGTTACACCCTTTTCTACAAGAACTGAGAACATGCCATGTCCCCCGCGGCATTTCCCCAGACTGTTTTAGTGACAGACCTCTATGAACATTGGTAGGACAGAAAGTGACAAATGAACTTGTGACCAATTTAAATAATATTATGAATGTTTGTAACTCCGCAGCTCTAAGTGGCCTATAGCCTCTTTCATGACCAACCTTGAGCTAGGGTGACTGAAACATACATCCCTTGATTTTTGTGGCAACGATTTTTACAACATCCAAAAAGTTTCCAATATAAAAAATCAGACAAGCTGAGTATTCACCACCTTCTCTACATGAAAAGGCAAAGAAGTCATAATAAAGCTGGTTGAGTCAAGCTTAAAGCCAACACTTTTTTTCCAGAATTTGGTGGAGACCAAACCAGTGCTAAAAATAACACATTGCTGGATACTTAAGGCGATTGTTGGTTAACACATTAGGTGTAACAGCTTGATACAGTGATGGAACCTAAATTATGTTTTCTCTCATTTTTGTTATGTAAAAGATTTTTTTTTCTCACGTTACATCATCAGGCTCCTCTATCTTGACTCTGTATTTACTATCGCAAACATAGCATATGGAATAGCTAAGGTTTACTTACAATGCAAATGGTCCAAATTGATAATTGAGTTGTGTAATAACGCTGCCTTTCACACATCACCATAACTTCCTCTGATGACAGACTCTCTGAATGAATACTGATTTATTCTGCCATGTTGTGTGTGGCTGCTGGTGTGATATATGATAATGAATATCTCAGACTGTGACCTCACATGTCTAATCACCCTCCGGATCCATGGAGACCACAGCTCTGTTGTGTCGAGATGCTGTCTCTTCCATATCCTTTATCGTCACATGATGTTTGATGTGTATCCACAGCCTTGATGCAGTTTTTATTATTATTATTCTTCAACACAAAATTAATTAGTAGTTATTTTTAAACTTGTTTGAGACATTTTTATGCACAAGTAATCACTTATTCCAGCTTCTCTAAAGTGAAGATGCTGATATGCTAATTGTTGTCACGTGACAGAAAACAAAATATCTTTGGGTTAGGTCTGGTTGAATAAACCAAATTTGAATATGCCACCAATAGCTGTTTGAAATTAGACATCTTTTAATATTCCCTGACAGTTTAAAGACCAACTAATTAATTGGTTAATTCAGCAGATTAATCAATATTGAATCCTAATCCTTAGTTTCAGCTCCAGTTCAGTCAGTATTTTATGAGGAGAGTAACAACTTTGAATGTGTAAGTGTGTATTTGGTTATTATTCTTAAGGACTGGACCACATAATTACACTGGCATAACATTTGCAGTAATATGCTGTTTTCCTATAACATCATATTATCATCAAATAGCGTCATGCTCAAGTGTACATTTGTAAAACATTAACCAGAAATGAAAAAGTACTTTGTACTTCAAATTAATCAAAGTGATACCAACCAATCAGGTACAAACCAGTGAACACAACACCAGCTTTAATTATTTGGTGTCTCTTTTGAATTGTGATACTTTTTTCAAATGCTCCCTGCTATAGAGCATAATTTTGTGGCATTAAGCTCAAACTGGATTTAACCCCCCTCCTGCTGTGTTCTTGTACTTCCACCGTTTTTTGTCTTAGAGTCAACTGGACATTGATATGACACACACAGTGCTGCAGCGTGTTTGTAAGATCTCATACATGCTGTCAATCAGTGTTGATAATATCAGATGCAACAAATAACTCAGTAATGATGACGGAGTAGTAGCATCATAATGTCTGTGTGCAGTATGTGCGTTTTAGTCTTCAGTCGTTGCCCGGTCTGTTTGTGGAGTCTGAGGCCCCCCTACTGGTGACATTTAGTATCACACCTTGTTTCCCTGCAGACAGAGATGGAAAATCCTGATAAATTGATTTTTGTTGGATGTTTTACACAGGTCTTTCTAGCAAATCACTAGAGTCACTGGCCAAGATATTATTTCCTTGTTAAGTGTCTGCTTTCCCTTTGAATTGATGTGTTTATTAATGTGTTGTTTGATTTGTCAGAGCCGTGTCAAAAGGGAGGGGGGGGGTGAAGACTAAGTGGGCATGTTGACTCAGAAGTTTTATAACAAAATTTTAGGGCAGAGTTTCTACTTCACTTCTTTGGTGTGATGATATTAATCATACAGGCAATAGAAATTAGTGAAACAGATAGTTACAGTTATTTATACCATAGTTTTTAGTTATTGTCTGATAAAACTGAAGTATTTTAAAATATCAACTACAAACCCTAAACCGAAGCCTCCAGGGCAGCTTTGTTCATTTTAGATGCCTCATTCCCTATCCTCATTTCTATCTCTTGTCTTCAACCACCCTCCACCATATCCCCACCTTTTCATTTCTCAGCAGCCCCCGCCCCTGTCTACCCCACCCTCTAGCACTGCATTATTGCTGGCTTCATTTAACGCTGTGATGCTAACAGCCTATTCTCCTTGCTCATCCTCTCCTGACTGAGCGGTTAGCCTGCAGCGCTAGCAGCACTTTACACAGGGAACACACACACACACACACACACACACACGCTAACACACTGGGCGGCTATAACGGGCTTTCTCTGAGCCACCCTCACCCTCATTTCTTTGTGTTCTCCACGTTGGGTGCTGCTTTTTAATGTGGCTCATCTGTATCTCTATCTGCCTCCCTCACTCCCTTATCAGGTTGGTTTGGGGCAAGATGTGGCATATATTAGCTGACATTATAAAGATGTGGACCTCATAGCCATAGCCAGATAGGTATGTGTGTGTGCATCTCCCCAGCTCTATGTACAATGCAATGGCAACTCCTGTTCTTTCCTAAATACCAGCTGTAGGCAGCCAGGAGCTGTAATTAATCTGATATGAAAAATGTTGTCTGTCTCCTGCTTTTTGTGTTTTTTGTTTTCCATCTATTTAAATGTAAATGTAACTGAATAACCAAGGAATTGATTGATATGTAACTTTTATAATGCCCCAAATTAGTCCATCAGTATGTTGTATCTTAGTGCTGCTAATCATACTTAGTAAACCTTACTTTGCTAAGGTCAAACAGAAGTACTCACGCATTTTTTTTTATAAAGAACTTATTATTTAACCCGATAATGTATAATGTGTAGTGTAGTGTAGTTCAATCACCATGACTCAATCTAGCAGTATAAATGATAAAAGTTAAATTTGTCAAGAGTTGAAGCAATTAATCAATTAGTCAATCACCAGAATATCAATCTGCAACTACTAAAGTAATCATTCAGGATATTATTTTTCTTTGTATTTGTGGGTTCATAGACGTAGCTTCAGGGTGAACTAGAAATTGTATGTAAACGATGAAATTCAAAATTTTGAGTTTGAACTTTACATATAGGCAAAGGCTTATTTTATCAGGGAATACACACAAAATAATAAGAATTTAAACAAATTTTTGGTTGACAACTTTTGGCATCATTTTGAATACTCAAAGACAACAGACACAATTCAGTTGGAAAAGTACTGAGATCTCATGTTCATTCAACCCCAGTCAACCACAACGTGGTGAGGATGACTCCAAACAAAAGTAAATTGGAAAACCGATTTTGCTCTATACATATCTTTCATCAAATATGAATTGGTTACCAGACTGGACTGTTTACCAAAGCTGTACTGTGATAGTTGTGGACTCAAATGAATTAGCATCTTCCCTTGTCATCATTACATCTGCTTTACAACTGTTTGCTGGTGTGCATGTACATGTAATAGACTGGTGACTCAGAGACACATAATGGCAAAATACATCAGGATAACACACACAGAAACACACACACACAAACACACACAGATACATTCTCAAAAGCAAGGAAGTAGGCCAATGCATAGAGACACACAAACTCACAGCAGGCATTTCATAGACGTTATTTCAGCTGACCCAGCCTGCCTTGTGATGCTTTAAAAGAACAAGACAAAGGTTGATGGAAGGGACTCGCCTCCACCAATCACAGCTCTTCATTCATTGCGGATGCATGCAAGCACGCACACACACAGCTCTGAGCGTTGTATCACTGTCCCTGGTTGCCTATCGATTAGTCATGCCTGGCTGCTGTCATGTGCAGGAGTCCAGGGAAGTCCCTAATTGGTTGGTCCGGGAAAGAGAGAGAGAGGGAGAGTTGGAGAGAGAGGGAAAGGGACAGACACTGAGAGAGGGAGGCAGCATAGAAAGATGGGAGAGACTGAGAATTGTGAGTGGAGATTTGGCCTAATATTAAATCAACAGAAAGACTAAACAAGACTAGATGAAAGAAGGAAGACACGTTTAACTTAAAAAAAAAGTCAAACTGAGTTCAGGTGCTGTTCTACTCTACTTTTCTTTTGGAACGCATGAATCAAACTGCATCGTCTACAGAGCGACGAACACTTGAGCTTCAAAGTCAGTGCGCAGCAACATAGGTGGATAATATGAGTTACTCTGAGTGACTGACCATTGCAGTGGATCATAATTGTGGAATGAGAAAGAGAAATCTTGCGCCGGAGTGCATGAACTGACTTGCATCCTCTCCAGAAACATATGCATCCTACAAGAAACCAGATGAAGGAGGCTCAACCTGTCCCAAGTGGTCCTGCTAGTTCATCAAGTCTGAACATTTTATCCTTCTACTGACCATGTAACGTTAAGAATTGGTTAGAGGGTCAATGTGCTCCTGAGGGGAGAAAACAAAGAAGGGAGGTGTTAAATATCACACTAAAGGAGGATGCGTTTCAGGACTGGATGGTCTAATCCATATTGGAGCAGGTATGGAGACAATGTCGACAAAGGAGGAATTGTTTTTTAATCTTCTGATTGTCCAGTGATCTTAACTCGCAAATACACTGATATACGGCAAGTGGAAGAGCAGGAATACCAACTTTGTATTGGACACAAAGGAGGATTAGTTGTTCTGCGCAGAGATGACCTACATTATTCGGACACAAGTGATTCTGAGGAGCTTCTCCCTTTTGGCATCTCTGTAAAGAAGACAATGTGGTGAGAGTAAGATAAAAAGACAGGACGATATTTTGTTGACTGTAAATCTCTGTAGTTATGACCACTTATTTTCACAGCCATGACTTCTGTTGTAGCCCAAAGAAGCCCAGCAATGGCTCCACTAAGGGTAAATCTGGCAAAGGAAAGTCCAAATCAGGCAAGAGCCTTTCTCACGCGAAGCATAACCAGAATTTACTGCAAATACAGACGCCAAATCACCAACTGCAACACTCTCCGCTGCACTCACCAAAGCACCATCCCCATTCACCAAAACATGGTTGCCATTCACCAAAACACCTGCTTCCTTCTCCCTCTCCAAGCTACTACCACATAGCACCAACGTCGCCAAGTCATCAGCTAGCTCCGCCGTCGCCAACATACCAGCTGGCTCCACAATCACCAAATCACATCCTGCACTCGCCAAGCCACCACCAGATTCACCTGTCGCCAAGTCATCATCAGCTGCAGCATCATCCTCAAAACCAGCAACAGAGCCACCCTCCAGCTTCACCCAGTCACCTTCTTTCTTCACAGTCAACACATCAGCTCTACCACCACCACCACCAACAGCAGCAGATGCAGCTCCATTCGCCCACTCACCACTCGTTGTTCCAGCAGTATCAGCACCATCACCACCACTACCCTCCTCCTCTTCCTCATGCCTCCCAGTCACTGTCTATCCACCCTTTTCACTCGCCACAGCTCCCCCTGTGTTCAGGGCTGGGCGGATATGGATGGAGCACACTGCCAACCACCCTGGTCACCAGGAGCTCCCGAGGGAAGTTCCCCAACCTGAAAGACAGCGTGAAGAAGAGTCCCACAAAGAGCAAAGCTAAGTGCAAGGCCGGAAGCAAGCCGTGGCCCAATGACACGTATATCTGGACAGCACACTCACTGGAAACTCCCCCACATGTGCCACTCATACACCACTTTCCACAAATACAGGCCCATGTGCAGGTAGGTTTGTTGAGTGGATAGTAGATGGGTGGTTTCATTCAGTAGTAGTAGTAGTAGTAGTGTGCTTCAGGCCACTGATCCTAGAAGAGGACAGTATGTCAGCATTTGACAAATTATTTCCCCTCCACTTCAGATACTAAAGGAAATTTCATGCTGTTACAGAACTCAAGCTGTGGTGATAAATCATGAAATTGAAAAATGAAATGTCCAAAAAAAAGACCTCAACCCAGTATGTTTTGCTCATACACCTGTCACGCATTAAAAAAATGCCTGACCAAGGTTTACACATTAAGGCCAACACACCTATCTTAAAAGTCTGTGGTGAAATGTCTGCAACTAGGGCAAGGAGTTCAACGTAGTTTTATTTTATTTTAAAATGTAAAAAAAAGAATAATAATTACACAGAGCAAGAACTACACTTGGTGTGTTAGTGTTTGTTTTCAACATTCATAATATCTTAATAAGGTTAAAATTAAAAAAAAAAAAAAAAAGTCTCTCCCAGGAACTAGCACAGGTTACGCAGTCAAAATTGATTGCATATTCCATTAATGTTCAAAGTACTCCTGGAATCAATACATGACGAGATATATTAGACACTAAAAGAATGATGGGACAAAGAGAGAAGGGAACAAATGTAACACGCAATATAATTCTGTGATGGTGGGTCTACGTACACATCAGCTGCTGTAATCTGACCACAGTGATGCAGCCATGTTAGAGGTGGATGCTCCCTACTGTAATGTTGCCATTATCCTTGTCAAACTGCCCCTTTAAGCACTGACAGCCTGAAATGCTTCAGTGCTTTCCCCACTAAACCTGGGCCCTGTGCTGCCAACATATTCATAGTGTGTGCAGGGTGTAACTGTCTCTTTTTTTCTCTGAGGGGATGCTCAAAGTAATTCTGGGAAATATAGAAAACGAGCAAGACCAACCACATTGAGGCTTAATGAGAGGTTTACTAAAATAACTCATCAAAAAACAAAACCTACATTTTATTGGATTTTACAGAATGATGATAACAGTGGCATAGTCAATTTCATCCTCCTAATGATGTAATCAAAAGAGCGTGTGGAATGCGTGGAGTGTGTAACAGGAAGTGTGTGTTGTATAAACTGTACTATGGTGATTTAGGATGAGAATACAACATACCAGCTGTGCGTTCGCTGTTGTCGGGGTAGTTTTTGTTCTGTACATCTGCTGTGGACGCAGAGATCAGAGATAGCAGGTAGTGATAGTCTGATTAGCGTGATTAGCATGGACACTCTGATTTGATTAGCGTCACACTTCATCTGATTAGCTCATTAGTCAGATGGAGTTTCATTGCACATTAGGGAGACAGAGTGGTAGTGATATTAGTGAGTGGAGCATTTGTGTATATGAATGAGCGTTTTAGTCTTCACTACTTAACAATGGCTTTTGTGGCTCTTCTGTACTATAAATAAATCTAGAGTAGCAGAGTGAAGCAAGTGAGGTCAGACACAAATCTTTGAATGAAGCTTAAATATGCTCTAACTGCATGCCATCAACCATCACTGTGTCCACTTTGGTTTGTGATTTGTTCAAATTTTTCCTCTTCATCATCTTCATATGTATGAGTGTGTATATGACATAACACGGCACATTTCACTGATTGATTATTTAACTAATCGCTGCTGTGAATCATTATGTGTTATGGGATTGTTTATTCCTGTTTATCAAATCCTGATTCATCTGCTAACTGATAATTGAAGCCTAATTATGATGATGGTGTAGTAACTGAACTCAGCTCACTGCACTGATGGTGGATCATCTCTCAAAGACTACATGGTCCACACATGCACACACACACACACACACACACACACACACACACACACACACACACACACACACACACACACACACACACACACACACACACACTCACACACACAAACACCTAAAAAACACGCCAAAGCACTTGTCTGTGTCTCTGTCTAACCAGAGACACAGGGATAGTTTGGGTGTGCCGTGTTGGCGGAACCAGGCCTTAATGCCACGATAACACAGCTGTTGTAACAGAAATTATGTAACAACTAACAATCACTTGCACAGAGCAACATAACACTGTCTGGATATGGATGTTCTGTGTGTATTGTATATTTGCGTATGAGTGCTTGTTTGTATATATTTGCACGTTTGTTCTTTTGGCCTTTTCATGTAACACGGCGTCTTTCTCTCCCTCTCTCTCACACACATTGACGTTACATAATCATGCAGTCTGAAATGATGTGTCAATGAAGTCACCGGCTAACCGAACAACTGCATTTGTTGCTCTGTGAATGACACACACATACTCACAGAAGTTCAACTGTGTTTTCTGCTGTTACATTGATGGAGCAGTCAGATGGGGTTGAGGGAAGGCAATGGACTGGTAAGTGTGAGGTAATGATAAATAAAATTCAGACAGGTAGTTACACAACAGCTGACAGTAGCTGAGTTGACTCAGTCAGTGTCACTTTTTTAGACAAACCAAAGCAATGTAAATTTGTGAAGGTGTTCTGCGTGAAAAGAAGGCTATGGTCAAACAGTCATGTTTGGCAATCAGTGCATCCAATTTTAACCTTCCAAATTACATTTGTTATGACTAAATATTGCATCTACAGTAATAAGTGGATTAGAGAATAGAGACTTGACTGGTTAGCTCCGTCAATATGATGTATCTCATCTGAATACTTGCAGAGACAAATACAGTATAGATGAGAACCTTGTTTTGTGTGTGTAAACACACAAAACACACACAAAACACCACACACACGCTCAGAGATCCCAACAGCTGCAACTGTCAGCATGTCCTTACTCTACTCTGTCCTCTTCATCTCTTTCATTCACTCTTCCTCTCAGCCTTCCTCCACGTCTGTTCTCACACTGTCGATTTTTTGTTCTTTTTTTACTTGCATCTGTGCTTTTTTTTTGGGGGGGGGGGGGTACAGCTGTCTGCACCCTCTGCTCTTTGTTGCTGTTGTTGAGCAAGCAGATTTGACTCCTCCCACCATACCTATAATCCCTCTGATCCCCTCCTCCTCCTCATTCTGTTCCCATGTGGGATCAAGCATCCAGTCAGTTTGACTGACAGACAGTTGGACATGTGGTGGAGGGAGAGAGAGATGGAGTGAGATGATACATGTGTGTGTGTGTGTGAGAGAGAGAGAAGATAAAGGAGTGGAAAGGGGGGTGAGAGAGGTTGAGATTAGAGTAGAGGGATAGTTGCTATTGCTGCTCTGTTGCGCACTGATGTTGTGAGGTCTGGTTGGACTGTCCATTTGGTCAGCTAGCTTCTTTGATGCTTGTGTAGTCGGTTGGTTTGTGAACTTTTTATTGGCTGCAGAACAAAAGCTGGATTTTCAGATTATTTTACAAGGACTGGCTCTCCCATTACTGGTTTGTTTACCAGTGCTGCAGACACTGGACTGGCGAGTGCTTAATATTTTCTGTGGAGGAATTGAGGGGGCGCAGGAGGTAAAAGTGGAATGATAAAAGTAGGCTCATACATCCCTGAAATAGAGGGAGAAAAAGATACACTGTGGCCATTTATTGGTTAGTGTGTAAGGTTTGTCATTTTGCAATGCTTGTGAAGGAAGCGAGAGGAGAGGTAATGCCAGTCATCTGCTGTGCTAACCCCTAGCTTTTAGCAGTGATCTGTCCAGGACTGGACTCTAGAAGGAGTCCAGGGAGTACTAAGGTTAAGGGTGCTAAGGTTAGATAAGACCCAGAGAGGAAAGAGGGAAGGAAGACAGTGTATTTCTTTTTGGGTTTTTAAAAATGAGATGGATCTTGGGTGTTAATCCACTTTAGGACACTGAGTGCAATTTATGCATATTTAGAATTGTGTAGTAAAATATAGTGTCAGTTATGCCATACAGAGTATCCCACAGTCTATAAAGGTACAATCTAAAACATATGTTGTGGGTTTTTTAATATTGTACTTTGTGGTGCAGTACAGAATTGCTCAGAGTCTTAGCAGAGTTTACGCCATGGTAGAAGAGTGTAATAAGACGGTTGTGTCCATTTAAGTGTGGTTTGCAGTGTAGTACGTTAGTACTGTCCAGAATAAGGGCTGTGCAGTATGTCATGCAGTGCATGCAGTCGCTCCAGGGTGGTAATCTGTAGCAGAGGTTCTCAACATGCTGTACCAAAACATGAGACGAGTAAGTCATTATTACTGCTCTGTGTGTGTGTGTGTGTTTGTGTGTGTGTGTGTGTGTGTGTGTGTGTGTGTGTGTGTGTGTGTGTTGTGTTTTTCATAAGTGTCCCTTAGTAGTGATTGATTACGCTTCTGTTCTCTGTTGCAGGCCAACCCCCCTCCAGTGGTGGTCAACACAGACAGCGTCGACACACCCCCATATGTGAGTACTAACTCTAATATAGTGCCAGCATTGCCAATTTAAACCTAATTATATACTTTGGTTTGCTTGTGCTCCCTCTCAATTGGAAATTGTGGAGGTTGGACATCGGTCCAAGTCTTTTTTCTGACTGAAATGAGATTAAATCACACAGATTTTACATAAAGACTAGATGACATGTCAGTGTGTGATTGACTGTCAGTGGTTGGAGTAGGCTTTACGTTTGGAGTATTGTGTAAGTATATGAATGTTTAAAATTAACATAATTGAAGTTCTTTCATGCAGTTAAAACAGTTGGTACAACCATAATTTGAACACACCACCTTAAATGGCCATTTACTCATGCTTCTCTGTGAAGTTGTGGACATTATGTATAGGAAGCGATTTTTCATTTGTTTGTGCTGAAAGGATTGGCTGATTTTTTGATTTGGCAATTGACAGAAAATGAATGGCTAAAAATGTTTTGTTTATTTATTGTTTGTCATTTATTAAGCAAACATGCTTAACATTTGCTGCTGTTATAAGGAAATGTCCATCATCATTTGTGTGATTTTTGGGTTTATATAACTTTATTCTCTTTGGGATACACCATAAAGTGAGCAGAAAGTTCACAGTAATCACTATGTTTCCTATCTTGAACTTCTATATGAAATTTTAGTGATATTTTAAACAATTGTGGAACTTTGTGAATCGTTACTTCAGATCATTTTTCTCTATAAACAATGCCAGCCACAAAAATAAAATGTAACATCAAAGGTAATTTTATTTGCAGCATTTTTTTTATTTTTTTTTTTTTAGCATCTGCTGTAGTAGAACGTCCTGGTTTTAGTCAAAAAGCTCAGTCCAGAATTAGATGGATCCAGATGTCATTTTACTGGTTTGCCAGCTGCCACTCAGAGACTCTGTGTCTGTTGTTGTTAGATAAGTTTATTATGTAATTACTGTTGAGCAGCCTGGAATAAAACACAGACAAAAAGATTTCTCTTACGCATATTTCACTCAACACAACCATTGACAGTCTTTTTTTATCCAAAGAAATGTAATTAATACATGTAACAAATACACAGAAATACATTTTACTTTCACTGATGATGAGTCTTGAAAGCAAATATGAGGTCAATGGTCAATCCATTTTTTTTTAACGGGAAACAACAGCTATTTCTGCCTAGTGTGCCTATATGAAGCACTGGCTATAAGTTTGATCATTTTAAAACTCTATTGTTATGATTATACATTTACAGTACAGCCAATATTTCCACTATTTAAGACATTTTACAGAGGTTTGTATCCAAAATATTATTAAACTATTGAATTATAGTTGGCCTATAACTCCGAACCAAGCCACTCTAAATATGTTTGTGAATGTGTGTGTATGTGACGTAGCTGTAGACAGTACATGATGTCTGATGGAAGACTTTGCCCTCTGTTTGAAACGACTGGAATTCAAAATCTAAACTAATCTGACTGCACAGAGACACAGATTACAGCCAAGGGGATTACATGGGCCATTGGGATGCCACTCGACCACTGTGTTTTTGTGTGTATATGCTTGTGTGTGCGTGTGTATGTGTGTGTGTCCCTGCCTGCCTGCATCAGCTATAGCAGGAACAACACACTCATCTCCCAGTATAAACCAAATAGAGCACAAAATACATAATAGTCTGCTTAGATCAGATTTAATTCTGTGTGCTTTTTTTGATTCAGACAGAAAATGTAGATAATATATTTTATAGTGTGGACAGTCCAGGCCGAGTAGTCTGATTGGCTCACAGACTACTCATCAGGGATGATCTTAAATGTGACATCAGAGGTGCATCATCATTAAGCACGTATTACCAGTTTAATCTGTGGGATTTATGCGTCATTCATAAATATTTATGTCTAAATTCACTTTAGTATCATTTTGATACTTCTTGTATAATGTTTTGCCTGATGAGTGAATTAACAATTAGTTTATCAATTCACACACTGTATTATAACTGGACGAGAAACCGCTCAAGGCTGATGGGAGTTCAGAAATATCATATTGCCTGGTAGACAGCAATGTTGTGCAGAAAAAAGTGATGAGTTTGCTGTGATAAACAAGAAAGTTTAATGCAGCATGGGAGGACAGTGTACTTGCAAACATTATTGATTTATCTTCCAATTAGTTTCTCTGTTGCCCATCACATTTTCCCAGAACCCAAGACAAAGATATCATAGTCTGAAACCTAAAGATATTCAGTTTACTATCAAACAGAATCAACATTCGAGAAGCTGGAACTTTCACCATTAACCAATTATCAAAGCAGTTGGTTATTAATCTTCTTTCATTCAACTAATCACAGCTCTACATAGTAGTTATTCATGTCAAAAGCTTTACTGTTTAAATGAGCATTTTAATGTCCAATGCAGGAAAACAACCTTCAGTGATTACTTTTACACTTCTCTCTCTTTAACAGGTGAATGGAACAGAAGCAGACTATGAGTATGAGGAAATCACACTGGAGCGGGTAAAAACTCACACACCAACACACCACCAACATGCGTGCTTACTACACACTCTGTAAACGTACTCAGTCACATCAGTCCCTCAGTGATAGAACCTCCATCTGTTCAGACTGATCTCTGTCCTCCCTGAACTCTTCTCCATAATCACACTAAAAACATCATCAGTGTTCATCATCACTGTTGGGAGCAGAAATTATTTTGCACGACTTTCTCGTTTAAACTAGGATAAATGGGAACCTGTGAATAGACAATAACATGACCAAAAATGATTCTTGCAGAGGGATTCAAATGGATTAAAAAAGTGGATAAAACTATACATTTGTGTGAATTTACATTTGTACCTTTGACTCTGACTCAACAGAATAAACTATATCACAAGATCATTTTGGGACCTGTGTAAAAAAGGGTTAGGCTGAATGTAGCCACACACACTATATTTGAGTCAGCCATTGCAGTGTTGCACAAGCTTGCAAGGTATGATTACTTCATGCCCGCTCTAAATCTAATAAATAAATATAGTCTAAATATAGTCTAATCTAAAATAAAGGTAGTTGAAAAAGGGAAGACTTTGAAAAGGTCAGATTTAGAGTTCCACAAGTTCCAAAATAAAACAATTATCTGTGTTTGAAATTGTTACATTTGCTTAAGTATACAAAATATGTATATGTATATATATATATACACACACACACACACACACACACACACACACACACACACACATTTAAATATATTTAAATATATAGAAATAATGGTGTCATGGAGTCCAGTTATAAAAAATCACTAAATACATTCACTCAAGTACTACAGCACTATCCTTCAGTCCTTGTGCTTTACTGAACTTCCTAGCAGCTGCAGTCACTAGTTACTCTGCAGACTCAACAGAGAGATTAGTTACCAGTTGACCAGCTGTTACTTTGAAACGCTGGTTACATGTTAATACAAATACATCCAAATATAGACTGAATACTATTGACGTAAATACAGTATATTTAGCTGTTAATACTTTGATACTTTTACTTTGAATGCAGGACAGCTAAGGTATATAGTTACCCATTGTCTGAATGCTTTCTAGCGCATCAGCATCAACTCTCACCAATCATTTTTTGTTAAAAATATTTTATCACAATTTGAGGCTGACAGACATCTTTGAGATAAAGTTGGGGTCTGCACAAACAGTATGAGACTAATGCTAGTTACATGGTGGCAGTGTTTTAAGGAAACAAGATTTCCACACTCTTCACTGGAGAAGAAATAAATGGATTTGTTTTCTTGCATTGCTAGAAAACAAATAAAATCTTTTGAATCTGCATAATAGAGAGAAAACCAGAGAATATTTAGTCTTAAAAACTCTGTCTGTTCTCTCTTAGTCTTCATTTATCTTTCTCCTTTCCATCACTCTCATCATTCTGCTTTTACTTCACACAGTCCCACCATTGGTCCAACTTTGATCCTGTTTCTCCATCCTCACTATTCCTCGTCCATCCTTCCCTACATTCCTGCCCTGAACCCTCCACCCCCTACCTCCCACCCTCTCTCATTATATTCCCCTTTCTCTCACCCTGAGGCTCTCTCTCTGTCTCTCCCCCTCTCCCACTCTATTCTCCTGTGACCTGGTTCTGTCTGCTTGACTGGATCTGCTTTAAAGACACTATGTACATACACGCAAACACAGGCACAGACATTACAGGAGCTTTATGCCCAATGACACAGCATGAGAGAGTGACAGAAACATGCACAGAGCAAAGACTGCCATCAGGTAATGTGCTCAATTCACAGAGGTGATTTATTATCTGTCAGTTACAGTAGTTGCATCTTGGTGATGAGTGAAATGGGAAGAGATAATGTAAATAAAATGTGATATTATGTTGATGATTTGTGAGATTGCGACAACATTAGGCGCTAATTCCGTGGACAAATTACCAAACAAAGCATTAAGAAATCACTGGAACAGTTTTGGAAAGTTTTTAAAATGTTTTGGCTGGGTGATTTGTTTTGTGGTAGATCTAAATAAATTTCACATTGTTCACAGTAACTTTTTCATTAATCCTGCAGAAGATCACCAGAAATTATCTTAAAACTGATATTGACAATTAGATGATGTTTATTTTTCCAAATTTTGTTTGTTTGTTTGTGTGTCTGCATAGGGTAACTCAGGCCTGGGGTTCAGTATCGCAGGAGGGACTGATAACCCGCACATTGGCGAAGACCCCTCCATCTTCATCACTAAGATTATACCTGGAGGGGCTGCAGCTCAGAATGGACGACTCAGGTATAGACGCACATTCTTGTGAACAATAATAATAATGATATAATAACTTACTTTATTTTCCTGGAGGCACGAGCCTAATCCCATAACGTGACCCTAATTGAAACTGTAAACCCTGATATTTAACAGATTTTTGTTGCATGTAACAACAGTTGTCCACAACATAAACTCAAATTGAAAAAAACTGGAATTGCAAATTGGATCAGAATTCATCAAGTTGTAGAATATTTAAAGCTGCAGTCCAAACTTCACATCATAAATGTTCATGCATATAGTGCCACGGTAGTAGTAGTTTCACTTCATTGTTGTTAGTTAGTTAGTTAGTTAGTTCAGTGACTGTGTCACATTATTGTCAGAACACATTATTGAAGTAAGACAGCAGTTAGATTCCACGTTCTCATGCATGTTGCCAAGTCAACACACTTAATCAACATGTATAAGGGGTTATATCAAAACAGTATGTTAGCTGTTTTTATTGTCGCACCATGGGGATGACTGAAAGTTTGCCATCAGTCCTACATTCCATCACCTTTTCTGTTATTTAACTTTAAAAAGTAAATTATTTTTTAAAAAGGCCAAACAAATAAAATAACTTTGTCAAGAGCTTGGTCCTGCTCTGCTTCCTCTAATAAATACATATCTACAGAGTAAGAGACTGATGAATTTGCATTTCTTCACCATTTAAGTCTAGTAACATCTTTATTGTGTGCAACTTTGTCGTGCAGGGTGAATGACTGCATAGTCCGGGTAAACGAGACAGACGTCAGGGAGGTGACCCACAGCGGGGCTGTGGAGGCACTGAAAGAGGCAGGAGGTCTGGTCAGACTGTGTATACGACGTAGGAGGAGCCTCACTGAGAGAATCATGGATATCAAGCTAGTCAAAGGGCCGAAAGGTGAGTGAATCGTACAAACAGTGCTGTAATAATAAGACACTGCACAGATATTTAACATATGGTAATATTGTTGTTGTTTTCTGTCAGGTTTAGGATTCAGTATAGCAGGTGGAGTTGGAAACCAACATGTTCCGGGCGACAACAGCATCTATGTGACTAAAATCATCGAGGGAGGGGCTGCACATAAAGATGGACGGCTACAGATAGGGGACAAACTTGTAGCTGTAAGAATCAATTTTTATGCTTTTGTGTCTCCTTTTTGTCTCATATCTCTTTTTCTTCTATGCCCTTGGAAAAATTAAAATGCTCATATAGTCACATTACAGGTGGGACATTTAAAACTGAAATAATACAAGATGTTTACTTGAACAACTGTCAGATAAATTCACGTTTGTCTACCCCACCTGGTTCCATATTAGAAAAGACAAGGCACGTCATTTCTATTACCCCTGACTATGTTATATTCTAAGACTATACTATTATAGAAGTACAGTGGGTACAGTGGACAGGGGTATGCGTGTATCAGATTGTGACTCTTCTGCTCTGCCTTTCATCCTGTTAACCTTGTGATTTAACACAGCAGCAGACTCACTCAGAAGTAAACATAACATGACTAGAACTTCTTCTCTGTTAAATCAGTGTCCAACATGAGATACTAAGAGTCATGAAAGCTGCACGATAGCATCCCTGTTGGTTTTTACTGCAGTCTGGTAGGTTTTTGACCACATGTATGAGTGTTGTAATGTAATGTCTGTAAATGCTAATGCAGTACATGTGTTTGTGTATTTTCAGGTGAACGGCTCCTGTTTGGAGGAGGTAACTCATGAGGAGGCTGTAGCTGCCCTCAAGTCTACTCCTGATGTGGTGTACCTTCGTGTAGCCAAACACAGCTCCCTTTTTATCAATGACAACTTCCCTCCACCAGACGTCACTAATTGTAAGTACACACACACACACACACACACACACACACACACACACACACACACCACAGAGTTTTCAGTACAATACTTACTCATGCAAACAGATAATATGGTGTTACTCATAGTTCACTGGATAACATGGGTTTCAGTACAAGAACCGATTGACCCTTTTCTATGTCTTTGTTATATTCCATTAGTTTATTGGTCACTTTAAGTCATGCATGTCTTCAATATGTCAGTAATGATACAAGTTGTTGATCATTCTTTTGTAAAAAAAACACATCATAGTATTGTTTATTACTCTCAGTAAAGTGATCAGTAGACTTTAAAAATAGATAATAGATTTCCACACACTATGTTTGTGTTCTAATGCTACCAAGCCATAAAATTTTGCCACTCACACTAGACTCCAAATATTTCACTAAATGTCTGACATCCCTGGAGTTACCTGAAAGAGTTCAAACTGAGAATTGGGGATGCAAGGGCTTGCAATTATATCATCTTCACACGTGGAAAAAATTAATGCATAATCCACTCAATAACATAAAATATATGTTAATGTTTAAAAGACATACACTGACCACAACCCTCCCCACACAGTTTAAAATGTGTTACACAAGAGTCTGATAATCAGAGAGGGTAAAGTTGGTTCACTGGATTACTGCCACTTGTCTCTTCTCTAAATCAGCACATGATCAAACAACATGCCCTCTGTATCTAACACATCACCAAACAACATATATTGTGCTGCCATGTTACAATATATCTGCAATACATCTAATTTTAGAGAGTCAACAATATTGACTAACTAAGCTCTAACTGATGTGCGATTGTGTGACAACCAATTACTTACCCATTACTACGGATTGATCAGAGCCAGTTGCAGAAAGACAGTGTTTTAAAGCAAGAACTACAAAGAAGGCACCTGTAAGCACACAATTAGCCTTTAAAATGATATAAATGAAATTGCTTTAAAGTATGCCAGTAAGGTAAAATATAAAAATTAATTTGTTTTTTCTCCTTCAGCATACTCCCCACATCAAGACAACCATATAAGCCCCTACATGAGTGGCAGTCAGTCTGTAAGCCCCGCTCCGTTGACCACGCCCAGGTACTCACCGCTGCCCAGGGCCATGACTGGAGACGACGACATCCCCAGGTGAGAAATCACATGTGATCACACAAAATGAACCTCTCACAGCCCTTGTCACTCAGCTGGATCAATCATTACTGAGGTTCTATGATCAAACCTCTTCATTATTACCACCAAAAGTTCATCTACATGTCTAAAAGGAATTAACATCTATGAAAGTTTGCACATCTAGTCATCTATGATGTTTCTATTAATACCTATGTTGTGTTTTATTGCAAAACATGTTGTCAGCTTTAATATTTCACTCACTCTAAGTCTCGAAGCCTAAACTACATGATATCCAACTATGGCAGAAATTCCTGTGCAGTAAAATTTGTAAGGCAAATTTTCAGCTCCTGCAAATCATTTCTCTGGTTGAATTTGTCAGTATCACATCATTATTTGTTCAAAAATATTACACGTCTTCTTATCGCAGCTTGCCAACAAAAGAAAATTCACACTGTAGCATCACTGAGAAAATCTTTCAGATTTTGCAGCATCTTGTTTGCTGTAGGAGTTTATGAAATTGCGCGCCAAGCTGTTCACATGGACACAGGTCAGACTTCTACTCTCTCCTTTCCTTTACAGCTGCTTTATTGTTCCCCTCAATGGTCTGTAGTGGTCCTAAATGAGGTCCACAACATCAGATTGAGAGCCCAAAATGCACTGACTGACCTCTGTCCTTCCCTGCACACTCTGTGTGTGTGTGTGTGTTTCTGTGTATGCGTCTGTGTGTGCGACTGTGTGTGTGTCTGGCAGTAAGGCAGATGGCAGTATGAGTTTTGTCTCAGGACTCAGGTCACATATGTACACACATGCACAGACACGCATGCAGATTCTCAGTGCTGTTCTACTGTCTTTAATCCATTTTAATGGACGGATTACAGCCTATCACAGCCCTCGTCACTCAGCTGGCATCACCGTGGTTACCAGAAATTTGTCATAAACCTTTGGGCCAATCAGTGTGCTTTGATTATAATAAATCTGATAAGCCTCAGACTGACTGCAGAATGGTCATTTTGACGTCTGGATCTCTCTTTTCTCCAGTTCTCTTTGTTCTCTGTTTTTATGTCTGTCACTCTCTGAATCGTGTCTTTCTCTCTCTCCCTCTCTGATTAGTTTGTCATGCAAATAGAAGATTATGGGTTTGAAATGAATGTCCACTGAGGGATCACAATTTTTACAAAAATCTGCTTTCTTCTGTTTCTTCTCATGTATTAATTTGTGCTTCCCACTCTCAGCACTGATTCCAAAACCATAACTCTAGGTTTCTTCCAAAACCAATTACCAATCCAAAACCAGTAACTTTTTTCCCAAATTTAATATCTGTTGACCTCGCTGTGTGGAACTCAAAGGGATCATTTTTTTTAGGGAACCTGAGGTAAACTGAGTCGCCAGTTAAATACAGACACTGTATTTAATGTGGATCTGTGACATCTGTCTGATACGGAATCTGCTTGGTAAAGGCAGTATTGGCTCCTGATACTGATCCAGTGAATCAAATCAAAACCATTTCAGTCAGAGAGGCTAACAAAGGATTATTAAACAGTAAAACTGAAATACTCATTTTGCAAAATGGAGATCACATCCAACTAATGTAAGTTTCTTAATAGATAACCTGAATATCATTAATACGTATTTACAACTGGAATTGCTATTGTCCAACCATGATTACTTTGATCCAAAATTCAGAATGGCATAGAGGTCCAGTGGTTGCCTCACTACAGGGAGAACCAGTTTTCAGTCTTTGAGATGTGTTTGCATGTCTTGAAGATGACTTTGAGGTTTGAGGTTGTTCCCTCCCACTGTTGAAAGTTATTCAAGTTAGTTGTTGATATACTAAAGATTCAAAGGGTTTATTAGTATAAACGGAGTCAGCAGTATATTTATGACAGAGGCTACGGTGGCTGTCCAACAAAACAGACATAGTGCGATACTGACATCTGGTGGTCAGTGCAGTGAATGGTTCTAATGTTAAATCCCCCTTTCTCTGACTGAGATGTAAATACATATGTTAGCGAAATTGTTAGAAATAAAGTATTGAATTTTATCATTTCTTATTCTGTATTGTCTCTTTGCCATCTCTCACTGCTCTTTTTAACTGGTTCTTAGACTGTGCTTAAGCTGATTTTTTTTCCATTTGAACTTTAAGCAGCAATAAAGCAACAGTTTTTATCTGCGTCATAACTCAATGACCAAATGTCATCCAGAATTAAGTTACCCCCCCAAAAAAAGAACCCCGCATTTATACACTATTTTGCTCCTAAACATTAGATTCTGTCTTTGATTTGTGTTTCTTCCAGAGAACCCAGGAGAGTGGTGCTGCAGCGGGGATCTACAGGTCTTGGTTTTAACATCGTTGGAGGAGAGGATGGAGAGGGAATCTTCATCTCCTTCATTCTAGCTGGAGGTCCAGCTGATCTCTGTGGGGAGCTACGAAAGGGAGACCGCATCCTGTCGGTATGAGCTAAGATGTAATACATACAGCACGCACAGATAAATAACACAACTACACTCACTATTACTGTTATTAATACCTCGAATTTTAAAGTTATTGCTGAGATTACACAGGGTTATCAAGGGTGTCATTCTGTTATGTTTATGTTGTGCATCTGTCTCTGAATTCATTCACTATCTACAATCTACAATCTGTCTTTAAAGAAGAAACTGGTGTCATTTCATTTGCCCATTACCTGTCAGTCAGTCACCACTAATATAAGGGATGTGTGTTTTAAAGCTGCATTTTGTGTCTCACTGGTGTGAAATATGGCTTTAATTTTCTTCAGTCAGGTCTCAAACAGGATTACGTCCCAGACTGTAGAGACACTGACAGTCCCTGCAGAACAACTGTGACTGCATTATGTATTCATTTATTCGGAGAAATAGTGACTCACAAAACAAGGTGCACATATACTACACCAGCACATACACGTGAATGGTCACCTGTTATTGCCCCACTAGCACACACCGTGTTCTTGGTATGTTCATCTCACTATACGTTTATTACTATTGATCCAGCATGGGCCCTTCATTTTCTCTGACCATGTCTTCGTGTAGGTGAACGGTGTGGACCTGTCCAGTGCAACACATGAGCAGGCAGCTGCAGCTCTGAAGAATGCAGGACAGACCGTTACCATAGTAGCGCAGTACAGACCAGAGGGTAAGTACTGCAGATAAATACCGTACACTGAACACAACAGATCTGGCAAACATATCCCCGAAAATGTTCTGCTGCTTTGCTAGGTGGAAAAGATGTTGTATTGATAAAGAGGTAATGAGACAAATTGTAAATTTTGCTCTTTACTGTGAACATAGTTGTTGGTGTTTTGCTGCCAACCACAGCACAGTTTGTAGGGAAGCCCAAAAAATATATCAAAAGGTAGTAGCTCATAATAGGATGTGCTATTTGTTGCCAAAAATAATAATAAAACCAACATAAATGGGAATTTTAGATGGAAGCAGTGACGATTTGTCAACATTACCAATTTCTTTAAAGAGCTGTTGGTGCCCTTTCTTTGCATGTGGTGTGCAGTCAGTTTTTTTGTATATTTGCCTCATTGAAATGAATGGAAATACACAAAATTCGCTACATACTGAGACACTGAGGTCCTTACTCCCTTCATCTAAAACTCAAATTGGTCCTCACAAAGACAGAAATACAACCATACACAGACTGAGAGGCAAAGTGAGATTTCCCAAGCAGCACCATCCTGGATGTTTGTCTACTGGGAGTGACTGAGAAGGCCGTAACCTAGGAAACCAGGTTATAACTGCTGATTGGCTCAGCTAATGGGATGCTTTCGTGGCATGGGACCTGTGTATAGCACATGCACACAAAGATGTGCACCAAAGCATACACAGTCACGTCTGGTCTTTGGTCTCAGAGTTGCCTCAGACATGTATCTGCTTAAAGAGGTTGTGTGTTGTAGTCTTTCTGGTCTTGCCATGTATTATTCAATCAGAAACGTGGTCTAGAACAGTGTTATCGGCAGCCAGACTGGTGAACAGCATGATACACTGGCTCACATATTCTTTAAATAAGAAGCTAACTAAATTCATTTTTTTGGTCCTTTAAATTATTCAGTTTATGTAATTTGTAACATGTTATCTTAATTGATATATTTAGTCCTAGGTTATGGGAAACTAAATCAAACAAACAAATAAAAAGAAACATAATAGAAATTACAGCTCAGAAAAACATAGTAGTACTGTGTACAACAAAGCAATTCTTCATGTTTTAATATAGTTATGGTTAGTTATAATACAATTATAATAGTAATGATTGACATGAGCATATTGACAGGTGTTGCATCTGGTGTGATTCCATCACAAGATGGACTCTGGTTTGAATTTAGGGATTTAAAATATTTTAAACTCGGGATCAGAAACCTGCAGATACCCAGCACATAGTACATTGACATCACTGTTGGGCAAAAACCTTGCATGTCCAAAACTACTACCATTCAGGACATGAAAAAACATCTTTTTTTTTAATTAACACATCAAGATGTACTTACAACATCTTGCTACAATGCAAGGATTCCCTCCAACATAGACTATATAAGGATTCTTTCGAAGCCAGTAACTGTTAAAAGCGTGAATTCAAAACACTGAAAATTTTCAAATGTGTAGTTTAATCAGGTTTTAAGTGTAAGTAGCGGAAGGTCAGAGTACTGAGGTGACAAATGTCAATTGACAGACACTTGTGTATATAAGCGGTTTTATGTGTAATAACCTTGATATGAAAGGTTTTGAGACAGAAGGCACTATCTAAATCAGAGCAGGCAGCTGAAACAATGCACTTGAGGAGATATTCAGAAATGAAACGTCAGCAGAAACTTCTGTAAAATACTTAAGCAGAACAGAGCAGGACTAGAACACCATGAGATAAACACTGACATAGTTTTAGCCAGAGTATCACATAGAAGTCATTCACATTTAGAAGAATGCATATGGAGGATCTTCCCATTCCAGATATCCCATCAAATAGTGTGCACGGCAAGTGGATGTTAGCTCAGCTCATATGGTGCAAGCTACATTAGAATAGCGTTCCACAGCAGCCACAGTATGCAAATGACATAGAATCTTGTGGAGGATATAATCCATACATCATGCCGAAAACCCTGATGTAGGGTTATGAATTCTAAAAGGTCATAGAAGCATGATAAATGGATTATGAATTGTAATTTTAGGAGAGAAAGTGTGTTTAAATAAAGTGATTTCCTGTACATATTAGTACAGAGGTTAAATTAATGCCAGGCTCAAGGTGCTCATAGCAAACAGTGTTCAAGCTTTTTCCTGTTAAGAGTCAGTGCCAGGTATCTTGTGGAAGTAGGTTTTGTTTTCTTCAGTAAAGTATTTTTAAGCTTTTTGCAAATAGTCAAATTAAACCACTAAACAGGTTCAGAGTCATTACAAAAGTTGAAAAGGCTGTAATAATTAATTAAGATTAATAATTAATCTTTGGTTGTTTGGTTGAAGTTTAATCATAGGGAAGTGCAGAGACTCAAGATGTCATCAAGTGTTTTCGTCATTAGTCAGCCCATTAACATAAAGCACATGGAATATGGAATATCCTATATATATAAGAAATTATTTAAAATTCAAGTTGAGCATGTCTTCCACAGACATGCTCAACTTGAATTTTAAATAATAACAAATATGTTACATACAGCTGTGTGCATGCATCAAAATTTCCTGACCTGTTGTGTTTGTTGTTCACTTGTTGTATTTGGTTACTTTGTTGGAGGAAATGCCAGGAAAAACTCATGTGTGTCTCAGGAGTTTGCTTATGTCTGCTGTAAGTGCTGAGTAGGATCAGCACCATGGACAGCGGCCTGTGATCTTAGAAAGAAAACTAATACAAAATCTCTCTCGAATACTCAGCACCTGCATCTTGAAACGTGGCCCTGAAAAGTTTGTAGCCTGCTCCTTTGTAGAGCCTGGCAGCTGAATTCATCTGGGATTCACAGCAGTTATAACATATTCCAAATAAAGACAACAAAGTGTCAGAATGATCAAACTGCTCACAGGAACTTCTCAAGCCACTCCTGCAATATGAACCATTTCTGCTTTAGAAAGAAACTAGAGTAGATTGAGAAGTATAGTTTCTTACTTTTAAGTATAAAAGTATTTTTCACTAATAAAAAGATCAAAATGGTTCAAAGGACTGTTGGTTTAGCTTAGTCCAGCTCTGCCTTGAATACAACATACAGTAGGGTCAGATGTGGTGCAGCAGAAAGAGTCCTGTCCTCAAGGTTTTTTACTCTATAATCAATACTCAACCAATTCTACTCAAGCATTTAGTGATTTTTGTTATGTTACCCCTCATAAAAAATCAGTATGTGTGTATGCTTGTGTGTGTGTGTGTGTGTGTGTCGTGACTTTCCTACAGACCACATTAGTGACTGTTGAATGAGCTCTATATCAAACCTTCTGTCCATGCTGAGCTTTGGTCAGCACTGTTCACACGCGTTTGCATGTCCATCTGAGATCCATTTCTGTCCCGTTCCCGTGGTTACAGCATGCAGTGACTAGCAGTACTCCCTCTGTTTCATAAAAACACATCCTGCCAACAAGAGAGGAACTCATGATGACCTCCACCAGGAGAGGAAAAGTGTCGCTTTCAATGTGTGTGTGTGTGTGTGTGTGTGTGTGTGTGTGTGCGTGTGTGTGTCTGCGTCTGTCTGTGTGTGTCTGTAGGTCCCCTCCTGTTATTTGTATTAAATATGGTATCTGCTGTTGCCAAACACAGCACAGAACTGAACACCTCATGGTGAATATGTGTTAGCATGTGTGTATGTGTGTGTGTATGTGTGCGTGTGTGCAGGCAGAGACACTGTTGGTTCAAGCTGATGCAGCAGATCTAGATCTGTGTTTACTTGAAGTGCAGCAGATGGAGCATGTTTGTCTGTAACAAGTCTTCATACTGCATTAGTAACACAGGCACTCCTCATCACGTTTCAGGCTGTTTAAAGCCAATTTAGTTTATCTGACCTGTGGTTCCAGAATGTGTGTTTTTTCCAGATTCATATGCATTTTGCCAGGCAGGGCTAGTGGACTGTACTGTATAACTGTACAATGTACCACTGTACAGTTTTTGTTAGATATTGACAGTTTGAGAAAAAAAATAAAAAACTTAACAATTTAATCACCAGAAAACCATGAACAAATACCTTGTCTTTGATATTATCTCCTTCACAGTAAGGTTGTTGTTATAAATAGTCAGTGCTACTATGCTTTCTACACATTGTGAATCTGTGATATTCTGATTCTGGTGATACCCATGTTCACAGTGCTTATAAGATACTTACAGAAGAGAGTTTTAAAAACCATCATGAGCACCATGTGCCTATGGAGGTATTGTCCAAAAGTTCATTTACTGAAATAACCAAGTTTATGAAAATCCCTTTTAATTTTTGTAGCCACCTCTAACACAGACAAAACACACACACACAAAACACACACGCTCAGTGGCATTACCGTGGTTTTCTAACACTACCCTCAAATACTATTAATTGTTGTATTTACCAATAACTGTCATACAGAATAAGATAATAAAACACAGGATAAGAAAATTTTAAAACACATACAGACTATAGATATAGTATTGCACTATTATGACATTGTTGGACTGATGATGGACACTGCAAGTATCAAATCTGATGTAGCAGAACCAGAGATATTGTCTTTTTTATCCCACCCATTTGTGTCTACATTACCTAAAATGCAACTCAACTACTGACAGTTAGTTATGTCATAGTAGGCTATCCCCTGTCCCCTGTCAGATACAAAGAGCAGGATACAAAAGTCTGTTGAAACCGGACCTTTGTATCTTTGTATGTTTGTATCTTTTTCCTTAGTCAAACTTTTAGTCTCCAGCCTCAACTGATATTGACACCGATAACAATATTTTAGGACATTTATCATAGTCCTGTTCCCTCTGGAGCCAAAAGACTTAATGCAGCATTTTTTTTACATACAGTAATACTCCCCAAGAGCTGTAATCAGACTTAGACACGTAATATCAGTTCCTCTTTAAAACCAGACTGTGCAGCTTTGGCTGAACAATCAAACATTGACCACAATAAGCTACTGCTCATACCAGACCAAATGAAGCTGTAGCAGCAAAATCACTGAATGTACTGAAATTAGCAAAAGTATGTCACAAAATGAAATCTATAGAACATATGAAAATTAATTAAAGTAGGTATTGAAAATAACATTTAGAGTACATATGGTATCATATAGTTTCACAGGGGCATTGAGAAACACAAGAATAAAAGGGTACATTTACACTACATTAACATTAACTGAATTATTAAAACAACTTTTAATGACAGTCAGGTTGCCTTGAAGTGAAGTGTTGCTGTATCTTAGTACAGAGAAACACCTGGACATCCCTCAGAAAACCAAGATGTCGCAGCACTGAACTTTAAGTGCGATCTCCTCCGGTGCTGTAAGTTTCCTGATGTGGGACTGGTAATGCCTGCAGGTTGACAGCAGTATTAGTCACTGGGATTACACACAACTGTCACAGTTATACACGCACACACTGTACATACATGCACACACACACACACTTTCACACGACACATACACAGAGGCGGTCTCCGTCAGCAGTAATACTGAGGTGATGCAGAGAGGATTATCTTCACTTCTGTTAGTCTGCTTATTACACTTTGTGTGTATGTGTGTTTGTATGTGTCGTGCACCAGTTGTTAAGTAGATTAGCAGCTCCATCTCTGCGCTTTCACACACCAAGTTGTGGGAATCATCTGCTGAATACATACAGTAGTAGACTGCTTCCTTTTCCTGCTTCATTTTATTGTCCTGTTCTTTCTTTCTTTTTTTTTTAATTTTGCTTATCTTCCTTCCTCTTTCACCGTTGCATTGTGCCTGTCCACTCCCCCCCTTCTCCAGATGTTACTGGTGTCTGTGGGTTTGGTTTGACTCAATGCCCATAAAGTGTGATTTGAGGGATTTTGAACATCTGATTTTACATCTGGAGTGTGTAAATGTCATGCTGAGGCTTTCATTTGCTGCCAGAGATGAAACCCATTCTTCAGCTTTGACATTAAAACTTAAATTCACTTTACTAATATGAGAATATGGCCATATTTTATTGTTTTATTTTCCCTCTTCTAGTCCCTCTTTCCTCCCTTCCATCTTATCTGCAATCTGATAAGTTAATCAATACCAATATAGATTACTGTAGTGTATTCTATCAATTATAGATGAGCCTCTTCCAGCATAAGTATTTTTAGAGCCAGAGCCTTATGTCGATTCTTATACACTTTTACAACAGCTGATCAGATATAGAAAAGATACAGCATGTGTACAAATGCAAGAAGGAAGTGTCATGGAAGCATTTTGATAACTCTCTACAAACACTGTCTCGTAGGTTCTATATGCAAATTCTTTGTTAATATATTACATTATTTATTAGTGGCTTTTATTTAGACTTTTTTTTATTTAGACTTTTTTTTTCTTTTCAAGAAACGTTTGTGTAAAGCAGAGGATAGCAAATGCTGATCTGAGATGAAAACACTGGTGCAATGCCACAACCCCAGTGGTTTTCTGTTGCTGGTAGCACTAAAGCTGCACGATGCAGAAAAGGTCCCTGCCAGCTGCTGAATGGAGAGACAATGCTTCTCGAGAGGAGAGGATAGGAGAGGAGAGGTGAGGAGAGGAGAGGAGAGGTAAATGAAGGAAAGAGGGGAATATAAACCCCAGTGCCCATTAGTCTCTGTCATCACCCCTCCCCCATCTCCTCCTTTCTGTTTCCTCCCGCTCTATTATATCTTGTTTTCTCCATCCATGTCTCTCACTCTCTCTGCATCTCTCTCTCTTGCTGTTAATCTGATAATGCTGCATTGAGGTGATGTGTGTTGACAGAGGCAGTTAGATGCTGATCATGTGAAACTTCATGTCTGGCTTATAGGGAGTTTCAAGCCCAGAGGACGAAGCAGACCTCAAGAGTGCGTCTGTATTTGATGGATTTGGGGAAGCTCATAACCTTCTGACTTTTACATGATAAAATGTAAAAGTCAGAAGGTTGATAAAAAGTCATGTTTTCTACAAACAACAGAGACAAAAACTAGAGATGGAGAGAGAGAAACAGATGGAGACACAAACAAATATTAATCATGCAGAATATAAAAACTTTAATTCTTTTATACTCATGAAGA
The DNA here is from genome assembly GCA_038496675.1 of Rachycentron canadum. Classification (NCBI taxonomy): domain Eukaryota; kingdom Metazoa; phylum Chordata; class Actinopteri; order Carangiformes; family Rachycentridae; genus Rachycentron; species Rachycentron canadum. Next base: position 4,391,720 of record CM076656.1, on the reverse strand, counting down.
CAGATGCTACTGTCTTTTTAATACATTGAATATTAAATCCATGTAGGAACGATGAATTAAGCCATTCATTAAGATTCACAAAAAATCAATATTCAAAATGGTTTGTGTGTGTACATGTGCTTTGGAGCCCATGCACGTGTGTGACGACCAGTTCCCTGGGCCAAAGTAGGGCAGGAGAGCCTGGCATCGACTCAGCTTCCTGCATGAGTGACCTGAGGAAACTGTGTTGTGTCTGTTTGGAGAGTGTGTGGGTGTGTGTGAGTGTGTGTGTGTGCATGTGTCTCCACCCTACAGCAAGCTGCTGTCAAAGAGAGGGAGGAGCAAATGAACACACCAGCGGACGGGAGATAGAGAAAGAGAAGAGTGTAGTAGAGAGAGTTAGCATCTGTTGTTTCTGTGGTAGCTCAGCAGCACTGGACTGATTTTCAAACACACACACACACACACACAGACACACACTTTCTCTTTGTGTGCCACACATTATTGCATACCTGCTCACACTTTTATTCACATACACACACACACATTTTAATCTTTCCACTGTGGCTCTCTCACATGCTGAATCCAACGTGGAACTGACGTTACGTTCTTCATCATCTCTCGCTCTCTCTGGGTGTTTCTATTCTTTTCATTCATATCCTGAGACTTTAAGCTTCACACCACATTCCCGCACACACACACATACACACAGACACTGATCCACAATCCACCGTGCCGGCATCATATCGTGTGGACGTTGAGGCTGCCTGTCTACCAGCAGCATGTAAGTACAGCTGAGTGGGATTTGGAGGAGACAGACTTGAAGTGATTTACTTGTTAACATTCTGCTTCTGGTAACATACTGGCAACAGTGTTTATAGGTAACATTTTAACCCTTTTCACTATCTTTACTTCAGGGACTCAGGGTTTTTTTGGGGGAATGTTGGTAAAGCTATTGGAGGATTAAAAGAAAACAGACCTGGTCTTGTGAGTCTCTGTTGTTATCCCTCTAATGACCAGTGATGCAGCATTAACACGTTGGCTTCTATTCTGTTTTTGGTCTAATGACTCTCACAGTGAAAGAGATTATTAGCGGCAATGTAGAAACACTGGTGATTTAGTATCAACAATCTCACTTTTTTCTGGTCCACTGAATTACTCTGATACTTCAGTTGTGATGCAGGATTTGTTTCTCAAGGTAAAGCCAATGAAGATTACAACTCTGACAATACAGCAATAGCTCTAAGCGTTGGTCTTAAAAGAGAAAATGATCAGAGGTGCAGCCCTGGCAGCACATGCTTTGTCGTTCATCTCAGGAATCAGTAACACTAACATTTTAGCTGCAACACAGACTTTGCTCTATAGATCAGAGAAAGGAGCTGTATCTTTGTGCAGCTTTATAGTATCTGTGTCTTTGTTACCGGTGTTTTAGCACTGTCTCTTACTGAAAAACTTTTTATCTAACTGTAATAGATGTGATTTTAGTGCAGTACATCAAAGTTGTTATCACAGTTATTAATCAGTTTCCTATTATTTATTTTCTCTCTCTTCCTTCTTGTCTTGTTTTCTCCCTCGCTCTGTGTTTGTCTTTCCCTCTCTCGCTCATAATCCAAAGCGTGTTGATGGGGACAGTTAGAGCTTGATGATGTGAAAATTCATACACTATTTGGTAATTCTGATCACTCTGTGTCACGGTGAGTCCAGGGAATCCCACAGAAATAAAACTGTTAATCCATCAATTTATAAAGGATTAGAGCTGAGATCGAAAATGCCAGACTGAGGTCAGCAATGAAAATATTGAAGGTTAAAACGAGAAATGAAAGTTTGAGCAAAAGGGCATCTGATTTTCATGTTATTATGGAAAGATTGGAGACATTTTGGCTTCTAAGTGCAGTGCTATGATTTTGGCATGAATCACTATAGCACTACATCACTATAGTATAATATGCAGCATGTTGAGCAAACACCAGACATAGAGTTGAATTTCTCTGATCTCCAGCAACAAAATCTTTCAAGCTCTTTTTTGTCAGAACATCAATGTGTAGATTTAAAACTGTAGCTGTAAAAAAAAAAAAGCATGGTAGATCATGTTCATCTGAGTGATTACAGGCTTTCCTGACGATGAGCTGCTTTAGTACAGTTTAGTTGTTTGTGTCCTTGGGTGACAGTGTGTTAGATTAATGAATGCTTTCGGGGAAATCAGAGCTGAGATCTGGGTGTTGTTGGCTGGTTTTTGACAGTGTTTGAAGGCTCATTGTGTATGTCAAGAGGTAAACAGATCTAAGCAAAACAGAAATTGGGGGCAAAAGAGGAATAACCATAATGAGATAAGGAGATACCACAGTTGTTCCAGTGTGTGTGTGTGTGTGTGTGTGTGTGTGTGTGTGTGTGTGTGTGTGTCTGAGCGCCTGACCGTGTGTACCTCGAGTATGATTGAATTACTCAGGGTTAATTAGATTCTGTAGTCCACAGTAATGGTTCAGGGACACACACACCCCCCACACACACAAACACAAACACACACACAGGGACATCCTTCAGAAGGGCTTTTTCAGGCTTATTGCCAGCGGCGTTGTCATCCCTGTGTTAGTTCAGAGGTTTCTGGGAAGCTGTATGGTGTTAAGAAGACTAGAAGAGAGTCAGTGAGGATTTATTACAGCACACATCTGCTGTTATATGCAGCCACTGTGAATCAAAAACACCACATTTTACTTTCTTTAAGAGGCAACAACCTGCTGGTTATTTTTACTTTTTCCGCTGGATGAAGAGCCATGACCATGCATCACAGCACATTATATCATTTGTTTTTCCACCTTGTGCATTTTCATAAATAATGTACATTTATAATTAAAGAGGCACAATGACATTTTTATGGCCACTACAAAAAAAAAGGGGTCAGAAACTAAAGTGTTTTTGCTGCATTTAGCGGGAGGATACGAAAGCACAAGCATCCACTGAGTGTATGAGCAAACCATTGCTCTTTGCATCGATTGGCTAACTTGCCATTCAGCTGACATGGGGGATACAGTTTTTCCTAACAATTAAACTAAAAGCACAAAGTAAAATGTATTCATTAACTGCGTATAAAATCAGGACGTAAAATTGGGGTTTTGTACAGGTTTAAGAGGAAAAATTACTTCACATGTTTAGGTTACAGTGTTGCAATTCTGTGTTCAAGGGTGAAAAGATGAAAACATGACATAAAACTAATTCCATTATTTTGTAAATCCTGTTTGTCTTCCTGAAATATAAGTTGCTAATTCTAACTTTTAACATTGCATTCCACTGATCTGTAGCATATCAGCCAAAGAGAAACCATAAGCTCCTTCAAAGTGCTGCACCAGTGTTGCTGTGTCACACCACTGCTGAGCTGTTTGAACGTCACTGTGTGAAATCAGTGTGCATGTATAATGTGACGCTTGTGTTCAGTGTATGTTCGCCTATTAGCCACCTACAGTGTGACATGAAAGCAGCTGCAGTCAGATTTGTCTTTGTCACATCTTCATGCTATGTATGACAGCATTCACGTTGATTTATAGTGTTTTGTTTGTATGTCTGTCCCAACAAAAACATGTACAGTCATTAACGTCACTCAATTATATGATGGACTGATGACTGTTGTATTTGTTGTTGGAATGTAAACAAAGGAAAGAAGAAACGGTTAAAAATTAAGACTGAATGCATTCTTAAACCAACATTAACAGATATTTTGCCTCTGTTGAGCCAAACCTTTATCTTTATATATTATGTTGATATACAACTAAACTGTAACAGCAATTACATTTTGTAGGAAATGTAATTGCTGGTTACAGGAAAAGTGAAGGAGAACTGCAGATTCAGGTGATAATTCTGACCCCATCACATAGTTTTCAGGTTGTCATTTGATACATGCTTCTATTGTAATATCAAGTAGCTATAATTATGTATTAATGAATAATCTATTCTGCATGTAAAGGGATGTTTGCATGTTAGGATTGGTGATACCGGTGTAGCTCACTATTGGCATGTCTAGTAATGTAGGTGTGTCGTGGTCATGCTATTGACATGAATCAGGTCTGATGTAACAGAAATTCATATTCAGATCAAACAGACTATTAGATTACAGCTGTAGAGATTCTGTTGACAGCCCAGCATTTCTATGAGTGTGTGTGTGTGTGTGTGTGTGTGTGTGTGTGTGTGTGTGTGTGTGNTGTGTGTGTGTGTGTGTGTGTGTGTGTGTGTGTGTGTGTGTGTGTGTGTGTGTGTGTTTGCCTGTGCACGTGCACTGAAAGTTGTGTGTTTGTAGCTGAGCAGTGTAATCCAGCACTGTGGGATCTCTTATGTACTTGAATATGGAAAATACACTTATGTGCTTTTTGTATGACAGACATTTGTGGGAAATGTGATTAACACTGAGAATAAACCTGCACCATCTTCAAGGCTGTGCTTGTTCGTGCTCATGCTCTCGTCATTGATCCAAGTGTTTCTGAACTACTACTGACTACTAACTACTAACTACTGAACAAAGGTTAAAGCAAAAAAATCACTGTCACTGAGTTGCTTCTAACACAGAGCAACAGTTATCTTTAAAAGTATCTTAGATTAGATTCTCTGTAAATATTTAGACTGAATGAAATTGTATGAAATTTATTGGAGGATGGAAAATCATCAGACCTCTGCTAATGCATTAAAGTTGTAAGCTAAACCAGTCATCTAAATTCTCCTGGGTCTAACTATGTTTGTCTTCTTTGTGTGTTTTTGTGTGTGTAGAGTACAGTCGTTTCGAGGCGAAGATACATGACCTGAGGGAACAGATGATGACCAGCAGTGTCAGCTCCAGCTCCACGTCGCTCCGCTCCACACAGAAACGCACACTTTACGTCAGGTAACACACACACACACACACACACAGAGCAGACAAAGGTGACTGATTGTCCAGTGTCCTTCGGTGTGACACAACTATTATAGAGTCTTATCTTGGCTGTCTCCTATTACGTTTTGTGTTTTTGAGATGCTGAAAGAGAGGTTATCACATCTGAAATCACAATTAGATTGCCTGGACAACACTGTCTCACACTCGCACACAAACACATCCATTGCCTGTCAAGTCTTTATTTCTGTGTGTGGTGTGTGTGTGTGTGTGTGTGTGTGTGTGTGTGTGGCATCATGTCCTTGTGTCATTCTTTTCTGTCCTGGCAAATGTGTCCTCTCTGAATCACCCTTCTCTCCTGAGTTTTCTCTGTCGTGCCCAGAGGCAGCATTGAGCATCCTTTCTTCACGAGAATCACAGTATTTGAGATATTGATTAAATGCTAGGTCACCAGGTCTAGATAAGTCACATTGCAGATCAACAATGTGAAAACAAAGTCAGGTAAAACATCTCCAACAGTAACACTAATGATTGAATCCACTAGGCTGGTTTTAAGGAGGCAATGTTACATTTATTTTAGCTACAACTGAAAATGATTTCAAAACCTGTTGTCAAAAAGCAAATATCAGATCAAATATAGCCTTTGTCTGAATTTGATTTGAATTCAAAGCCCAACAATATTCAGATTTGTATTTCATTCTTAGATCCAAAGCTACATATTTTATCTCAAATATTAAAGAAGGAGAAAAGCCAACATTACTCTTTGTGAGTACAAACAGTGGGAGTTATATGAGCAGCTAAACCCTTATCAAACAATGGCCAGAACACAGACTGAGAGTGTTTTACGGTATTTGGGATGGCATCTAGTTGAATCCTCACTGAACTCTGTACATTATTTTAGAGGCTCAAAGCCGTGTGATTCTCTGTATAAACCATGTTAAGATACTACCATCACTGTGAGAACAGTTACTTTCTAGGTTACTGGAGTGCTGACAAACAAAGTCTTCGATCTCTGTAGATTTGCTACATATTACTTGAAGTAATTATGACTCGATGCTTGACAGGAAACTAGATTAGATTATTTGTGAGGCATGAGAAGTAAAAATCTGTTTCACCTACTTTCATGTGTTGACATGTATTGTACACAAAAAGAACATATGACCTGAGCTATGTGCAAGTGGCCTGGAAGGAAAAGACCGCAACAGCAGCAGTAGCTGGGACATTCACCTTGAACTACACACACGCATGCTCTCTCACATAGACTGACTCACAACACAGAGCAGGGCTGGGGTCATTGCAGTACAGGGAGCTAGAGGCCAGAGGTTACGTTCAGCTACCTGGGAGGGTGAAGAAATTTTTCCGTCACCACATCTTTAGGTAGAATGAGGCCTGAGAGCACACAGGCCATTTAGAAGCAAACCCCAAAAGCAATAGTTCATTGTTTGTCTCTGAAAAACACTGATAACATGCAGCTGGTCATTCCCCAGACACCAGTTGCCATAGCAACCAAGGTTGTAGCGCAGACCCTACGCAAATATGATAAGCTGAGCCTCCGGTTGATGGAGTAAATACCCATAAAAACCACACTCATAGTGTCAGAGCAAGTGAAATAAGACATATATACCCCGGGAAATGTGATTTAATGTCTAGGATTAAGAGTCCAATAGAATCACTGCAGAGGCGATGTGATGTGGTTCATGTACTAAGTATGTAGTGATGTAGTAAAGGGTTAAATGTGGCCATCAAGGTCTCTTGAAACTTTATCAGCTCAAAAGATTCCTATCACATGGAGCTGTAGTTCTATAAGTGACAGAGTTTTATCTGGACAGACAGTATTCACTGTTTTATTGCACATCTGACAGAAATATAATTCTGCTCTTTATCACATTCAATTTCATTTTTTAGGGTGAATGAAAGTGGGATGCCATCTATCCACAATACTTTGTCAAATCTGTATTGACCTACTTGGCATACCCACCATTGTGACTGAAGACTTAATAGAAAATATGAACAAAATATGACATTGCAGCTGCTTGCCGTCACCCTTGTTAAATTTTTAAATAGTCACCCATAGGCATGATTTTTATTAGCATAAATTAAGTCTGCACCCCCAGTTTTAATGTGGTTTTGGCTAAAAAGAGAAGATCTGGCCTGTCCACTCCTCAATTAATTAAATCAAAATAAACCATCATTAACAAATTTATAAAATTATGCATTTGAGTGAGATGATACAATAATAATGAGCTTGAAGTTCATTGAGCTATTGTTTAGTGATGTTTTGTCCAATCTTCCCAAGAATGACCTAGTGTAAAGAGCAGTTAAAGACATGTAGTTGCAGAAAAATATTTCAAAGAAAAACACAATGAATACCTGTGAAAAAAGAGCAGTTGTTATTTTTATATAACTGTTGTCTGAGTCACTGCTCCAACAGCAGAGCAGGTTCATGGAGCAAAACTAAATTAATGTCAGCTCTTATTAGGTTTCCTGCATGGACTGTTAGAGCTCAACCTGCTCATTCAGCTTTAAGTCAATTTGCAGTGAATTTCACAGAAAGACATTAAATACACAAACAGATGACAAAAATACTCCATTTGGCTTTGTAAGGCTACACTTAGGTACAAAAGTCCTTTTATGTCAGCACGTTAACACGTCCCCAAAGACAATATGAATATGCTAATCTTAAGCAGGTATAATGTTTAACATATTTACAGAGTCTTCTGTAAATGCCAGTAGTTAAGGGTATATTTGGTCATAAATAAATTATTGGATCAAAACCACATATGTCAACAGGGCATAGCATAAAAAGTCATGGAATCCATCAGATAGTGTGTATGTATTTTAGTCTACAAAAAGTGTCTACATTGCCATTCCTAGAGCCTCATTCTGGCTTGGCTAAAACCAAATCAAACATAAAGCAGGAGAAAAGCTGACAACTATGTAATCATAGATTTAATAAGGAAATTTTCATGTGCCAGGTAATTATCATGACACCCCTTGTAACAACAATTTACATCCTGAATCTTGATGACAACATTCCTCCAAGTTGAGTTAAAATCAGGCCAGCATCATTTCAAGGTTATATAGAATAATGTAGTAACCCTCCAATAACCCCCATAATAAATCACTGTAATATGAGAAGTTCCTGTATCCAGTTACTGCCTATAAATGACCAATCGTTATGCAAATATTAAAAAAGAAGCTGATTGGACAGAGTGAGGCTGTTGGTGCATGACAGATTGGGGATGCCTGGTGCTCTGGGCTGCTGTGTGTGTTCATGCGTGTATATACAGTGTGTTGTGTGTATATGTGTGAGATGGGGTGCTTGTGTATGTGTAAGACACAGACTAACCTAACCTTTCTGCAAAGGAAATGTCACTGAAGCAAGGTGACATACAGTATGTATTACTGTCCTTTGTATGAAAGGTGTGTGTGTGTGTGTGCGTGTGTGCGTGTGTGCGTCCTCTCCGTTATTTGTCTCTCTTCTCATTTTACATTCACATCGTAATGCTTCTATTTTAAACATACTCTATGGCTCAATGTTGTAATTGTATATTTCACCGTCGCATTTCAAGCCACCTGAAAAGGCTGGCATGGCTACAAAATAAATGGCAACAAGATAAATCCCCATCCCCATTAGAATGACAGTATATTAAAACATCATTTAGTATTTATATTGAAATGCAGCTGCTAAGTGTCCCACACAAGTGTCAGGTTCAAAAATATTTTAACTTCTTGAAACTGAATATTATGGCTTTAATTTGCTTGTGGTTTCTTTATTTGAATGTTAGTTAGCAGTGATAGTTCATGTGGAGAAGTTCATGCAGCTTTTTTCACATTCTATAAGAAGTTAAACTGACTTTTTCTTTTTCTATCACGCACTGTTATATGTAATTGATGTGTGTTCCTTGATTGAAGTAATTAGATTTCCTACACTAGAATTAAAGTTACTGTAATACTGAGAGCAGGTAATTGATTTAGAGTTACGTTTACATATAGCTCTGGCTGTGTGTTTTTTTTGTTTGTTTGTTTGTTTACACACTCACAGACAGCTGCCATTTACTTTGGCGCCACTGCAACCCTGCACATTTTGTTCACAGCATGAAATCTGTAACCTGTAATCATATGCTGTGTCTTAGAACATTTCAAATCACTGACAGCAAAGGTAAACTACAATAAACTGACTGAAGTCAGCCTAAAAGATGAAATACTGGAGTAATTATAGTGTGCTCCTTAATGCAAGTGACTATATCTCAAAGGCTCCCACTGAGAACAGATCAATTTAGATTTACATGTACATCTGTGGGATTAATAATTCTACACACTGTCCATCAGTTCAACCTGCTGGCTGCAAAATAGTTAAATCATTTGAGATATGTGGGATTTTTATATTTTCTAATTGAAGCATTGACTTATGAAGTAGTGACATTATGAAGGAAAAAAAGGTTATTTACACACTAAAACCTGACAGCTGCCCTTTACTGTGTGTATCTGTGGATCCACTGATGTAAATACAACCCTGCACTTCATGTTTACTGTGTATTTCATAACCTTTCATGTGACATTTCTTTTTATTTGTTTCTTCTACTATACTGGAACATTTTCATTTCTTACGATAATACGGACACAGATCTAAATATCTCAGTATGTTGTAGCTTTAGCTGAATATATGTTCTTTATACACAACTAGATTGACTAATGAACTTAACACCAGACTACATACTTACTTACTACATAATACATTCTTTTATAAATTATCAGGATATAATGAGGCTCGGAAATGTGAAACATTAAAATCAACCCCATTTGACGTTTCCTGTCACTACCTGCTAATGCATCAGCCCAATTTAGAAAAGTGGTGGTTCATTTGCTCTAATGATCATAGTCCCCAGCTGTAGTATTAACTATGGAGCAGCTTCACTGCAGCTGTTGTTCAGGTACCATCACAGCTCAAGTGTCGACCCATAAGATCTGTGCTCATCATGTCCAGTCCATTCAAATGTCTTCCCTTTTATCATTTCAAATCTCACAGCAATAAAGTATAAATTGGTGGTTTTGGTGTGAGTGTGTATATGTGTATGTGTGTGTGTGTGTGTGTGTGTGCACGAGTGCGTGTGTGTTTGTCTACCTCTCTGATTTTCCCTCTTGGTTTTTCCTTTTCTGTCTCTGTTCTGTTTTATTGATGAAGGCACTAGTGACTTTAGGGGATGCCTGTTATTTCAGCTCTAGTTCCTTAGTTCCAGACACACACACACACACACCCAAATACACACACACACGCACACTCTCCTGGCCTACTTTCCCTACTTTTTCCCTCTGGACGGGTTTGGAGCTCTGTGGTCACAGAGACAGATCACCATTCAGACACAACACATACTCATATGCACGCAGACTCGCATAGACACACAGCAGCAACACATAAATGCACACAAGCAGACACACAGACAGATGCAATTACACACACATACACACACAGAGGCATGTACACAGAGACAAGGTCATAAATGACTAGTAATAGTGTAGGAGAGCTGTTTAGTCTCTTATTAACTGCAACAGTCTCTGGTGTTTGTCTGTCCTTGTTTTGTCAGTTTGAAGTATTTATTATGGTTATCAAATTGTCAGTAGTTGTGATGAATCTGTAGGATCTGTAGAATCTAACCCTTTTTTGTCATTGAAGGTGAAATTTGTGTTTAATACTTGTAGAATATTCTCTAATTCTCTCTTTTATATTTAGAACAATGCAGAATAAAAGGCTGTCATTCCTCAACTTCACTAAAGTATCACTAATCTGTCTGTCTCTGCACCTACCACCTCTACACAGAGAAGTTGTATTTGTCACTGTGTTAAATGCATGTGTTTAATGTGAAATTGTTTGTCTCTGTCTGCAGAGCTTTGTTTGACTACGATGGAAGTGCGTCAGATTTGAGCGCGCCCAATCAGGCGCTGCCGTTTCATTTTGGGGATATCCTTCACGTGAGCAGCGCCGGTGAAGAAGAGTGGTGGCCTGCCCGTCACCTCAGCCCCCCACCCCCAAACTGCCCCGAAGTCGGAGTCATCCCCAGCCGCAGAAGGTCAGAGTTCAAAGGGTTTGAGATGGGAGTGGGCAGGTGATTTTATTGATTCTCATTTCATTAAATGAAATGAAGCCTGTGAGCTAGTTCAGCCACTCAACTCAACCTCCACCCCAGTATCCACCTGCAGTATCCCAGTCTACAGTATGTTTCCTGAGAGGGATGCTAGAATTGTTACCTGATCTCTACTTTCCTGAGCTTGGCAAAGGAGCAACAAGGTCAGAGCCAGATGCCAAACATCAAGACTGTTGTGCGTAGTCCACACAATTCCACATGAGTTGGCTGACATGAATTGCTGCTTTTATTTCTCTTTTGGTAGTGTCACTTAAATCTGTGGCAATCTCAGAGAAAAAACATATAGTCTATAAAAAGAATAAAAAGAGTCTAACTTCAAAGGCACACAGTCATTCTTGAACTTGGAATGAGTAGCTTGACAAAGTAATCAAATAATTTAAGGTCCACTGACTTGCTTTTTCAAGGGCTTTCAACCATATCTCGCTGTCAGTGGACAGGGAGATGGAGTATGCTCACCTGCTGTGGAGATGGCTCAGTTGTCATCACTTTGCCTAAGTGACTTAAACACATGATAAAAGAATGTATTTTTATGTGATGACACTGAGCAAACTGGACAATGAGATGACAAAAGAAAAATAAATAATTCAAGGTTTTTAATAAAATGGTCATGTCATTGGAAACATTTCTGTCTAGCCAGTGAGTGGAGAAATCATCATCATGTAAACTTCCTATAAAACTTCATAGCAAAATCACAGAACACGACTGATTAATTTCTCCCTTTCAGCTGGACTGTATGTCTCAGTGCACAGATCCCGGCGCATGTTGTCCCTGCACATCACTTTGTGCACAAAGCCTCCTTCAGTGGGGAAATCTTTTCAATGACCCAGAATGTTGGGTGGAGGTTGATCCATCATGTGCATGTGTAGGTTCACAGAACAAAACAAGCAAAACAAGAGTCAGGTGCCCAACGAATATAGAAAACTGAAGCCTCATATAAACTCTTATAAACAGAATGAGGACTGTGGATTTAGTCACTTGCATTAACAAAGGAAATATTAATGGTTATTATGAACAAAAAAACAGACCTGTTTCATGTTTTTTTCTAACAGTTTCCTACTAACTGTACTGACCACTTGTCCAGCTCTGTAATGTTGTTACGCACATACAAACATAAAGATTTTAGCTTGTCAGCTTCACAGTTTAAAATTAGTTTCAGTTTATGTTGGGTTGTCATTTTGCTGTTGGCTCATAACCCTGCAAGCATCATCATCATCATCATGGAGAACTGGCTGAATGTAAAGCTGTGGTGGAAAGAGAGAAATGCTCTTTCCTCTCACTTCTGTCTCCCTCCACCGTGGAGGAGGTGACAGACAGATGTTGATGGATGAGAGGGAGAAACTTGAGGGCGTCCTCTTGACAGAGGATAAGTGAGAAAGGGAAGGAGGGATTATAGGCAGCAAGGATGAGTGGGAGTAAGTGAAAGAGTGAGCGAATGGAAGATGGGATAGATGTAGATGCTGTCACACAGGGTGTAGACGGTGGGGTATTAATAGACTGAGGTGTTAGAATAGAAGCTGGCTGACAATATGGGGTGTTAGAGGTTGGTGCATTAGGGGTAATAGAATAAATATGTTGTAGTAAAAGAGTATATCTTTACTTAGTGTTGCCTGGGGTTTTAGAATATGAAATGAAGAAGATATTGTAATACATCCACCAGAAATTTAGATGGAGGCATTGCCTCCTGTCACAGATACCAGATACCAGATACCAAAACATACAGTATATTGAATTGTTAGAGACTGATGTAATTCAAAATGTGATATACATAACATGAAGTTAATTCATGATATTAACAGTCACTCTTTTGATATCAGGTATTCTGAAATGTCCTGTGCCTGTCCCTCCTCCCCTTCTCTACTTCTCTCCTCTTTTTTCTTCTTCTCCTTCCCTCTTCCACCTGTCCTGGCATTCTCTCCACCTTCTTTTTCTCACCTTCTCCTTCTCTCCCCTTCTTCCTTCTGCCTCTCTTTTCTTTTCCTTTCCTTTTGTCTTCCTCCCCTTCCTCTCTCCCCTTCTCTCCACCTCCCATTCTCCCCCATCCCTCCTCTCCCCCAGCCCCTCCACCTGCCTCTCCTCTTATTCTCAAGTAAAATAACCAGTAGTTTTTGCCCGTAAATTACATTTTAATCATGTTCTTTGTATAAGGAAAGAAGAGGAGGACTAATGCAAGTAGAAAATAAAGACAACCTATTTACTGTTGCTGAGTAAACATGCTCTGGTGATGGTGTTGTTTGGTTGTAAAGCCTTTCAGAGCTGAACTGTCACCTGGGATTAAAATTGAAACGTGGCCTTTTTCCTTTAGTTATTACAGTAATTTCTGCTGCAGTCCACAATGCTGCTGGTTTGTTGTCAGTGACAGTTGTTTGGCCATTCACACACTTTAGGACCCTAAAAGCTGCATTATGTAAGACTTTTGTACAAAAACACATCTGCCCTTTCATCTTAAATTATAAAATGAGGCTTGAAGAAAGAAACAGGTCCCTTAACTGAGGCACTGGAGATTCACCTTATTTGAAATTCAAGCAGCGAATATGATCAGCAGCAGGAAATGGTCCTGCACAGGAAGTGACAAATCTAAATTTAAACCTAGGGGACAAAAATGTCTCCATAGCAGGAGCAAGACTGTCTACGAAGGGAACATTTCTTTTCTATTTGCTTCTGTCACTGTCTGTGTGCATTTATCATAAGGTAATAACAGCCCATTCAGAATAGTGGACATTAACAGACTATATCCTCTTTACTGTCAATTTACATAATATCTGTATATTAGATTCCACAGCTCATAGTGACAGTAAATCTCAAAAAAATTACTACATAATAAATTTCTGTGAAAAGAAATGTGATATTTTTATAGAAGTGAAAGAATATATTTGATGTGAATTTTAAGATTTCAGGGAGCCAAATACTTTAAAATGCATCATGATGATACTGCGTTTACAGTTTTGATCTTCAGAGGAGACTTTGCAAACAAACTCCATTATTTTAGAGTAAATAGTTACTGTTGTGTAGGCAGATTTTCACAGACTTAAAGTATGAAAAGCTGATGAAACTAAACCACTGAAGGATGAAATAATGTTTAAATATTACAGGAGGATCACACAATGTCTCTGAAATATTTAAATGGATTAATATATATTGTTATATTGTTGTTATAAAATATTGTTCCATATGCTTGTCACTAACTACCATTACTTATTGTTGCTCATCCTGTTTTTGTCAGCATCTGTCCCCCAATCGTGTTTTTCATGTTTCCCTGTCCTTCTGTCTTACAGGGCAGAGAAGAAGGAGAGGTCGAGGTTAAAGACAGTCAGAGTGACGAGGTCTCAGGACAGATCGGTGAGTGGTGACATATAATCCATTAATTTAGACCTGGGTCTGAGAAAAGGCTGTAATACATTAGGGGTAATCACATAGAAACCACTAGTAACAATTTGTCACACTGTCCTTAGCCCAGGATGAGCAGGATAAGTCTCAACAACCTGCTGGAAGTTTATAAACTACTCTTCACATCAACTGGCCAGTAAAGTCAGTTAGTTATGACATTAGGAACAAAGGTTGTTGCTTATTTATTTGTGAGTGTTCGCTCTTATTCTCTTTTGTTCTGAAATTACAGCTGTTGGCAGAATAATAAAAGTGCTGAACCATGTATTGATCTCTTGTAATATCTACAATGCATTATCTCAAATAACTTAAAAATAACTCACGAAGATAAAACACGAATACGACATAAAAACAGCTCTTCGGTGTGCTGCAGTTCTCAGATGAAAATACAATGTGAATGTGTTGAGATGCTGTGAAAACAGGTGTAGGAGGTTTGACGTTGTGTTCCTTGTAGATGTAAGTGTTTTGCAAAGTAGACATGACCTTCAAATAATTCATCACTAATCCAGTATTTAAGAGACGATAACAAAAGTCCCATTATGTTTGTTTGGTTATGGCAAAATAAGATATTTGTATGGCACATTCTATTTGTATTGTGTATATTTTATCCATTAAATCCATTAAATGCAAAGTAGGGATTTTTGGGATATTTTTGTCTACCTCCAAATAGTTTTAAGAGCTACAAACAAGCAAGGACAACTTTATTGTAAGACCATAATTTAAAGATTGAAAGTGCTTTATATAAACCATAGATTTGTTTAATGAAGAGCAGCATTAAAAAGATTAGTTTATAGAAGTGCAGCACAGCAGCTAAAAGCAGCAACACAACACAAAGTATTATCCTGAGAAAAATCAGTTGTTTCAGCAAATGTCCAAAAAGCATTTGTTTACATTTAATTGACAAAACCCTCAGATCTAGGGATTATAGTCTGATGTTGTTAAAGAGCCTCAGTGTCCACAATGTACATGACTCATTTGTAGTTCAGTCAGTTCAGTGTTGATTAAAGATTAATTCATAATTGCACTCACTAGCATTTTATTACAGTGGTATTTGTGATCTTCAAAGTTCCTTTCTGAGTTCATATGTGAGGCAATGTGACTTTAATCACACTTCACATGGTGTGACAATGACACAGGTCTAACACAAGCTATTGATATCATTGTGTTGTCAGCTCACTCTCTCACTCGCTCTCTGTTTTCCTCACACTGTGTGAATCAGCAACTCTGTAATCAGCAACTCTGCATGGTGAAGAGCTGATAATTAAAAATGATCACACACACACTCACACATGACGTATCCCTTGGCACAATGCTGTGAAAAATCTGCAATTAGTTTAACTGTGTGTAAGTGTGTGTGTGTGTGTGTGCGTGTGCGTGTGCGTGTGTGTGTGTATATGTGTGTGTGTGTGTGTGTGTGTGAGAGCGAGATAGAGAGTGGCATTGAGAGGCCATGAGCTTTCAAATAGGTATTCTGTTGATGACAGTCGAGATACTGTTATGATCATCTAGGGTATGATGATTAATGCGCTCTCTCTCTCTCTCTCTCTCTCTCTCTCCCTCCCTCTCTCTCCTTCTCTCCCTCCCTCCAGGACCAGGATGATAAAGGTAGGTCCCCTCTCCATCAGTGACACCTGCTGGTCAGTACATGTGACTCCGGCTCCACTGTACACTGTCCATAGGCCCGTACTCTTCTCCGTTATATCCTCCTTCAACTTCCTCCTCCACAGTCCCCTTTCTGAGTGGAGAAAGAGGAAGACAAAGGAGTTGGATGCACTGAAGTAGACAGTGTAATGTTTGAGGTCACTGTCCAGCATAGCCCAGTTCAGTCACTTCTAACAATATACAAAGAGTGTAGTTGTAAGTCAGTTGGTAACAAAAATGAATGGTAATTTTTGCTAAGAAAAGATCCAAAAAAGCCAAGTTGTCCTGTGCAAAAATGTATTCAAAACTTAATCTGACAATTCAAGTGAATATGTCCTTTATTATAAAATTCTTTTTTTGTGTTTCTGCACACAGTGTTGCATCATAAGCTGCTGAATGTGTTTTTGCATAGAGGCAACAAGGCTGGTGGCTTTTGTCCCCAATTGCTTTCACTGAAAGTGTAGTAGGAAGGGATCTTGATGGCCAGTATGAAGAGGAGGACTTATCACAAAACCTTTTTCAATGTGTTTGAATGTGCAGGGCGTGACTGCTCTTTTAAGCCAGACTGTGAACCTATCCTTTAAGTAAAAGCAGCAATACCACAACTTAAAAATATTTTGTTTCAAGTAAAGATTAGTAAAGTATTATCAGGGACATGTACTTAAAGTACTCACATACACAGCTATAGTGGTGTTACTGCAGCATTTTAAAATGGTGGCAGGCTGTGGTAGAACAAATTTTATTCATTTTATTTACTACTGGTTGAATTAAATTAGCAATGGTTTCTATTTTACATTAATTTGTAAAAGTATTTCAGCATAAAGTTAAACCAGGCACCAGAACTGTACTTCAATACATTATTTGACTAAATGTATTTAGTTATTTTGACTACTGTACATGCTTGTAGTGTCTTGGAGGTTTGCTTTCCACACAACACTCATCCACTTACTTACAGGTAACATGAGATTCAGGCTTCTGTTTTCATGCAAATTGTGAAATATTTCCTGACATAGCAAATCTCAGTTCTGTATCTCAGTTTGGACTTGAGACTTGTAAAATCCTGCATTACAAACTGGAGGTGTTGAGTTAACACGCAAAGGCATTTTGGAGGCAAAAAGGTCTAATAAAGAATGCTATTGTTCTGTATTATTTTGCAGTCAGAATATGTGGACCTCTGCTTCTGCAATTTTGACCTCCTTTTTTTTTGTCTTTAAATTTGTTTCTTAGGAAGCAGTTAATTGTGTTGCGTTTTTGAGGCTGTGAGGATCACGTGTCCACATACTTTTGGCCATGTGTCGCAGGCTTTGATAGCAATTGTACAATTCCTAAAACCTGCTATGGATAAATTAATATAGAAAATGGACTGAATGACACTGCGCTGCTGTTTTATGATTTAAAGCGTGTCAGTGATTGTATGTGTGGAAATGTATGTGTTTGTCTGTGTTTGTATGTGTGTGTTTGTATGTGTGTGTTGCTGACTCTGACCTGTCTTGTCCTTCCAGAGCTGGTAACCTCTGGCACCAGCGATAGTGAGAGTAGTTCCTGTAAGTCTAGACCCTACTCTGTCTTTCTTTCTTTTCCTCTCTCTCTCCCTCTCACTCTATTTCTTTGTTTTTTTTTTACTTTAGTTTGAAACCTCAGCTACTTCATGTAGCTTCTGGTGTGTGTTTGTGTGTGTGTGTATATATATGTGCCTCTGTGTGTCCTTGTGGGAATATCATACTTACATGCACATATGCATTTGTGTGTTGTGATTATTGTTTTTTTATGTGCATGTGAGTGTGTGTGTGTGTGTGTGTGTGTGTGTGTGTGTGTGTGTGTGTGTGTGTGTGTGTGTATGTGTGTTAGCTTCCCCTGCTTCTCCAGCCTGCTTTTCCAGAGCTGTTGAAGGAGTCTAGTCAAAAGTAGAAAAGAAAAGGATGAGGGTGTGTTTTTGATCTCAGCCACTGTGCATCTCAATTTGTCCTGTTTGTTTGTCCAATCAGCTGGCCAGGAGGAGACCTTCCTCACCTACCAGCCTGTCATGCAGCAGGAAGGTCAGCGCTTCACTCAAATATATCATGGTTCATTTGATTCCCTTTATGTTATTCAGTCTGTGGAAGGTACAGGGGTCACTCACCAACACACAGTACACTGCACATGGATTTGATAAAACCCTCATATTTTTTCTGTAGAGTATATATTGAATTGAATTGATTTTTGTAATAAAAAAAACAATTTGGTCATGAAAGCATTGATAAAGACAATGTGAAACTAAAGACCATCACAATCATTATTATAAACACCTTGTGCTGCGCAGCCAATTTTTTTCAAATAAACTAAGAATTATTTTAAAATGTGATTCCAATGATTGGCTCATTGGGTGTGAAAAACTATACACACAACATGTTATCAGCTTCAAAAGTTCTTTATGGTTTTTGTGAATAAAGCAACCACACATGAAGCAACAGTAGCATTAATTTAGCATTGTGTTTCTGTCCTGATGAGTATCTAGTATTTACCCTCCTTTTAGCTCTCTCTCTCCACCAGCTCCTGAGGAAAATGTCTATCTTTAGCTCTTGATTAGGTAAACTTTGTCTGTGCTGTTACTAAGCAGGTAGTATATGGTGGTTTTATAAATCTTTTATCACTTAAAACAGAATTGGATATTTCTATGTCGATTTGTCACTTTCATGTTGCACAGTAGTTTGACCCATTATTAATATATGGATGAACAAACAAAGGAGAAAAATGCAGCGTTTGCATTGTTTAGCTAAACTTACTGTGTGCATTTTTGTATTCACATGGTTCTGTTTGTCATTTTTTAGTTAATTACACACGGCCAGTCATCGTGCTTGGACCAATGAAAGATCGGATCAACGATGACCTCATCTCTGAGTTCCCTGATAAGTTTGGCTCTTGCGTCCCACGTGAGTTTCTGAACTCCATGATCTGAATGGTGACCTCTACAACACATAGACATGCATGTGAAAACTATAAAATTTTTATGATTCTTTTATGGGGCTGACACTTCAGCTTCCAGTGATGTGAGATTTTTGATCTTTACAGGAAACTTTACGACCTTCTTTCAGTTTTAACTTAACCAACTAAGCAAAACTGTAAAGGCCAAATGATGGATTGAGACCTCCAACAGTTTTATCACACTTTTCACTATTCTCAGACACTTTAAGGAGGTGACATGTTTGGCAGGCAGCTTGAAAGTTAAAACTGTAAAATGGGGATCAAGAAGAGCTGTGAATTGAAAGTTAAGGGTCAAGTCAAAGATTAAAATGAATAAATCCAGGAAATATATATTTCATAATCTTTAAAGTTTAAAACCTGTTTCTTGGTTTCTTGGAGGTGAACAGGGAGTTGGAACACCTCTATCTTTACTTTATCCTATATCCTATATTACACTTTTTATTTATTATTTAATACATTTAGCATAAAATTAAATATTACTTTGGCCAAATACAACAACACTAAAGCTAGTTTTTGAAACCACCAATACACACAGCTTGACACATGAAAATGAAATGAAAACCAAATATATAATAATAAAGCGGTATAAAAAAGCTACGTGACATGATCATATTGATTCTCAAATACCTTTGCCCGTGTAAAACCTGCCATTCTCAGACACAACCCGGCCTCGACGAGACTACGAGGTGGACGGTAGAGATTACCACTTCATGTCCTCCAGAGAGATCATGGAGCGGGAAATCCAGGAGCATAAATTCATCGAGGCTGGACAGTATAACAACCATCTTTATGGAACCAGCATACAGTCAGTCAGAGAAGTTGCAGACAAGGTGAGACATAGAAGAGAGAATATGAGGAGAGAACAAATAATACAAAGGACAGAGGAAACAGGATGAAGGGATTGATAGAGGACAGAATTGAGTTGTCTAATTCGCTCTTTGTTTTGACTCTGTCTCTATACCAGGGTAAACACTGCATACTGGATGTATCAGGGAATGCGATAAAGCGTCTCCAGATGGCAGGCCTCCATCCCATCGCTATTTTCATTAGCCCACGCAATGTCGACAACATCCTGTAAGTCACATTAATAATCACAACATTAATAACAACAGTTTCACCATGAGGATCATTTAGTAGCAGCTTCCTCTGGAGCTTTTGTTCATATCACATGGTTGTAGTCAGCAAATGAGTCAAGCTCAACTTTAAAGCCAACATGGATGTGAGATCAGTTCTGAGTCAACTGAACAGGCTCCTAGCTGCTGTCAAAAGCTCCAGAACAAGCGATTGGACCACATGGTGAGATTGTTTTGTTAGCTGCTGTTTTCAAGATCAAGTTAGAATTAACTTTTAAGTTTAACATCCTGTAAGTAATATTATATCATACCATTTAAGCAGAATCCTGTAAGTATCGCTGGTAGTAACATGCTCCAGCTGTATGTGGAAATGCAACTTTTAAAATAAACATGAATACATACACGTAAATATATGTAGGTGGACTTTAAAGTAAGCTGTAATGCTCTACAGGTAAAATTGTAAACAAACACGTGAGTAACATTTAGAAAATTGTAGAAGTCTCATGAATTGTAATGGGCAAATATCATCATTTACTGTCCTACTGTTATGTTATACTGCAAAAGTGTAATTATAGGTCTCAAAATACATTTACAATGAACACAGCAGTCACTTTCATTCTAGCTCTAGCTTATATGTAATATGCAGATGTTATTCAGAAACACCAGAATAAAATATTTGTTAAATATTTGTTGACTCATCTGTCTTTCCAGAGAAATGAACAAGCGTTTCACTGAGGAGCAGGCGAGGAAGACCTATGACAGAGCAGTCAAACTGGAGCAGGAGTTCACAGAGTACTTTACTGGTTAGTTACCTGCAAGCACCCACACGTACTGAACTCTACAGACACAAACTGGTGCTTCCGAAATGTTGTTTATGGTTAATTTTCAATGGGTTACAGGCTCTATTTTGAGTCATTCATTTCTCTCTCTCTCTCTCTCTCTCTCTCTCTCTCTCTCTCTGCAGCTGTAGTCCAAGGCGCGACTCTAGAGGAAGTGTACTCACAGGTGAAGCAGATTATAGAGGAGCAGTCTGGTCCTTACATCTGGGTTCCAACGAAGGAGC
The DNA here is from genome assembly GCA_038496675.1 of Rachycentron canadum. Taxonomy (NCBI): domain Eukaryota; kingdom Metazoa; phylum Chordata; class Actinopteri; order Carangiformes; family Rachycentridae; genus Rachycentron; species Rachycentron canadum. Next base: position 4,370,630 of record CM076656.1, on the reverse strand, counting down.
GACTCTGAATAAACACACACATACATGATCACACACACACACACACACACACACACACACACATACACCACTCTTTCAACACTTCCTGCTTCTCTAATTTTCTATTATCAGCCTGCTTCCTTTTTCTCTCTTTCTCTTATCACACATCACTACAAACACACACACATGTACACAAGCACATAAAACTGGACGAGGCTGGGACTATCTGGGACTGCTACTTCCTGAAGAGGGAGGAGCTTATGTCTGTCCAGCAGCCTATTGGTGGATCTTCCTTCAGCTCAGTTCCTTAATGTTTAAGGAGGTTGTTCAAATCAAGGCAACATGTACCATTATCTGATTTGATTTCATTATTGTTGTTCTTATTGTTGTTGTCGTTGTTGTTTTCATATTAACGAAGGGTAATGCATTCATGTATGGGTTTGTAATGATAATATTGTCACCAAGAGGCAGACTTTTGCACGCTGTAGCTTTAAGAGCATGTTTTTGGGACAAAATCTTGATCTCCCTCCCTGTTTGTCTGTCTGTCTTTCCTCATGCCATCACTCCTGTTTCTCTCTCTCATGTCTTTTTCTATCTTTCTCTTATATATATCATCCCTCGCTCCAGACTGTCTGCAGACTTTAGATATGAGGTGAAGCTTTGTAATGTTCCCCAACATTTTGGTTTAAATGGTCCAAAATCAAAGTATAGTTCAATTACTGTTTAGAGATCAGAGGTAATTTAGAATTTCTTTGTTTGAGGTACTTGTCAATATTAATGAAATAAGCAAAAATAATATATAAATATATCAATCAGAATCTTAATAGAAAACTAAATTAAAATAAACAGAGTGTAGAGTATTCTATCACTAGTTTGTTTTTGGAAAGCCAAAAGTTCATTGGCCTCATAGTCCAGCCAGAGCCCTGAGCCTATATTTATCAACTATATTTATCAAAATATAAAGACTGAAAGCTGGTATTTTAAGGGAAAATTGTTTCATAATGTTCTCTCTCAAGTGATCACATAAGTTCAGAGCAGGAACAGCCAATCAGAGACAAGGATTTACACTACCTTTGCCCCATTGTTCAATCTCAATGAAAAATATACTATTTTATCCTCCTCATATAGCCTAATGTAGTTATTATATATAAGTATTAGAATATGGATAAAAAAAAAGGGAAATTTGCTGTGATGGAAACAAAAAAAAACCAAACTGGAGCAGATTTAAAATCTGCAGCTGGTAGATGATCCACAGGGAAAGAAAAGGAAAATTTATTCATAAATATTCAACATATTTATATAGTTCTTCACAATCAAAGAGATAAAATCAACAACCAAGACAACAAAGGAAAACACATAAGTAGAATTTAGTGACACACTGACAAGTGGAAATTGAGTGCAGTTTTATTCTTAAATAAGTAACAAGTGGTGTGAAATCCTGCTAATTGTTGAAAACAAATGCACATGAACAGGCAAAACTAACCTTCTCTGAATTAAAAATTGCTTAAGCTGATGTAGTTAGCTAACTGGTGGCTTACTTTATGTCAAAGGATATCAATTAATATTCATGGCTAATGGAATTAAAGTGACTGATTTTAACATTGTACTTTCAGCTGATAAATACAGGCCCAGATCCTCAGTTAAGAAACTTGAGTTTGTTCACTCAAGTCTTCATCCCACAAAGGTTCTTCTGCCTTTACTTCTTCATCCTCTTCTTCCTCCTTGCTCTCTTGCCTTCATTTCTCTCCTCTCCTCTTTACACTTGCAGTGTGACATTGTTGAGCAACAGTGTATTATCTTCTTCATCAACGCTATCATCACAGTCATAATCATCAGCATCATCATTATAGCTTACCTTCATACTGTAGTTGCACTAAAGAGGGCTGGTTTCTTAAAAGCATCTTAGTGACAGAGCTGATACGGTCCCAGTGTTTCTGGTATTGATGGATATGCGATACACTTACTTCTCCTTCAGCTAATTCACTGATTTATTATGCTGGTTCAAATGTGCTGAAGAGGTCAGCAAATATGTTTGTTAAAAGATTTTTTGATCTCGCTGTATGTCACGCTACTGTTGAGTAGTTAAAGACATTAGCTGAAGCCCTCTGGTGAAAGCTGCTGTCAGCTACTGTAATAGCTCTGCAGGAAACAGTTTTGTTTTCATGCTGGATTTATTTGAGCCATCAGCCCCAGCACATATAAAAGCCACCTCCATCTAGTGCCATTTGTGACCACAGCACTTTTCTTTGTGATTTGGTCAAATAGCATTCCCTACACCAATCTTTGGGGAAAATTTTGTTATGTTATTTTTTTTACCCATCAACCAGCAGTGGGTTATATGTTCAATGATACTTTCACAATCTCACAGGAGTCTAAAGTTTATCCCCCCAAAAAAATGTTTGCACTATGCATAACTACCATTTACTTCCAATGTTTCCTCAAACTGCAGCAGTCATTGCTGTGGACTTGAAGGTGCCCTGTAGAGGTTCTGATCACAAACTGTAAAATGCAGTGAATGTTTATTTTGAGGCACAGTTTCCCACTTTATAGGTGCTAATATGTGCAGCTTTTGTCAGTCATGTGACTGTCGTTTTGTACCATTTTGTACCGTTTAGTACATCTGTTGGCTGTAGTGATAGCTAATTCACCTCACAAGTCACATATATATAATATATCACTTTACTTGCAGTGAACACTAAAATTTTTGTGCTCATCAAGTTTACTTTTCACCAGTGTCATGCTATAGCTCTGATTGCCAGTTGGTGGCAGGATCAGCGGAATGTAATGTAAACATAACTTTTGTTTGTTTACAAGAAAACTCCATTCGGCATTTGTAACTTACATTACAGTGAAGAAGAAGAGTTTCACAGTTTGTGGAAATCAAGCAAACATTTTATCTTCCCATGCAGAAAGCAGACAGAAGATGCAACCCTCTGCTGGGTGATGGGTAAAGAAATGACAATCTAGCTTTTCCCTTAAAGTGGCTATAATTAATATTTTTATAATAACAATATATCAAATGAGCAGCAAAGTAATGTGACAACTGCTCATTGTGATGAAACTACATAGAGTTAGCACATGAATCTGCAGCTGCACTTGGCTCTATGGAGCTTTACAGTGAGTGTGTTTCAACTCAACTTTATTCACAGCTCTCATCAGCTGCTTTCAACTAAAAAATTCCCATTGCACACAGTTGCTCAGCACCAAACAGTCAGCGGACACAGTTAGAGACTAGTTGGTGAACATAGCATCTAGCAGCTAAAGATCCAGATATTTCCCTTGAAGGTTGGGGGGAGACCAAAAAAGAGAGTGAAACAGATGAGTGTAACGTTCGAGATACCAAGATGCTTTTGGTGACACAGCCCCTGTATGGACCTTGTCAGCCAACCACTTCTCATGTCCACCCTCAACCCCGAGGCGACTCCTCCAAGCTGACTGGAAACCAGAGACATATGGAGAGACTGTTCTGTCAACAGAGTAGCTTTTAGACCCAAATAATAAATAGTTTTGACCCAATGTGTTTCGAAAGCTTTAATATCTCCTCACAGAATGTTCAGCTAAACTAAATTTCTGTCCAGCTATAACCCTCTGTATGAATCAAGTAGATCAGTGGTGTTTGTCAGTTGATAGAACCAGACACTCTGTATGACTCTGGCTGTGTGTTTTAGCCAGGGGACCATGCCACTGTCTGTTAGAGTAAAGCACTGATGCAAAGAATCTATTACAGAGATGGATCTATATCTAACATATTATAATATTTATCCCTGCTCTAACTGCCTATTTTGGTACAGAAAATAAATAAATAAAAGTCTTTATTGAGATTTATTGAAATCCCTTGACCGATGACCAGAAATGTTTTTTTTTTTTGTATGGTGGAATGTGTATGAATGTGAATATGACATAGTAACTGTAAATATGAATGTATTTTCCTGCACTTTCACTCCTACTGCGGACTCATAATGGTCTCTATTGATGTTAAATATGGTCCCTTCAGCACTAACACTCAGCTTTTTTAAAGTGTGTTCCCTCACTAAAGCTTAAGGCTTACTGTGTGTCATCTGGTTTATGCTAATTGAATAGACATTTTAGTCAGTAGACATAAATGACAGTAGTTTACAAACTTTAAAAACTACCCTCTAAACTTTACACATTTATTGTCACTATGTAGTGAAGTATTTTTGAGGATTTATTCATAGCTCCTATCTGGAACTTCTGCATAAAAGCACCTTTGCAATAACTGGAACAACTTATGAAGTCTTTTATATGAGATGTTGAACAGTCACATAAATTGCAATTCCCTTTGTTTACATTGTGACATCTCACAAATCAACATTTCAATTTTCCATTTGTTAGTTTTGCAAAGTTGGCTGAACAAACTTGATACACATACACACATGAAAACTCCAAACATTTATTTTTTCATGTATTAATCATTTACTACCTCCAGCAATAGAGCCAGCAGGTTGTTGGTGAGCATGTGAATGAGGCTACACTCAAGACCTCATGTAAGCTCCTAAATTCTTCAAGCAAGTGTTCATGATGGAAAGAATTTTCTAAGAGCAGGTAATTATGTTGATGTTATGACATGATAACACCTTTCATGGTAACTAGCAAGTTAAGAAGATAGCATTTAAAATATATTTCTTGTGGAACTAAAAATATTAAAGTGGAAGATCTATGAGTTCTTGTTGGAACACAAAATGGAAGGTAGCCACTATTAGATGTTTTTAAAGGAATGTACGACAAGGTTATATAATGCTTTATTGACAAGTGAAATGACTATAAAATCAATTATAAAAGATACAGGTAGCCATTCACAGTATTTAATTATTTTTTTAGTCTAAATCCTGGCTGCAGCATTCAGAATTTCTGTTTTTAATCTCACAAGTAGAATCTGAGGAAAGAGCATTCGCAATACTGATATTGTTACAACAAAGATATAAAATTGTGGATTATCCTTTTAGAGGAACATACAACATAATACGGTCATTAATAATTTTATGCAGGGGGAATGAAAAAGAACAAAAGAACAGGACCTAAAATATTGCCTTGAGGAACACTATATTCAATATCAAATGACAAAATCACTCAAACTAACAGAAAGTCTTGTCTTCCAGACAAGTATGAGCAAGACAAGTCAAGCAGAGAGGCCATTTCTCAAGTCTATTAATTAACATGCCTTGATCAATTGAAAGTATCAAACAGGGTGCTCATATCTGGCAGGCATTTATAACCTTTAATAAAGCTGTTTCAGTGCTTTGGTTAGTTTGAATACTAAAATGAAAGATCTGTAAATATAACCTATATGCAGGAGAAGTCCCAGCTGGATGATCTGATATTAGTAATTACATAATAACAAACAAATGGCAATGTAATAAATAATTAAAATAAATAAAGGGCAAAGATTACTTAAAATAACACATTTCAAGATAATTTTTTTTTTAAGGAAATGTTTGAGCTATATTTTTACATTTTTAATAAATTTTTATGCATGAGATCTCTGAGATCAGTATTCATCACCACGGATCATTTTTGCCGTCACCCTTAAAACACTGTCTCAAAGTCATGTTCAAAGATCACACTATCTTTGAGTTCATCTGGTCCCAGAGTTCATGTTACCATATTTCAGTAATTACAGGTAATATCCTGCAGTAAACTACTGTTAAAGTACACAGGGATATAAATTATAGAACAACTCAAAATTGGAAGGTAGCAAGACAACAAAGTTGTTCCAATAGTGGTAAGGATCTTATAAAATGGTAATCACCTTGGCTACAAAATGAATCTGCTGGACATGGCAACATGCAAAGCTTAGTGGTATTCATGAAGGATCCCACAGCGAGGAAGAGACAAATCAGCTGTTTTTATACTTTATTTTTATATTTTAAACGTAGATTAATGTTATTTTGCTAACTGTATCATTAAATTCATATTACAGAGAAAGTCAGGTTTCCAATGGTGACAGCAGATTCTCAGGTCAGATGATGTTAGGGTGCTGACTGCTCCTGTAATGAACACACCAGGAGGGGAAAATAGCACCATCCTGACACCTCAGTGTGGCTGTCACCTCCATGTCAACCTCACTCCATCGCACAAGTTGGACCGGCTAAAAAGTATCTACAGTAAAACCTGTTTGTTTTATTAGTCCTGTACCCATATTAGGTCATTTTTATGGAGGTACATTCAGAGCAGTTTTTATGTTGAGGCTGGCTTCCTGTGTACTTAACCATATCGATGCAGAATTATTTAATGACCATAATCATAAATCCTCATTGCTAACTTCAGGAGAGCTAGTTACAGATTAAACCAATAATACCCAACATATGGACCATCACAGAAACACAATGTCAAGTCAGACACAGTTTCCCTGCAGCAAGTAAACTTTTACTGTTGATACTTTAAACAAATTTAATGATTATATAATATACATTACTTTTACTTAAGCTTGACTTTAAATGCAGTTTTAAATTTTTTTATTGTTCTAGATCTGACTACTTCTTCCACACATTCACTCCACTTCACTTCCCTTCACTTCACTTCACTTCACTTCACTTCACTTCACTTCACTTCACTTTTCTTTACTTCACTTCACTTCACCTTTTTGGTACAGCATAGTGCTAAAGCTCAGTGGAAATAGTTGATTTCATCAACTTGCTTATTCTGTTCAACACATATTCAGCTCTTGTGATTCACAGACATGGTCAGGGTTAGCAAGGAACGTAGGTAAACAGACTGCTTGTCTCTGTTCTTTGTCTCAGCAGCCAGAGCAGTGACTAACTGACCAATGGTCTCACTGTGTCATGAATCTCTTCTTTCCCTTTGGCCATCAGTGGAAAATCACCACACTAGTAGAGTAGAGGAGTGAGAGGAAAGCAGAGGTGGGGTCCTGAGTGTAAAAGACCTCTCTGTCTGGGCTTTGGCCTTCAGCCAGGCAGCAGCAGCAGAGACGTGTCAGACCAGGTACACGCCAGAGACACACACTTCATAAACTCTACTCTGCTTCTTCAAACTCAAGCTGACTCTTGTGATTCCTGACTGGGATGTTGTAGATGGCCATGTTGTAAATGTTGTAAAACTGAAAATACAACCCCCTCTGAGCAACTAACAAGGACTTTAAGCCGAGTCATAGAGATTGAAGTTGGACTTTGACTCTCGAGTCATCATATAAGGACGCAAAGAGGGAAAAGGGGGTTTTACCTAACAGAGGGACGACGAGAGAACGAGGCCATGGCCATGTGGAGGACAGTGGGAGCTCTACTGCTGGTAGCACATGCTGGTAAGACTTGCTTCATAACACCTTAATACACTGCAATGCTACAAGTATTATTGTATTAATTTGCTCTTGAGTATACTTTTTTCAGTTCAGCTAAGATCTTTGTCCCACAAGCTGAAATCCTTTGTGTATGAGACAACATAAACACAGTAAAGTGGTAAAAACACTACTAAGTTAAGAAATTAAAGGAGATGGCACAATGCACAATTAACAATTAAACTGAAATAAAAGGGTGTGTAAGACAAGGTAATTATTATATATTTATTATATATGGATTTTTCTGAGTACTTTGTCTTTGTGTGTTGTGTTAAAGTACTAAATTTTTTCTTTGAATAAAATTCACATAAATAAATAAACAGATTGGCTTTGCCGTTACTGCTGATGAAGATATGGAAACTTTTTCTTCAGCTTCTGCATTTCAACTATAGAGTGATGTTCTCTGCTCCATTTGTTTCATTTTGACTTTTTTTAGTGATCCGAGTGGAGACTAGTCAGTATTTCACAATAGTAAATATGTGAGAATCATCAGAAAACACGTTTTAAATATTTTTTTCCATCTTGTTATTTGTCTTGCTTCTTATTGTTCAGTTTTACTGTTTGTCCAGTTTGAAGCAAGTCCCAGAAAATACAAGAAAATTTGGTATAAATGGTAGAATATAGTCACAGTCATGAAAAGATTACTAAATGGGCCAAATGGGCCCCTGACCAGTGTGGCCCTTAGCTTCACCCATTGTCTCTTGGTTTTAGTTGGTGAATACACATGAATCATTTGGTGGAACATTGTAATCACTGAATGGCAAGTGGTCTCTATGTCTTTCTCCGTCAGTGTTTGGCCAGAAAACCATCAGATGGTGCACCATCTCAGACAAGGAGCAGAGCAAATGTCTGGCCATGTCGCAGGCTTTCGCCGATGTCGCCATCCGTCCATCTCTCAGCTGTGTCAACGGAGTGACAGTCGAGGGCTGTGTCCAGAAACTGCAGGTTGGATTTTAATAACAGGAGCTACTTTAATTAAATAGCATGGTTATTTGTAGTTTTGTGGTTTGACTTAGGTGCATTAGATTAAATATTATTATATATATATTATATTATTAGTTATGTATTCATTGTATCTGTCAGGACAGAAGGGGACTCATTTAAAGCTAATTTAATCTAATAGACTTAGAGTGGTAGGATACACAATCAGGCATCAGATAACAGAGACCATATGGAAAGTTGCAATAAGCAATTTAATAGTAGTCCTCAGGGTCCTCAGATCAAAGTGTCCTGTTTATGACAACCGCAAATCTAGTTTGTGGTTGTCATAAACAGGTTTCATATCTGTGACCAGGACGTCTAGTTACCAGAAGCTGAACAAGGAGGGAAACAAAAGTGTGAATGCATGCAGGAAATAACTGAAGTTTGATTGTAATATCCCAGAGCCTTCTCCCTAAATGTTTTAAAGCATCATAAAGCCACAAAAGCCCCTTATGTTCCTCATGATATTCATATTAATTAGTTTATCGATTTGAGTCATTTAATATTGCGATTTGAGTTATTCCCAGACATTTGTCACATCATTACTCTTTTTCTCTACTGTGTCTCTGCAGAGAAAAGAAGTCGATGCCTTGTCCATGTTTGCCAAGGACATCTACACCCTGGGAAAGACCACCCCCTTGAAGATGGCTGCCAGTGAAACAAAGGCTGACCGTAAGTTTTAGCAATAACTAAACATGCTGGAAGCTTAATCTGCGCCCATGGCAGTGGCGATTAGTATGGGAGTATGGGATCAAATATTATCCATGGATCAGCAACAGTCAAGGAGCAACAGACTTCTCATCAGCAAACAGAGGATTGATGATCACAGGTTTGATTTGGATGAGCATTGTAATTATGAAAACTATGACTTACTCCTAAAGAACTCTTAGAATAATTTTAATTCATTTTTATGAATCAATCCTGGATTGAATCCTGGATGTTCTCTAATTCATCAGAAAAAATAACTTGTAATTTATCCTATCTTTCTCATAAAAACTGTCAGGTCAGGCCGAAAAATCAACTGCAGAGCAGAACTGATGTTTTCCAATTTCAAACTCTCTCAAACTGGCATTTGTTATACTGATGCTTGATGAGTATATGTGATAAGTCTCCCCATGTGATGACACATTGCCTCAGTTTAATCTTGTTCTTTATCATGGATAACATGGATGTTCTGAGTTATCACACCCTGATTTTACTTAAGAACAGGAGTACAGTCTGTACTGATCTGAATCTTGTTGCTGTTCCCTGATAACATGTTGTTGGCCACCTACTTGTTGAACTTGTATTTTAACACCAGTGCTGTTGTTGCGTCAGGCACTGGTGCCGTCTACTATGCAGTGGCGGTGGTGAAGAAAGAGAACTCTGCCATCAACATCAACAACCTGGCAGGAAGAAAGACCTGCCACACCGGGAAAGGCCGAACAGCTGGCTGGAACATGCCTTTGGGATACTTCATAGACCAGGGTTACATGTCTGTGATGGGCTGCGACATCTCACAGGGTAGGACAAATGCACACACGTATACACTGAGCATACAAAAACCTGGACAGCGATATATGTATTTGTGTGTTTGTGATCAGGTGTGGCAGATTTCTTCAATGCAAGCTGTATCCCTGGAGCAAACACACCTGAGGATCCTCCATCTCTGTGTCAGCTGTGCGTAGGAGACTCCAAAGGACAGCACAAATGTGAGAAGAGCGACAAGGAGAGATACTATGCCTATGATGGAGCTTTCAGGTAACACATATTCATACACTCATACACATAGAGGTTATTGTCCTGCAGAACTGTGTACATACATGTGGAGTGGTTTTCATTTTTGTTTTTTTGATTCCTTCTTTTCCTAGTTTGCAATTAAGTGTGAATTTCTTTGTAGATGTCTGGCTGAGGGTGCGGGAGAAGTGGCCTTCATCAAACATACGACTGTCGAGGAGAACACCGATGGTAACTGATCGAGACTCGTTCAGGTGTTTTGTTCTCTTTTGGTCTGTTGGTTAACCTTTTTTTTTTTTTTCACCAGCAATGCAGGCATCACAGTATGAGCTGTTGTGTCGTGACGGCACCAGAGCTCCAGTCTCTCAGTGGAAATCATGTCACCTGGTCCGTGTCCCATTCCGCGGCATTGTGGTGGCCAGTGACATCACTCCCTCTGTGGTGTACAACATGCTGGCGGAGGGGCTGGTACGTAAAAACAGCTGACGCCACAACTGATCCTCTGCTCATTCATAAACAGCGCCCCAATCTTCCAAAAGGCCACTTTCATCTCTGCACATTGTTAGTCAGAGTTTCTCACCTGACCCCAGCTAATAATCTAAGGCAGAATTATCTTCATGTGCATCTTCATGAGCTCCCAAATAGTACCAAACTCTACGAGAGCTTCTGATCTAACAGCTGTTTATTTACAGGTTAGAAGAAACCTTAACCTTAACTAAACCTGTTAACTCTTCTCTCTATCTATGATATTGTCTTTTACCAAAGCTAGCATGCTAACCAGCGAGCTCTGGCCTGTCTTGACACTTTTTGATAGCAACTCACTGTAGCCTCCAGTCTGCCCTGAAGACGAAATGCTGCTCAGAGGATGTATTATAACCTTTTGTCTGGCTGAAGCTCTTGTTGAGTGACAATCACCACCACATGCTACCAGCAAGAAACCACTTTCTGTGGCAGAGAAAACAAGACAAATAGACTCTTAAACTCAATGGTGTGTGCTGTGTGGAGGCTTTATTGTCTGGATAAGAACAGAACATATAAATTGCTGATATAGTTATTTGAGCACCATAGCCAGCCAGCTTGTTTCCTAAGGAAATAATTTCATTATAATTGTAAAATGCATTACTTCTACCAATTACACTTTTTAATTGCATGAATTTGCATGAATGGAGCACTTGGCTGAAAAACCTACTTCAGGCTTATCTCTCTAAGATTAACAGTACCTTTTAACTACTAAGAAAGACTGCCCCTAAGCCACACGTACAGTGTGTTACAAGAATGACTGGCAATTTTCTCTTTATATACTGTATATGGGGCAACTGTGGCTCAGGAGGTAGAGCAGGTTGCTGGTCCTTGGGCAAGACACTGAACCCCAAACCCTCTGATGGCTGTTCAGTGTGTGAGTGTGTGTGAATAGTTGAAGGGCTCTGTGGCTTACACTGGAAAACACTGAAGTGGTCATTGCTGTGGTCACTCTGTCATGAAGCACACAGATATGTATTCAACCACTTTAACCTCTGAGTGTGACAAAGCATTTTTACTGACGCGCAACTTCCTGTCTGCAGGCAAAGTCGGACTTCCCGATGTTTTCTTCTGCGGGGTATGGAGGAGGAACCGTGATGTTCTCCAATTCAACCGTTGCGCTGCAGGCGGCGGAGTCAGACGACCCCAAAAAGTGGATGGGCCTCAACTATTACAATGCTCTGAGTGCCATGGACTGTAAATCAGAAGGTAAACCATCCCCCCTATCTATCTATCTATCTATCTATCTATCTATCTATCTATCTATCTATCTATCTATCTATGTTTTCAAAGTCTGGGAATGTGACCCCCCCAGTAACAGTTACTCCCATGTAGTTCTGAAAGGCAATGTAGGGTTGAGTGAATCTGGAGAAGTAACGGCACAAATCACAATGTTACTGGGTAGTAAGAGAAGCTTCTCTACAGAACCTCATTGCACAATATGCTAGAAAGAAAGCTCCAGTCTTCTATGAACTGCATTCTAATAGTCAACTTGACATTTGAAGTGCATTTTCATCTCAGTGTGCTTGTATGTACCAGAAGTTTATTTCTTCTCACCTTCCCTGAAGTTCTCTGGCACCCCCTGAGGGAGGTGTGCCTCACCGCTCAGTAAAGAAAGAAGTTAGTCTCTAACTCCACCAATGTCACTTTTTCCTCCTAGTATCAATTAATATTAATATTGAAACCATATAAGATAGACAATGCTTAAACATGAAAATAATTATTTCTTAAGTAAAAAAAAAAAATGAAGCTGAAGTTTAAGTTGCCAGGGCACAAAAGCATCACTTGTGGCAATTCTGGCTTGTGGCCTATCCATATATCTTTCTTTCCTTTTTTTTGACTTACCCACCTATCTCTGAATATAGCAGGTGCCCTGCGGTGGTGTGTGTTGTCCAACGGTGAGCAGCAGAAGTGTGCTGATATGGCTGAGGCCTTTAAAAGTAAAGGTCTGACTCCCACCATCCAATGTGTCTATGGTGACTCTGTGACTGACTGCATGCAGAAAATCAAGGTGATTCAATTCAGTTTTTCTTTTACTGCTACTTCCTCAAGAACAGCTCCAGTGATATTATTTTCAAAATAAAATCAGCCATGCTAAAATCATGCTGCAGTCAGATTTCAATCTGTCTTTTGTTCCATGCTGGTTCAGAACAAAGAAGCTGATGCCATCACTCTAGATGGAGGTTACATCTACACAGCAGGCAAAGACTACGGCTTGGTTCCTGCAACTGGCGAGAGCTACACAGGTAAAAATACTAACACACACACACAAAAAAAAAACACCATTCTTTCTGGATTCAAAGATAACATATACATTTATTTTCTTCTTTTCTCTCCAGAGGACCGTGATGGCTCCATGTATTATGCAGTTGTAGTGGTAAAAAAGAGTAGCACTGACATCCATAATCTTGACCACCTTCGTGGCCGTCGCTCCTGTCACACCGGATATGGTCGCACAGCTGGCTGGAATGTTCCTGTAGCAGCACTGATGGAGAGGGGCCTGATCACCCCTCAGCAGTGTCAGATACCCCAAGGTCAGTGGGATGTGTGATGTGTCAGTGATTATGGCAGAATGTGAGCTGGACACGTCAGCCGAACTCAATCCTGTAGAAATCGACAGGATTTTTAGAAATCTCTAAAAATGTTTTATTAGGGATAAAAAAACAATAATTTTTTCCCTTTAATTAAACTATATGAGCCTATGTTTCCCATAATGCAACTTAAACCATCTTTTGTTACAGTAAACGGCTTCTGCCTATGTCTCAACATAACTTTGTTTTTTGACAAAGCTCCTCCAGGACAACTCTTGTCACAAACTGAGTAGTACTTGTACAGAGGATAGAGCAGATTAGAAAACATATTTTGAATTTCCAGTGTTTGATGTTCTGTCTCCTGTTCTGTCTCCTGTATCTCCCATGATGCTTAGCGGTGGGAGGGTTCTTCAAGCAGAGTTGTGTACCGGGCGCCAATCAACCTGGTTTTCCTGGCAACCTGTGTGATTTGTGTGTTGGAGACAACACAGGGATGAACAAATGTGAGAAAGGAAAAGACCTGTATGATGGATACAACGGTGCCTTCAGGTAGTAAAACACCAAAAACATCCCAATGCACGACCCCTCATCAGGATTGCATGTTTATTATATTAATATTACTTTACATAGAAATGTGCTTCTCCTGCAAAATGACCACCAATTTTTACTTATTTCAACTTTATTTATGGTAAATTGTCCATCACTTTGGCATGGTGGACAGTTCTAATAAAATAACACCCATGAGCCATAGCAAGAATTTCATGTTGATCAAAGCCTTCAAATGCTGTAACTGTCTAACAGTCATGTGCCTTTGTCCATGGGAAAAGCAAATGTGCCCAAAATAGCTCACCACACTATGAATACTACTTGAATTTATGTCACAAACTACACGTGTCTGTCTGTCTGCTCAGGTGTCTGGCAAAGGGAGATGGAGACGTGGCTTTCGTCAAGCATTCTACTGTCTTCCAAAACACTGATGGTAAGACAGACAGCTCCAAGATTCTTAAAGTTCTCTTCTTTCATGGATCTCCGACTTTTAACAACCTCACTTTGTGTGTTGATTCAGGTAACTCTGGAGAATCATGGGCAATAGATCTTCACTCATCAGATTTCCAGCTGCTCTGTTCTCAAGGCACTAAAGCCGAGGTCACACAGTACAAATACTGTAACCTGGCAAGAGTCCCCTCCCATGCTGTTATGGTACGGCCTGACACCAACATCCACGCAATCTATGGACTCCTGGACTACGCTCAGGTAAGAGCGTTTACACAAAACATCCTTAAGATTGGGTTTTTCCTTCAACCCTTGTTCCAGTGTTTTGTTTGTAGCACATGGAGAATGCAGTTGCAGTGTTTCGAACTTGTGCCCCTCTTTCCAAAAGCCGAACCTTAACAGTTAAATATCAATATATAAATATACAATATGTTTTGTGTTCTTAAAGTTTAACTGTGATTATGCAGATGCCATTCATCTACTGAGACTGAGGCTTAGGCTGAGCTGAGGTCAATAGCTCTGTTGCCTATACCCATCTTCTTGCCCTATGCAGTGTGGACCAACTTACAGCACCTTCACCACATGTGGAGGGTGCACACTTGCAAACACAAATACAAATATAGAAAATCAAATTATGCAAATAGAAACAAATGTATATATGGAGTCAACAAAGTGCAGACACCACAAATTGGATTAAGACAGAGAATCCCTCAAAGTAAAGAACTTTATTTTTCTAAAATGTATGATTTATGTCATCATCATGTGGTAATTTTCCAACATCTGGAAAATCAATAATTGGCTGCCAGAAACACAAAGCAGCACATATGAACAAATGTTGGTGGACAAGAACCACACTTCCCAAGGTTGTCCTTTCATAATTCCCTATTTTAGAGAAAAGTACACAATTTAAGAGAAAGAAAGAACAAGCTCATGTAGGGTTTGTGGAATAAAACATGCTCTACTGCCTGTTGAAACACACCTTCTCTTCTAAAGGAAAATTAGATCATACTGTATGTGCTCCCATAAAAATACATATATTGCTTTAGAAAGTATATGAAAGAAAAGCAAAATAAAATCCTGCATTTAACATATATTCCTGAACACACCATCAAGGGATTTTTGAAGATAACGTTACTTTGACCCATAAATAAATATAGACATTAAGTTGTTTACTGTGATTCAGTAAAAATCTAAGGAGTTACGTCACTCATTTCAGTTTTACTGTGAGATGAAAGGAAATCAAGTGGTTACTGGGATGTTGCACTTTGTCTGGAATGAAACACACTTTGTTGGTCAGTTTTGGTGTTTTTTCAGTCTCTCTTTATCTCTCCCTTAATGTCCCCCTGTAGAAATATTTCGGCAGTGACACGGGTTCTGGGTTCAAGATGTTTGACTCGCAGAAATATCAGGGCACAGACCTCATCTTCAAAGACTCCACTGTTCGCCTCGTGGGTGTCGCTGACAAAAAGACCTACCAGGAGTGGCTGGGACAGGGCTACATGGACTCATTGGTTAAAATGGAGTGTAATTCATCAGTTGCAGGTAAAAAAAACCCCATATAATTCCTTAAAAGCCATTCAAAGTGACTGCTGTTTAATATTTAAAATATATCTTATACTTCAAAGCATCATTAACAAACAGACAATATGATAAAAAGAATAGACTATGTAATACAACATCTGGTTTATCACTCTGATTTTAAGTGCAGCTGTGAGGTGAATTATTCATATAAATTTTGCAATCACAATCATTTGACTGTTTGTGAGGCATTAAGTTATATGAATGGATAGAAAATGTATGGAGAGATTGATGAGTGAAGTCAGGCTGATCCATAAATAAAGGCAATATAATCATCATTGCATACAATGGACATTTTGTCTCAGTTTTTATCCTCTAAAAACCAGATTATTTGTCATTCCTGTTTTCTTTTACACAACCTCTAACATTTCACATTTTTCCCTCCCCCTTCCAGTGATGTCCTCTGCATGGCTGCTGCTGACGGTCCTGTTCAGCTTCATGCTGACCAGCTTCTGGATGTAAAGGCACAATATGTTCCATGCACCCTGCCTCTTCTCCCCTCCCTACCTCCATCTTTTTTTCTGATCCTTTTTCCCTCTATACATTGCATATCTCCTTCCCTTCCTTCTTTCACAACTTTAAGATGTTAGCCATCATGATCTTTGTCCAATCAAATCACCCACCAGTCTTCGTCTGGTTAAGTTAACCCTTGCTTTTCTGGTGACCCACTCCTTCTTTCCCTGATGTGTTTTTATCTGAAAGTTGAATAGCGTCTATCTGATTGTGTGATATTTGAATGTATGAGAGAATGGCATGTTGGAACTGCCTTTGGATTTAAATGGTGCTACTGTTGAAGAAAATGAAGGACTTGCTTTTAGGGGCAGAGAAGATTTAGTTAGATGAGAGAAGGTGTTGTTTCCACTCTGTTTACTGAAGGTGAGCTGCCATATCAGTGCGTATGCTGCCACCTGTTACATTGCTTCAGTGGTCAGTGCCTCTCTGTCTCTCCAAAGCTTGTTTTACAAAGAACAGCCAATCAGATTTTTAATGTCACATGAGCCACAGATAATGCTTTAGCCTCTGGTTTACCTCACTGAAGCCTTGTCAGTTAAACTGCAATGATCATTCATTGCATTTTTGTCAGTGACATTTGTCCAGTGTTTAATATTTCTGCCTCCACCCTGATATAAAAGGAGGAGCTTTGAGCAGTTTTCAGCATTGAAAGAAAAAATTATATTACTTCTCCCCATTACTTTGGATTGTCCACAGAACACATTCAGTAGCTTTTGTAGAGAATTATTAGTAGTTTGTAGAAAGTAGTTCTAGTCAAAATAATTCGCAGTGTCTGGGGATTATCCAGAAAACTCAGCCAAATGAGTAGGAAGTTTACTTTTGAACTCGTCCATATTCAAATCAACTCAGTCAGTCTGAACATCCTGTTTCGTGCTAATACAAAAATACGTCATTTTCTCTCTGTACCTTGAAGACTCTAACCTGCTGTGACTGATCCCAGGCCAGCTTCCCTATTTGCAAAGGCCTTGTGTGTTTAGAAGTCAGATTGTTGTTCTGCTCTGCTGCTCTCTGCTCTGTGAGTATTACTAATGGACACAGCCCTTTTTTTTCTAATTTGGGCTGCGTTTCCTGCTATAAGCTAATGCCATATCAGTGAATATGCGCTAGTATTGCCTCCACACAGAGCTGTGCTGGGCATGGTGTGAGTTTTCATCCATAGGCTGCATGCATAAACATGCATAGCTTCATGCATAGCTTCATGTTTTCTCCTCAAATGCTTTAAAGTAACAGAATAACAATTTAATCAACACAGTGTAACTCAGAACTCAATTGAGCCTGTTTACCTCAACATATAAATGTTTTGCTGTATAAATCTTTAGTTTCTGTCTTCTTAACTTAACTAATCTGAAACCTTTTTAGCATTTCAGTTTATAGATTTAGACACAGATGGAGTGAGTATCTCTAACAGACTGGTTTGGGGAGAACATGAAGAAAACATCTTGTGGTTTGTGATGGAAAGTGAATGAGTTTTTGTTTGTCTGGATGATTTAAGTCAATGAAGAGATTGTGTCAGTTGAAGGTAGACAACAGACTTTTTAACACTGGTTAATTTCCTCGTGAAAATAGTTAAAATATAATACAATTAAAAGACCATAATTGTTAACACTATCTCCGAGCCTTCATGTCTGCTAAACCCAACGAGTCACTCCAGAAATGTCTCTTTATGACTCAAACTAACCCGTTTCCTGTCACAGCTACTGTACTACTGCTGCTTGAGGCTGTTAACTATTTTACAGTTGTTGATTTGATGTGTATTTTCCTATGTTGAGAGATCTATTTTTATATGAAGTTCAGGTGCCATATCAGTGTATATGTACTGACTCAGACTGTCAGAAACTAATGCCTTCTCTTCCTCTCAATAGAGATTTATTTATATGTGAAATGATGTAACATGTAACTAATATTTAGTTGCCAGGCCAGTGCGTCTGCACAAGTATTACTACATAAAGCTGTTTTCTCTGCTTTTTCAAATGAAATAAAGCTACTGTATATTCTGCAAAATAAACACTGTTGAGCTACAGTTTTTGAGTATTCATTTTATGAATGCTAATTTTCCATAGTCTCTTGCCTCTGATTAAGAGTCATATGAGGATCTTTGTCATGTAGCTATTTTGTAGCAGGCCTCTAACCCATCCCACAGCTACAAGCAGAAAAAAAATGCATTGTAATAATGAATTTGCATCAGAATAATATCTTTCTGCACATGGAGACAGACATTTGTTTTTACAATAGACTAATGAGAAAAGCAGTAAAATTGGTTAGCTTACTTTTCTTTGCTTTAATGTTGTGAAAATACGCCTGTAACTATTTATTTACTGTCTTAATTAATCTACGTAACATCAGAAAACAGTGGAGGAAAACACATCAGTATGTTCTAGAGCCCAATGTGACGTGTTATCATGAGTAACATGCCACGACAATAAAAAACAGCAAATCCTCACTGAAAATCTGAACTCTGGTTGATTGAAAAATGACTTGAACAATGAATTGTCTGTCAATTTAATTGGAGTCAGGAGTGGTAGTCTTTGTTCATGCTCTGCTGACCTTGCTGATATAACATGTGCAGGTGTTTGAAAGTTGTACCAACCACAAACAGCTGAATCAGCTTTTGCTGCTGCAGTGACTGAATCTCACAGGAAGGAATAAAATGTCCTGAGTTGTTATCTTTACTCAAATTATGTTGTAAATTCATCTCTCCTGTCAGTTGTGAAAGCAAATGAACTTGGAGTTCCAACTTGGAGGCAGTGAACTGTGAACTCCAACCATCCTGACTCTGGTGTGGCAGCCTATGGTTTGCCAGTTTTTTTTTTTTTTTTTTTAAAGGTCCTTTACATAAAATCCATTTTAAATATTCTGCTTTATTTAATGCTTCGCTTCAAATGTGGTTTTAGCACTAAAAGCACCTTTTTTAAATTCTTAAAAAAACATCGCCTACTTCTTCCTCTGTGAAAAATCCACAGTTGATGTATGAATATGAATACAATATGGCATGTGAACTCAAAGCTTCACATTTCTACATCACACTTGTGTACTGCAAACTGTATATTTGATCGCCAGTGGCTTCAAAACTAGTTGATATCACAACAGAAACTTTCCTACAACAACTCTGCAGATATATCATTCTGCACAATGGAAGTCAAATCCAAAAACACATTTTTGAGTGGACAGGGTCTTCAGTCTGATATTTCCGGTTCACTTGTTTGCAGTTGGAGTATCATAAAACACCCACAAAGTTACCTCAACTTTAGGAGCAAATGTTTTCTTTCTTCCACGTGCTTTGTTTTGTGTAATGAGCAAATGTATATCTGACATAGTCTAGCAATCGAAGTGTTGTTTTAAATCACAATCTTTATTTATACAGTTAGACTTAAATGGTGAATGCATTGTCTACCTATACCACAACACCTTTATATACACACATATTCAGCTGATGAAATTTCCACAGGCAACTTAATGTACAGGTCAAAACTATGTCTTCAGCAGGTCTGGAGTCATAGGTGTGTGAGTACCAGACTGGGGAAATGTAACACACAATATCTTTGTCAGGACATCACTGTGGTTTTTGTCCATGTGCTGTTAATGCAACCCAAACACACATCTTATATTTCCCAAGCCAGTCCCACGTCTTCTCAGAAATGTGAAGCCTGAGCTCATAAAGCTACACGTTGTTTATTCGAAATGATCTGGCCACAGACTGTGAACCGATCCAGGTCCAACATGAAGCCACTCTCTGGTGGTTGCATTGCTGAGGCAGGTTGTTCCGACATTGTTTCTTCCTTGGTCTTCATCAGGCAGCCGGGTGGGATGTTGTCAGTCTATCAGTAACAACACATCCTACACCAAGTCTGTGCTCTTTATTTCTTGACCTGTCTGGAGCCTTCCTTCCATCCTTCCTTCACTTCATTCACGAACGTCTCTCGGACTCTCCTGAGGCGGCTGCTCATCTCTCCCAGTTCACCGGGGGCCCTGCCGGCTTCTTCCCGAACCTGCCGCAGCGTCTGTGACCGCATCACCCGCTTCGAGGCGTCCTGACCGGCTATCTGAGCCTTGGTGATGGCGTAGGCTGTGATCTGGGCCGCCCTGCGAATCGGCCGAGACTCTGCCAGCTTTTCGATGACATGAAGGTTGTTGAGGAGGTTAAATAACAAGCGAGAGAGCATTTTGTCCGGTGTTTATTACCGGTATGTTGCGTGAGCTAAGTCCGCTAACTCCGCAGTCCCGTCCACCTCTCGTCTGTTTTCAGCTCTGAAATGACAACAACATTGACTGTCAGTTGGCTCCAGGTGTGGGTTAGTCGTTAGTTGCCTAAACTACCGCGGAGGCTGCGTTTAAGGTGTAAATTTGAATAACCACACATAAAAAAGGTTGACTTGCCTCAGGTGAAGTCGGTGACCGCTAGCTAGCAATGGAGGACACAACAGACTGCAGGGCGAGAGTGAAGTTGGCTTCGCATTGAGTGAGCGCTGGTCCCAACTGGTACATGACAGTGGCCCATTGAATTCTGGGGATGTGCGCGTGTGTTTTTCCCACTTTATACACCGGTGTTTTGATTTTTAATTTTTCCAATAACTCTTTTTAATTATCCGGTATTGTTTTTTTGCTATATGAGCTATATTTTACTGTCGATAGTTGTTTTCGGTATATGTTTTACTTACCAACGGGGTTATTGCCAATACATGGTTTTTAAACAAATCTACGCTAGTCTACATGGACATGGACACAAACCTTTTTTTTTTTTTTTTTTAATGATATTTTAACGGGAATAATACCACCGGGTGTCAAAATCTATAACACTACAATATCAGCAAGTCTGAAGCCGACTTCAAAACAAACATTTTTCCGGGCGTTTTTTCTGGCAACACCATCTGGCGAAATGCATCCGGTCGTGTAGTGCGTACATCCGCTTTCAGGAACAGATTTCCCTGCTCATTTCCCTGATTCATCCCCTCAGTTTTTTTCTCACTGAGCATCGAGCTCCGTCTCCAAATTCAACCGTATCAGGTATAAACTGCGAGCGGGACGCTGCCATGCGGGTGCTGCTGCTGTTCGCGGTCACGGTGCTGTCTCTGAGCCCGGCGGCGGTGAGCGGAGCCGAGAAGAAGAAGCTGCAAATCGGCATCAAGAAGCGAGTGGACAACTGCCCCATCAAATCCCGCAAAGGAGATGTGCTCAACATGCACTACACGGGCAAGCTGGAGGACGGCACCGAGTTTGACAGCAGCATTCCCCGCGACAGACCTTTCACCTTCACCCTGGGCACCGGACAGGTGATCAAAGGCTGGGACCAGGGCCTGCTGGGCATGTGCGAGGGCGAGAAGAGGAAGCTGGTCATCCCCGCCGAGCTGGGCTACGGAGACCGGGGCGCTCCTCCGAAGATCCCCGGTGGAGCGACGCTCATCTTCGAAGTGGAGCTGCTCAGCATCGAGAGGAGATCCGAGCTCTGATGAGGAGGAGGTGACGAGGAAGGCAACTTTGAAAACGTACGTTGTTACAACTTAGTGCATTAGTTCAAGCGCAGTCCTGGTAAAGTCTGAGCCTTTTACTTTCATTTCATGTCTCTTAATACTTTTACTCTACAACATTTTGGAGACTAAACTTTTTTTTTTACTTTAAAACTTTAATAGAATAATGATTCTGTGATTTATACGTTTTATTGTCCCATATATGGGATGAAAAATGAGTTTTGTTGTGTAGTATTGTAAGGAGAGCTCAACAGGCGGCACTTGGCACCAGTGGCACCAGGTTTTTTGTAGTAGTTTTCTGAGTATTGCAGTTTTGGTCTTGGTTGCAGAATCATTCCTCTCCTAACAGCGAATAACAAGACAGAGCAGCCACAGCGAACTATTACTATCCCACATAGATGCAAAGTAGTTGTTAGTATCTGGCCTCTTGCAAATCTGTAATTCTTGTGGTGTCATGAAGTATCATAAACCTGTCAAACTGATATTTATATCCCCCAGTGATTAATCTAAAAAAAAAGAAAAAATTAGAATTAGAAACTCTCCCAAAAATGTTTAGATTGATGTTTTATTTGTGTTCTGTGTATGTTATGTTTTTTAGTGTATATTTAGTGTACTGTCATGTTCTTTCAGGTTCCAGATGGTGCTGCAGCATCAAGTGGAGATTATCTGACCTCTGTTAAGACTACATGGAAATTCTGGGAGTAGAGTTGGCACTCCTCAGCAGAGCCACCGTCTTCCTTTCACTGGCTTTGTTTGTTGTGCTCTGATTTATTGGAGTGAAGTCGTATGTGTTGCAAGAACTGACCATACTGTATGTCCTTGTAAACGTTAATGGGATTTACAGACAGCAGCTAAGGCCAGTGTTTGGCAAGGGGATAATAATAACGCCACACCCTGCCACTTCATCTCACTTTTATTTTTAATTTTTTTCTGATGATTCTGGGTTCCTTCGTATCTGTACATGTTTTTTACAAAATAACTTGCGTTGTAGATTTAGTCAGAAGTCAGGGATGTTACAGATTAGGATAAATGTTTTGGTTCACAATATTTGAATTCTGATAATAAAATGTTGACCTTTGGGGACCTTTCCAGTCTGAAGTGGTTTTGTTAGGTATGAAAAGACAATGGCAAAACATTCGAAAAAAGTAGAATTGACCTGCAAAATTGAGTAAAAACATATTTTAAAAAAGTAAAATATCTCTCAAAATACTTGTAAACAAACAAACAAACAATAAAAAGAGTAAAATAGTAAAAGGACTCACAGGATAAGAAAGTGAAAGGTCAAACCAGGGGAACAGTTTGTAACTATCAGTAACCAATGACATACACATCACTGCAGCCAATAGTGTGGCACCACATCTCAGTTCAACCTCCAGCTTCAATGGTCATGTGACTGTAGGCAGTTTAACCATTGAGTGAGTAATCTTAAATGTATCATGTTATAATTGGACATTAATTCACTTGCCACATATAAAATAACCAACATTAAGAATTGGCATTAGATTAAATGTGTGTTTTTTATAGATGGAACTGAAGAGGGCTATGATGGCTGGACTGATATTTTATTTCAGGTTTCTCAAACTTTTTTTGTTTTATTATTTGCGGTTTGTAGCGATGTTTGCATTATGCGTTGACCAGAATGAAGTGACCTGTAAAAATCCACGGCGTATTTCAGACCAAGGTATTTTAAATTCATCGTACTGTGCGTCGGTCAACACACCGAGAACGTAATCTGTTGACAACAGGGGGCGCCACTCAGCTTGTTAGGTCGATATGTATAATGAATGTGGAATGGTTCCACCCGGAATTCTTCAGAGGACGGACACGTGAAGCGGAAGTTTGTCACAGTCCTCAGTTGAATAGCTGCAGACCGCCAAACGGCGACTTCTTCACCATGGCTGTGAAATTAAACGCGTTGAACAGTGATTCTTACATTGATATTAGTCAATACAGGGACCAGCATTTTAAGGTAAGTGTGGGAATATTCTTAAGGAACAATAATATCCGAGGTTTTTCACGTCAATTTCACGTTTTGTCTGGTTAGCTAACAGTTAGCAATCGTTAGCAAACAACAGAGCTTTGAATTGGCACAGACGTTGTGACTTTATGCCCTTTAAAAGAATCTTTAATTCCGTGTTATGGTCCTGGGTTGAGACTATAAGGCACACAATTCATCATCCGTAACGTTAAGTGCCAAGATGTGATCAGCAGCACTGGCGCTTATTGACTGTTGAGCTTCACGTGTTTTGACTTTGGTTTGCAGTCGCTTCCATCCAGGTCACAATTTAACAGTCTGATCTGCACATGTTACACTGACGCCATTCCCCCGTGTCTTTTAAAATAACGGGTTCATTGTTTATTGGGATCCTCACAATCCCCAGTTGTTGTTTTCTGGGCAAATAAAAAATATATATTAAACTATGACGACGATTTTCACCATCTAATCTTCTATCAATGACTTACTGGATTTATCAGTTGTTGTTGTTTGGGTTATAAAATGGCACACGACACATTTTCTGTTGATTCACTATTTGGTTAATTGACTAATGGTTATGGCTCCATAGTCAACAAGGTGTACACTCGTGCTTTATACAGTACTGAACAAAAAAAACACCTTTAGATTTCTTATTTTACAATTGCTATGATGACCATATATAATTATTTCTTATTTCTTCCCTTTGAGAGTGGCCTTGCTGATGCAATGTTATGATTTTGTGTCTGTCGAAGTCTGTGATCTTTGGCATTTTGAATGGAATGATGTGATTGAAAGTTAGTCTTATTATTATTATTACTTATATTAGCGGCTTCCTGGTGCTTACTCATACTTTTGAATGGTCCTTGTGTATTCAGGGTAACCGCTATGAACAGGAGAAGCTGCTGAAGCAGAGCCACACCTTGTATGTGGGGAACCTCTCCTTCTACACCACAGAGGAGCAGGTAGGAGCTTCTTTGGAAACTGGTTTAATTTCCATAAAATTCCTTTATGACAGCAAGCTGGAGATGAAAAATCTAATCATGGCAACTTAGTGATCTCATGTTTATCATCTTTCTATGACTGCAGCAGTTTGTGAATCATAGTGTAGTATACATTTATCTGTGTTTTAAAGTTGGACACAGCTTCTAGTGGGTTACATTGAAATTATGATATATTGCAAACTGTTTTCAAATAAGTGATTAAAGGCATTGATAGAACAATCCTCTAATGCTTAATATATATTATTTTCTCTTACACAATTCTCACATTTATTAATTTCTTTTGTAAATGATGATCAGGTGCACGAGCTGTTTTCTAAAAGTGGAGATGTAAAGCGTATAATCATCGGCCTGGATAAAATCAAGAAGACAGCTTGCGGATTCTGCTTTGTAGAGTATCCTTTGACACATGATACCCAAATTAAAAAGTCTTTATTTTGAAAATACACGGGTGCACCTAAACAGAAAACATGCTTTGTTACGAACTCAATTTCACCACTATAGCAATGAAGTTTGCATGTTGTGGGAGTGCCTCTGACAGACCTTAACCCCAGATGTACCAGATACTACACACGTGCAGATGCAGAACATGCCATGCGTTTCATTAATGGGACACGTTTGGACGACCGGATCATTAGGACCGACTGGGACGCTGGCTTCAAGGAGGGACGGCAGTACGGCCGTGGCAAATCTGGAGGACAGGTGAGGACATGTATTTATACGAACATGTTGATAAGATCTTGCACGTTAAAATGTACGCAGAAAGCACTGATTCCCAGAATGTTTTCAACGGTGGCCCCCTTCAACGTAATTATTCTTTTAAATGAAACCTCCTTTGCCCACCTCCACTCTCACAACAGTGAAACGTGCACAATTTCTAGCTGAGAATAATACTGTGGTTATCTAATAGAATAATTGCTTTCAACAAATACCATGGATGCAACAACTTAAAGAAAATTAATTTATAATGAAAACATTAACATTAATATAGACGTATCGTCACGATCTCAGAAGTCAGCAATTCAGTTCTATGTTGCTGAGCTAATTTTCAGATATTGTACTTGATTTATTAAAATAGCCAATATTAGCTGTAGCATAACTGTATAGTTGACAGGGTTTTTAATTTCTCTGTGTTTTTGTGTTATTGTGATGTGTTGGAGAATGTAATGGTAGAAGTGGTTGATGTAAATGTTGCCTCATTTCATGTAGAACACTTAAAAGGTGTATTAATATTTGGGGCTCAATCAAAAATGTAATGATTATGTTAAGAAATTACAATCAGTCGATCTGTAAATGCAAGTATCATTAGTATCATCTGTTTCAAAAACATATTTACGTATATAGTTTTTTGTTATTTTGCTGTATATCCGTTTGGTCTCGTAATATCCCATGGGCTAAACGCTTTTCTTTTCTTTCAAAGATAGACTCAAGTTGGAAGTGCTTATTTTGGCAGAAAAATCTAATCTAATATCAGCAGCTTCAATCCAAAAATGCTTGTGTGCACTATTAAAAATCCATATCTCTTAAACTCAAGATTATATTAAAAGCATCCTAGACAAATAGCAGAACGCATAATAAAATAACAAAATGCCGTATTTGCCAGCATGCATCCAAAGTGGGGAACAGAAGAGAAGTGACTGTAGTGGTTTTAACTGTTTCCCTCCCAGTTGTGGCTGTTGTTTAGGGTTAAGGCACAGCCTGTCACATGATTTGATTTTCAATAGTTGCTCATTTCACACCTCCTTCTGGGTTGTTGTGTCATTCTGATGTTCACAGTCTCCTCCACACCTGTTCTTTTCTTTTCTTTGTATTGAAAATGTTTAGGATTTTCTGCTGCGCAGCATTTTGGAAACTGGTATAAAACACTGCATATTGTGACATTTGAAAAATGACATATACTGAAATGGCATTCAAAAAAATCAATACACTATATCATGACATTTTAATACACCAGTATGATATTTAGAAAGTGATATAACTTCCAAAATAAATTATGCATGATTAAGCATGGCCTTTGAGGAGACAGCATTACTGTAGCATGGCATTTGAAAAATGAAAGTGTATATTTTGCTGTTAACAAATACAACATACATAATCATGTCCAATTTTGTTGTTGTAGTACTCAATGAGCAATGAGGGTGTAAATAAGGAAACATAAATATTTGACCAAGGGCAGGCTTATATTGGGGAAAAACAAACAAGCTTATTTAAAAAAAAAAAAAAAAACCTTCCTGTTTGTAACTTTAAGACCCCTCTATGAAAATAGATGTGATAATGATGTAAATCATGTTCAGTTAGAGCATGGAAAATTTACTGAACAAGTAACAACATGAACTGAGGTCAAATGTCCATTAGACCATTCAGACAGTGTATACCGTAACTTCTTTTATTATATTAACAGAGAAATCTAGTTATATTGTACCTAAATGAGTTTGAAAAAATGGATGTGATTTAAAAATAATTATTTGGATTCTGTTTAAACATGCGTACAATAAAATGCATTATATAAATACATATAATGCGTTTTATTCAAAAGTGTGCTTCACATAAAAACACAAAATACAGATGCAAGAAACAAGAAAATTAAAACCATGTATTTGTAACTTTATTTTCATTCATATTTATCATTACACTGGAACAGAAAAGGGGTCTTTCAATGACATATGTCATGGGTTACAGCCTCCAGGCATAAATATGAAATCAAATATACATTGTTCCAGTGTTTGACATATTGATTATGTTAAAGTTGTGAGGTCTGTTTTATATGGTTAATTTAATTGATGATTGATTTTTCCAGGTGCCCTTTTGTTGGAGGTTTCACTGCAGCTAGTCCAGCATTTATTATGTCCCTGATTATTTATGGAAAGGGAAAAAAATGGAAAGAAAACTTATATAAAAAATTAACATAATCTGGGTTGGTGGGTTAAAATATAGTAAAAGCTTCTTGGTTAAAGTAAAGTTTGAAGAAATTAGTTTTATTGAAAAGACCAATGAAATGTGGTCACTATAGTTTATGGTGAGCTAAGTGGAGCATTTCTGCTTTCTCTTGTGTGTGTGTGTGTGTGTGTGTGTGTGTGTGTGTGAGTGTGATTTTCCCTGTATGTGTTTACCTGTGCCCTCTGGCTGTGTTTCTGTTTCATGTGTAGGTGAGAGATGAGTACAGGCAGGACTACGACCCAGCCAGAGGCGGCTATGGTAAGCTGGCTCAGCAGCATCCACCCGCAGAGGCACGTAATACTTTTTAGACTGAACCCCACCACGGCAGTCCGCCTGAACCACACAGAGTACCACCTTCAGTCCTGGACTGGCTTAATCCTATAACAGTTTCGCAACATGTCACCACACATTGTTTTGTCCCAGTGTTACCATGAAATCCTCTACAGCAGGCCTGCTGGAACCACTAGACTTCGTAAATTAGCAGCCATTATTTATTTCGATCAGGAGCTTGTTTTCTTTTCCGACTGCCTCTGTGACTTTTATACCTGCTATCAGTCTACAAGGTAGCACAGGCCAAAGCCCAAAGTTACTGTGATATTTTCATTATCCTGCAAATGGAAACACCATATATCTCCACACAGTGACTGGGTTGTATTAAATGTTTAAAAATTCAAAATGATCTTGAACAGTCTTCATGTTTACTTCAAATAATAGTCTGCTGGTGTACTGACTTTTATGAATGAAACTTTTTGTCCCAAACTGTGCATACTTTTTTAAATAAATTTTTTTTTTTGATATTTAGTGAACAACATTTTTTCTCTTGATCGCATCGTCTGGTCTGGTGAATACAACATCTTTATTTAAGTTTGAGAATGTCATTCAACTCTTTTTTTTTTTTTTTTTTTTTATTTATAAAGGAAGTGTAAACACTTAAACATAAATACATATCTGGTGCAAATGAACTATATATTAATACTAATATAACACTTTTTTGGCCTCTTGGGGGCAGTGGAAACAAGCTGTAAACACAACATTGACGTCCCTTGCTTATTTACACATCCAAAAGAGAAGAATTATTCATCTGGAGTTATGTTTGTCTCCTTTTATCTCTATTTTGCTCCTGGCCTCTTTTACGTTCTGTCATTTTTATTATAATATTAGTATTTAATAAAACAGCTTTAATGACAAACAAGAACAGCCTTGTATCCTATGTCTCTCCTGGCAACGTTAACTACACTTTGTAAAGGACCTGGTCATGAATTGATGCTCCCTAAAACTGCTATATTCCTCTCTTCCACTAATTAATCAATCAGCGGTATCTACCCTGCAGGTGATGCAGATTATTTCAGGTTCAGCAGTACAACATGGAGACACATTTCATTCCAATGGGGTTGACACCATGTATGATCCTTCTCTGTAGGGTCATCAAACAAGGATCATCAGATGTGAGGGCTTGTCCGGGATTTGAACCCGGGACCTCTCGCACCCGAAGCGAGAATCATACCCCTAGACCAACAAGCCCTCGATATTGATAATACCTCTCTTTGTAATCACTCATCTTCTATGTGGAACAGCTGTGTAGGTCAGTTGTACAAATTTGAAAGCTTGCATAACAGCTTTCCCATGAATGAAGATTAGACTACTATACCTCATTAAACTGGTATTGACCTCATGCTATGAACATTTTGCTGGTATTACACATCTGCGCTGTACAGTACAGGGATTTTTGTGTGCAGATTCAAATTCAGTCAGCAACTGTTAAGGCTTGTGTGCACCAAAGCACATGAATCTGAAGGTTCTCTGATGAATAAAACACAAAAGTATCTCTTCACACTGTTAATCCATGATGACCATGGATATGGAATCAACACCTGCTCCTGTGGAGTTTAGCTGGTAAAACACCCAATGGGTCATTAACCTGCCTGAGTAGAAACATGCTTAATCGTTTGCTGAGAGGAGATGATTAATATCTCTCTCATGCCAGTGCAGTAAGCGGCAGCCAGTTTGCTTAGCTTAGCACAAAGACAGCAAGGGAACAGCTAGCACCAGCTCTGTCCAAGTCTTACAAAATATGCCTATGAGCACTTCTAAAGCTCATTAATTAACACAGTATCTAGCTTGCTTAAGCCATTGTTTAGCAAGATTTAAAGGTGCTTTTAAGTGATTTATTAATACCTTTTGACACAGCCAGGTAAGCTGTATCCCCTAAGGTAGGTTAAATCACTGCTGGCTGTAGCATCATAGTTAGCTTAAAGTCATGAGAGAGGTATCAGTCCTCTTCTTTCCATCTGCATCCTAAAGTTATTGGAGATGATGTAAAAATAAAGTCAAACTGGTAGCGATCTCAAGAAAAAAAAACCTCTGCAAGGGGAAATATTTTGGATTTATACACACATTAAATACTTGGTTACCCAATGCTCTAAATGTTGATTACATAAAACCCCTCCTAGGAGATCAATAAATACAAAATGTCAGTTCCTATATTTCCTCTTCCTATTGGTGCCAAGGCCCACACCACGTATTGATTTGCTCATTTGTGAAAGTGATAGAAATGTGTGTTTATAGCCCTTCAATTTTTGCACACTTTATTTTGTTGTAGATTTAATTCTAAATGGTTTTAAACGTATGGCTTTTTCCTCACGAGTCTACACATAAACACCCATAATCACAAGTAGGTAAAAATGTGCTTACAATGTGTTTACAGGTATTCAGACTCTGATGGCTCGCCACACTGTGGCCAAGTGTATCCTGTTCGGTTTAATTATCCTTGACATGTGACACATGTGACTGTGTTTTTGGAGCCCACCTGAAAAACTGAATTGATTGGACATAGTTTACACAGGCACTCTCCTCTGTTTATAAGATCTCACATTTCTTGCAGCATGTCAGGAGAAAAAAAACTTTAAAGTTCAAGGAACTCTGCAGATCTCTGCAATGACATAGTAGTGAGGTGTAGATCAGGGCAGGGGTATAAACATGTGTCCTTTATGGGCTGTAGTCGAGTACAAAATTGATATGGGTGTTATTTTGTATTGTGTAATTTCCAAGGCAGAGCTGACATTTTTATCTGTATATATGGCTTGTTTTTTGTCCTCATGGATGTTTGCTTGACAAAGTCCTTGTAGATCGAAACATTGCATCCATAAAAAGTTCTGGGAAGTTGCAAAGTTCCATTTGCAAACAAACTCTTTGCAGCTACATTTTCCCATATCTTCATAAAGCATTATGATTGTCCTGGTGATCATCTTGCAGAGCAGTTGGGTCAGGGCTCAGCTCCTGAGCTCCTATACACAATTCTCCTTCCACCTGTAATAAAGAACATGGTATCTTGCCTGTTTATAAGCAGTCATCCTGATTCTTATCTCAAAGTGAGCCATAAAGTGGAGTGAGGAGCTGAGCAGAACACGAAACAGTGGAAACTGGCTTCACTTCAGACACATTTTACATTCCATCCCCACCACTTACTGCTGGCACCAGCTAGTACACTTTATTCTTAATCACATCCCCTCAGAGCAGATTTTGAAAGTGAACACAAGATGGCAGAAGAGGAGGTGGTGTTCCTTGGAATAATTAAGGACAGACATCTTCTGTATTAGTCATACAATTTCCAAATAGGCACAGGGTTCTCAATGCAGTGAGAAAGGAATACATTTATTTTGAGTCTGTTTGGACCTTAATCAGCAACAGGAGAATTATCGCAACATTAAGACAGATGTTTAAAAAACATAATTTGAACTAAGACTCCTTTCACTTGAACAGCAAACCGATGATTTTAAATGAGCTCATCTTAAAAGTCACTATCACAATAACCATCCATCTTCTATACTTTACTACACACCACACACAACATTTATTTGCCTCACTTTGAGATGAAACTAAACACTTAATAGTTTAGTCATTGAGTAACTTATAGATTTATTAACACAACTGAAATCTTAACCACACTTAACAAAGAAGGTTAAATAATTAACTCAAAGCGATTTCTAAATGGTTTAATGTGTAAAATGTTTTGCAAAACTTTTTTACAAAACATTTCACAAAGCAGTTGAGCCAGTAAAGTAAAAGCAATAAAATGCACTTACATAGCACTTTTCAAGTCTTATTGACCACTCAACGTGCTTTATAGTACAGTAGGATCATCAGGGTCAATTCATGCCTAAGGACATTTCCACATGTGGACTGGGGGAGTGGGGGGGGGGTCTTTCACCCACTCTCTGGTTAGTGGACAACAACCCACGCTACCTCCTGAGCCACAGCTGCCCCCTGATGTCAGATGGCAAATAAAATGTATTCAGTGATAGTTGAATACAAGATATGAAAGATATTGAATAAAATAATAAAATGAAATGATCAACCAAATTTTATCAATAAATGGTTGCAATAGGAAGCTGAAACTAATGGTTAATGAAAAGGCAAAAAAGGCAACATTTAGCTTAGCTGTATGGAACATATTGTAAAAATATATACTGTTATGTAGTATTACTTAACTCTTTCAAAATCAATTGAAATAAAAAAAAGGAGTACACTTCAGCTCAAATGACAGTTCATCATGTGATGCTCTGCAGACTGAGATGACCACTGCCACCACCACTGTTTCATACCCTAATATTAAACTGTAGGCAGGTCTTTGTGCAGAAGGAACTGTGCTTGCTGACACGAGTGTGATAGGTATTCATTCTGTCCTCACTACCATAAAGATGCTGTTCATGATCCATAAGAGCTCCATGCATCCAAATGACGTGTATTTGCCATTTTATGTGAGCCTGAGGATTTATCCGTTTACATGCATCTGCAGGAAATAGCTAAGGATCAGTGATCAGTGATGCCCTAAATGTGCCCTGTGTGATATGGTTCTTGGAGATTTACAACATTAGCTGTTATCATAAGTCATCTTCAAAAAGTCAAGTTCAAATGAGGTCAAGTGAGAATTAGACAGTGCCAAGGCCAGAGCCAGAATTAATGAGACATTATGCTAATGAGAGGGCAGTTTGGAAATACGGAAAGAAAAACCTCAAAATCCTTTGCTTTGTCTCGCTGAGAAACTTATTGCAAAGGCGGCCTGTCATTGGCTGGTTACAGATGATGCGGCTAGATAATGATCCACCATTACAATGAAGAACAACAGCTCTCAATGCCAGCCTTTAGCATGTGAGATAACGCCCCAACTCAGTCATTAATTCATGATAAAGGGTGCTTCATGGATAAGCAGAGTAACACACCAGCATGAGCTCACTCATGTCAAGTCGTTCAATCTCTTCTCACTCCTATCTACACACTTTTCAGATGCTTTTAGGCTGGTGTGTGTGGTTTTTTTTTTTTTATTTAAATCTGGGTTTAAAGTCAGGCCCTTTTGTTTCATTTAAAGGAAATCTTATTATTGACAATGATATTTTAGAAAATAGTGTATTATGTAGGGGATGTAGTGGACCACTGACTGCGAGTCAGACCTTATCACTAAACATTAATGCCCAACCTCACTAATACTCTTGTAGCTGAACTGGATCAAATCACTGCAGCCAGTTTCCAAAAGCTTGTGGAAAACCTTCACAGAAGTATGAATTGCAGGTGTAACATCACATACCCATGTTTTTAGAATAA
This sequence comes from Rachycentron canadum, assembly GCA_038496675.1. NCBI lineage: Eukaryota > Metazoa > Chordata > Actinopteri > Carangiformes > Rachycentridae > Rachycentron > Rachycentron canadum. The sequence goes on along the minus strand of CM076656.1, from coordinate 4,337,541 downwards.
GTCAAACACTAAAGTAATGACTTGTTTGACTATCCACATTCTCTGCTTTTATTCGATTACCTAATCACCTTATAGCCAACAGAGAAGAAACCTCCACCAGGACCGGACTCAGCTACCTCAACTGATTGGGTTTGAGGGTTTGAGAAAGACAAACTGGGGGAGGAGAGAGGAGGAGAAGAGACCAGGCACAGCCGTATATACTGTCGTTACTGTTAATTTAGAGAGTGTGTCTGCCTCCCGAACCCAAACGTGCATTTTATCCACAAGATACAGTATGTACTGTACATCAGTGTTTTCAAGGTCTGTGCTTTGGTTTGTCAAGAGAGTGGAGGCTGACATTTGCAGAGGTCTGCTTGTATATTCATTCATTAATTCATTCATTCATTCATTAGACTTATTTAACTCGTTGGAGAAAATGTATGTGTTAATATGTATTTCCCAGTGCACAAAACTGAAGAGGATATTATGCTTGAGCTTTTTAAAAAATACCGCTGTCATCGTTGTAATTTGTACAATTTAATTTTAATTCAGTCATAATTTACATTATGAACGTTCTTGATTTTTAAGGATTATGTTTTACCCAGAAAGGAGACAATGCTGTTGTTAAGATGATTGTGTGAGATGTTTTCTGACCACGTCAGATGAGGAATTAATTCTACAATTAGAAAAAAATATTGAATGCATAATTTAGTCTGGGGGGAATATAAATTTTAAAGCTTTTAGACAGAGTATGTAAAACAGCTGAGGAAGCTGACTGCCTCTGACTGGAAGCCCATTTCCATCAGGAAAAGAAAATCAAAAGTTGGTAAATGTAGTCAGGACATCAAATTTAAAGAATCTAATTTATCAGATATTAAGTGCAAATCGAGAAAAAACGCCTTATATTGTTGACATCACTATTTTTATTTAAACATTTAAAATTTTAACTTGTTGGTTCATTATCTTGAGTTCCTGGGAGTAGGCTATTTCTGTTTTTTGCCTTATTGACTTTTTTCCTGACAGAATTGCAGTTTGGGAGAAAAAAAATACAGCATAGGAGAAAGACATGTTTAATGTATTAAAAAATGAAAAAAGAAAAGTTAATGTACCTAATACCACATTAGGTCATTATACATTTAATCCCAGGGTCACTGATGGACAACTGCTTCCATCACCATTCTGCAGTATCAGGAGAAACATTAACCTCCTCCATATTGTATTCGCTCCAGGAGAATATCAGCCGTCGGCATTTCAAACACTCCAGTGAGTAAACATGCAGATTTCCAGTTATTGAGGGGGATCTTATTACAGCAAAGTAATTCACTCCTCTAAGGCTACTTTGGAAACACATCTACACACAAGAGCTGCAGTATGTGCATAAAGAAGCAAAATTAACAAATGGTAGCTTGACATTTTGGGGCTGTAAGGGAAGTATTTGTGGGAAATGAGGTGCTTTATTCGGTGGCATGCTTTATATTCACTCTAAATGTGAACATTAGTGTCAGTCTAGATTGAGACTGAGTAGTAGTTGTGTGATAAGGCTGAAGAGGAATCACTGAAAAGGATCTGACAGGTAGGAGCCTGGTGTCAAGGCTTTAAAAGCCCTTTGTCCTTCCACACAGATCCCGTTTTACAAAGTTTCATCATCTGCGGTTTCATTAAATCTCTTTCATCTGTCATCCGATCCACCATGAAGGGCTGATGCAGGGAAGTTTTCGAATCAGAGAAGATAATGGCAAGACTTCAGGTTGATAGTATGAAATTAAGGTAACAGATAAGAGTTAAGATCCATGCTTTGGACTGGGGAAATGATTTGGTTGTGATAGAAGTTTCAGACGTGATTTTTGAATGGACAAATGCTGCAATTTAATTCAGGTATATATTCTCTCTGTCTCTGTGGTAGATCAGCTCTTCATTTGTCAGATGAAAGATGTATCCTCTGTAACAGACAAATGCTGTGAGAAAATGGCAGTGACGAGAAAGAGGAGAGAGGGCAGCCAAGGAAAAGAAATTTAATTTCTGAGGAGGAAGCCTCATTTTACTAGGGGAATATAGCCTGGGGCAGAATTTACATCAGGAGCACGCAGTTATGTTATTACTAAGTGCTATAGGGAAATAATATTATTAAAAATGACTCATTTGCAAAACTACACAAGTTCTCAAACTATTGCAACAGGCTACTTCTATGTTTTTGTAATCTGCTGCCGCCGAAGTCTGTTCGAGGTCAGCTTTCCGCTTTTGCACAACATCAAAAGATTTGCCATCAATAATTGTTGAAACAATAATTTCTTGAATTCAGGCAACGGGTTCACAAAAGCAAACAGCTCATTTATGGCCAACAACCATCAAGTTTACCATTTGAAATAACATGTGTTGCTTGCAGATTTTTTCAGCGGAAGCTTGCAAGCTAAATAAATGTTGGCTACATTAGTTGGTTGAAAAACCAACTAAGGCTTTTTGGATTAGGATATAAAAGAATCATACCTTAGATGACACATTTGACTGAGGTTATTGGAGTGTAAACCCAAAATAAATTCAAGTGCAGGACAGAGCTGCTAAAATTACAGTTTTAAGATTATGTCTTAATTCATGTCCAGATCAGTCCACTCATATTTAACTATTTACTTTTAAGTCTCTCAGAAATGTTATATGTTTTTTGTGAAGACAAGAAGCTCCCTAACGTCAGAGAAACGAATACTTAATTTGACAAAATATCTTAACTGAGATATTAAGTTTACTTAATATCAGAGCTTTCAGCTGCATTTTTGACTCCAACTTTGTAACACTGGGGTCATGCTGTGTGAATCATTTACCAGTCAAGGGGGTCCAGCAAAAAGTGTGAATGGAAATTGTTGGATGCTGTGTTTTTGGTGCTTTATCCTACCAGAGACAAAAAGCTTGGATATCTCTGCCTTTGCTTCATCAGTTTCAGATGATTTTGTTTCAATCTGTCTCTTTTTTTTCTGCAGTTTATAAACTCTTAGTGCTCTACATAAGAAAAAACAAGGAATTTGCAATTGCTTTATGTCCAAAACACCCGAAGGAGGCAGAGAAAACTTGGTTCAAGGCATTTATTAATCTGTTGCTCTGCTTACTGGAGTGTGATAAGAGAAACAACCACAATGTAGTCCTTAATTGGAAACAACACACACGGTGATAATGAAGGACTGACCACAAGCTTGACAGTTTTCCTTGTAAAATGGCAACAGGCAATTCAAGTACGACCTCTTCTAGTGCGGTGGACCAACACTGACATAATTACTTGTCCTTCACTGAGACTAAATGCAGTGAGTGTGCGTAAATCTCTAATGAAGAATATCTTATGTGAACATGATTCAGAATAAAAATCCGCGTCTCTCTTCTATTCTTTTCCATGTCTTGCTCCGGCTCAGAGGTGCTGTCTGTCATAACCACTGGTCTGGTGGTGCTTGCAGGGCGTTATGGCTCAGAGGTCTCTCAGTGGGTAGCGATGGCTGCAATATCATGCTCCACAACACCCTCAATACCCTGCAGCTGTCTGGAGAGCATCAACTTCTCCTTGGTGCTCAACCAGTACTGCAGTACATATGTTCTCTTGCCCACTGCCGAAAGATCAATGTCAGCTGATGGAAACACCAATTGGAGTGAAATTTGAACAGCTTCATGCGTCTGACACCGGTGCTTTCAGGGTGTATAAATTCAGGTTTTACAGTGACAGACTTGTTTTCAAGCTGAAGGCGAAAAATGTTTTCTCCTATAGCCTTATTCCTGAAGTGTCTTTATGTGTGCAGAGAGTAATCCATGGGCAGAAGACTGGTCTGCTTCAGCTTATCTTTGCTTGAACTACAAAGAATCAGGTCCCTTCTGCAATAATGTTGAGGCTAATTGAACACCGTTATAATTACAGGAGAATTTTTCAGTCTCTTTCAATTTAGCACAGTCCATTTCCTGCCTGGGATCGATTTATTTTCTTGCTCTCAACCGTACTGATGACTATCTTTGAAAACCAAAAAGCATACATTACACAGAGATTCAAAAAGCAGGTAAACACTGCTTCATGACCCCTCTCTTTCTCTCTCTAGCTTTCTCTCACTCTCCTCTCAGTAAACACCAGCAAACACTGTTGTTTACACAGAAAGATCACTGGAATAGAGAAATCTTTTCTTTTGGGACAAATGGGATTTTACAGTAAATCTCAATTGGAGTCCTTAGAGGAGGGATGATGGGATGGTGCAGTATGTCAAAGTAACTTCAATTTCACTTCAGCTCCTTTCTCCTTAACTGGGGTCAGTTCCTCTGCGTTACAGAATTTCCTCACCTACCCCTATAGCATCTAGTCATGCAGATACTGCAGTTATGGTTTTATTTATTTAAGTGTAGACGTATACATAGATTCAAAGAATAACAATGGTGAATGGAATTTCTCTTCTCTCTCCAAAATCTCAGCATCTCTTTGTGTTCTCCCTTGTTACTTTGGATAATCCATGAAAGCACAATAATCTGATTTGTTTGGGGATAAAAAATAGACTGAATAAAAACAACTCTACAGCTACAGTATGCAATAAAACAGAAAAACTCTCAGACTGAAACAAAAATTCAGTCAATCTGTTCAATCACACAAACCACCAGACTGATGATTTTGTTGATGTTACCAGACTATTATTAAGTATAAATTGGCCAGAGAGTCCATATGGGTAAGAAATCATTTAGATTATAGAACACAAAATTTGGGACTGACCAACAAATATGAAAAAAATATGTTCAAATGAAAATATTATTTTGTTGAATCATTTTAGCAATTGCATGTTATTAAAGGAGGAAATGGAGGCTATATGTGTGCTATATAATCATAGCAGAAACCCAATGTAGACTATAATTACATCATGCCAATAAGTTAACAGACCATTAGGTGAAAGGCAGTAGTTTTCCTGTCTCTCTTGCCTTGAACAAGGGTAAACAAAAAGCATATGACAACTCTTCACTTTTCAGATAAATCTGAAAAGCAAACTCAAACTTCCTATTATTGACGGCCAAAGGCAATAAATTGACAATAGTTAAGTGATGTAGCCGTCACACAACAAGTCAAAAACCAGATTGTGAGACAATGTGAAGCCTTTCTACCAATAACAGAGGGAGCAGTGAGCATCTTCAAAACATGACGCCACACACAATTCGCTTTTTATGCAACCATGCATTGTTTTGGATTATCTGTGTGCACTGACCTTTCTGTGACTGATCAGATATTCCATGACGTCAGCCTCTACAAGACGTCAACCTTTACGGGCAAAGTCCAAGAAGAAAGCCATTGCTCATAAAACGGTAGAAGACTGAAAGATTAAATTTTGACATGAGCATGCAAAGAGGCCTGATGAATGTTGGTAGCACGTTCTTTAGTCAGAAAAAGCCAAAATAAATTAGTTTGGATCAGATGAGGTCTGGGATACTTGGTGGGGACCTGGCTAAACTACCACAGAGACAGCATTGTGTTGGCTGTGAAACACAGAGGTGGGAGTGTGCTGATATGTGGCTGCATGAGTGCAAAAGGTGTAGAGATTATATTTATAGATGACACTATAAATGTGAGTTTGGGTACTCAAATACTGCAGGAGAAGATGCCTCTCAGTCTCAAGAACCTTGTCAAAAGAGGAATTTTCAATTTTCCTGATGAGGATCCCAAACACACTGGGGAAAAAAAAAAAAAAAAAACTCACACAAGAGTTTGTAAGGAAATAAAAGGTGAAAACTATGAGTTAGCAAAGTATGTCTCCGAACTTGAATCCAATAGAACACATTTGGAGGATTTTTAAAGCAGAAATGCCTCCAGCAAAGAACAGCTTAAAAGAATCACCTGTAAAGAATGGCAGAGCATCTCTCCACAGATTTGTGCAAGACTGTTATTATCCATGCCCAGGAGAGTTTAATCTGTCATCAAAAATAAAGGTGGACTTACAAAATATAAAAATAAATTAAGAAATTAAAGAACATAATCTCAGTAATGAAGGGTGTACTGAGTTTTGTTGCTGTAGGTTCATGAATATTGCCTTTCATCACAGTTATGATTAGTGTTTTTCAAAGTAGTTGGCTCCAGTCTTTGTGAACTTTGGCTAAAAAAAATTAGAATTGTATTAAATGGAGAGGATTTGTAATTACTTAACTTTTTAGTGATCTTAAAATCAATTAATTACAGACCACAGAAGACCTATATTCCTTCAAGTTTTATTTTCAGCTAAAGGGTCAGGGAGATAATGAGGACCACAGCTGGTCAAGTGTACGTGGGCAGTACAAACCTTGAATCAAGCTTGAACTTGACTAAAGAGCTAAAGATAATCATCCTTGTCCTCTGCATTGCTTGAGTTGAAGTGAAGGTAATTAAATAGTCTAATATAACCAGTGATATTCCTTCAAATTCTTAAATTAAAGAGGTAGAGGTAGAATACATATTAGAGAAATAAAATTCTCTATGTAAATCTTAGAAAATCTTTAACTTAATACTAAACTTTTTCCAGATGTTTATTTCACATATTCTTTTATGCAAATTAAATTCAGACATCAGGTATTTTCAGTGGTGTGAAGCTTTATACACACACCAGAACATCTTTATCATCACAATCCTAACGTGGTATTTATCTGTTCCTCAATCTTCTGCTTATCTATGGAGACAATTAGAAAAGACAGTTGCTGTTGGTGGGATGTTGCTCAGCAGTAGCCACCTCTCTGCAGGCAGGGGGTCCTACTCATAGACCCCTCAGGTTAGCTGGCAATGTCCAGGCCAGGTTGCAGCTGACAAATGAACACAGTCCTGCAGTGCCAATGTCAGCTGTGAGTTTGTGTCAAACCCTGTCAGCCTCCATCTGCTTGGGATGTGAGACATATATTTTTCCTCCATGGAAACGCCTGTCTTTCTGTCAGCTTGCGGGGGTGTATCCACCTGAATCTTTTTTCTGCTTGTTTACAGTATAATGTGCCACTTGAGGACAATTCTTACATTATACTCATGCTTTAAAGGGTGAGAGCAATCTTCATATCACAACTTAACCTAACATACTTTCTGAAATAGTTTGGCTTTTTGGGAAACATGCTTATCTGTGTTAAATAAGACTGATACTGCTCTCTTGTTCGTGAATATGAAGCTCGTAATGACAGATAAGTTTTTTGTTTTTTGTCATTATACAAAAAAGTAATAATGAGGTTAAATGAGGAGGAGTTAGAGAGGAGGAGGATTATGTACCATACTAATATGTCTTTACTGGGTCCAGCTAACTGGCTGGATCATTAGCATACAAATATAACAGTAACAAAAAGCAAATACGTTTATTTTCCAGAATATCTAACTACTCAAACATGCGTTTGCACATTGGACAGAAAGGGCATGACATGGATGATCCCACAAATTATGATGGCAACATTTCAAACACGCTATTGATAAAATATCAGAAGATGCTGTAATTGGAATGAAGTCTTCCACTTGCGTTCTGGACCTTGTCCTTAGCAAGATGTTTAAATCCTGCTCCCATAGTTTCTCCCAAGTTAAAAATTGTATGATAAAACAAAGTTTCAAACATAAAAACAGAACAAAATGACAAAAGCAAGAAAAAAGAGTTCAGGTGTCAAGGTAATGAGCAAAGTAAATATAACAGAGAGAATTATAAATATGTATGTAAAAACTACAGAAAAAATACAGACTATACATAAATCTTGAGGCAACGTGAATGCCCCCTGATTTGGTGTCATTGAGGTGGAGAGAGTTGTCAGACATCCACCTTTTCAAGTCTGCTAAGTTGTTGGGGGTTGCAGGAAATGCAGGGTTTGTGGGTTGGTTCAAATGACAAATTGGATTTAACTGAAAGATAGATTTGTGTGTCATCAGCATACAAGTGGAACTGAGTCTTTCATATGATGTTGCCCAAACAGTTAGTGATCCAGTTCTTAACTATCTTAGTTCCTCCCATCTCCACACAGGATCTCAACCTGCTCAACCACAGCTCCAGAGTGACCATCAGGTCACTTCTCTTACAAGGCCATTCTTCCACAGTTGCTCAGTTTGACTAGGCAGCCAGGAAGAGTCCTGGTTTCTTCCATTTAATAATTATAGAGACCCCTGTGCTATTGGATATCTTCATTGCAGCAGATTTTTTTGTATCCTTTCACGCATTTTTGCTTTAAAACAATCTGGTCTCTTAGCTCTTCAGGCACTTCCCTCCATGTGATGACTTGGGGTTTTTTTATATGCATTATCATCTGCAAGACCTTGCAGTAATATTTATTTATTTATTATTATTATTGAATATTTTACTATAGTATTGAATTTAGATTTATTTTGTATTGTAGCTATTCTTTTATTTTAGCATAGGGCTGCAACAAAATGATGGTAAAAAAAAAAACACTGCATAGTGTACACTGCAATCACTTTGTTCAACTTCTATGTTGATTGAAGAGTCCATGTTTGGGATATTTTTTAAAAAAAAAAAAAGCAAAAACATGATCAAGATATGGTGCACATGCATCAAAAGCAACAAAATGAACATGATCTTGGTCATAACTATGGGCATACTGCATTGCATTTGCATTTGTTAGTTGTGCATGCAATCTATACAATCTATGACCCAACTTGCTATGTAACAGGTGAAAGCATCACACTTACAGCTATGCTAATTTGACAAAGATAGCAGCAGGTCAGTGCAGGTCAGGGGCAATTCAGTCATTTGATTCAGAAAGTATTGCACATTAGCAGAACTACAGTGTTTTCAATCAGGAAGCCTGCCAATAACTCTCATCTTCTATTTCTTTCTATTTATTGTTGTATAACAATTTTAATGAGAATTTGATTCCCCCTGGGATGCAGGACCACAACCCACTACCAAACAAGTAGACAATGAGCCTCCTCCCCTTCTTACACTCCCAGAAATGGACCAAAGCACCATACTACTACGGTGAACCATAAATTAAAGCAGTTCCAGCAGATGTCTGCTTCTGTTCTGGCGCCTTCTTTGAACTCCTTCCATCGTTCCTTTGCTTTGTTGGTATGGAACTCAAGGTAATTAATTTGTTTGGGGACCAGATGTCTGAAAGTCCAGTTCACCACCTTGCTCACACGTCATCAACTACATATCTGCTTGCACCTTCTATCCCCCCAATATACACACAAACCTCTCCACCACCATCAACCTCTGCCTTTGATAGTTCTCTCCAATCCTGAAGCTTTGTGAAGATGTTACAAGATTTGGAGGAATAGTTACAAATAACATATACATGAAAAAATTTCTGTTATTCATTTAAATCTATTTTGTGTTAATCAGTGACTTCATTGAGTCTTAAAATGTCTTAATGGCCATCGTCTATGCTCCCTTGTTGACCCTGTTGTCTCCTTCCTCTAAATCTACCAGTGCTATGGTCATGTAGGCATCTGAAAAGTGTTTAGAAAGGAAGTTGTGGAGGCATGAAGTCAGGGTGATCTTTGTTACACTGTCTGGGAGAAGGAGGATTGTGAAGCAGAACAGTCTAAACCTACTGGTGAGAATGCCAAAGGCATTTTCTTTGACATATGCCCTTGAGAGGTGGTTGCTGAAGATCGTCTGGTTGTGGTCCGGCTGCCTGAAGGCGTAGGGCTTCATCATATTGTTCTTGGAGGGTATGTCTCATGTCTCCAGTCAGAACTGTGAATCTTTTCTGTAGGAGGAAAATTATGGAAATCCCTGTCCAGCACTTTCGGCCAGCCAGGTCAGAATGGACGAATAGCCCAGTGTCTGAGACTCTCCTTTGAGTACCTGTACTAACTTCAATTAACTTGTAATTTGCATCTACAGCTACCATCATAAAAACCTTCCCTGCCATATAACATGCCCACCACATCTATGCATTCTGGATCCTGGATACTGTTTATCTTTATTTTTGATTGTACTGAATGTCATATTGTCTATGGTGGAAATAATGTAAAAGATTCTACGTCTAGATACTAGATACTACTACTACTGGATTTTGTATTTTCTATTTCTGCTTCTAGTTGTCCTTTCTGACTTGCTGTACTTACTTTATCTTTCTTCTTTATTTTTCCTACTTCCTTTATTTATTGCTATGCATCAAAACACTGAAGAAAATCTTGTACTTTCTGATTCTGATGAATTTTCACAGTTTTACAATTGCCTCCAATCAAAACTTAAAAGGTCAACCACTGTCTTCAACCTTTACTGGAAGTGTATATATATCTCTACACAACTCTGCATAGCTCTGCAGGGCAGGGTAGGGCAGACACACCTATTGAAAACACCATGATAATTACAGTTTTTACTGTATGTAGTGTGTGGGATGTAGAATTTACGCTGTCTCTTTGAGTTCATTTTGACTCAAACAGAGCTTCCACTTTCCAGCACTTTCCAGTCAGATCTTTAATTTAGTAAGTGAAATGAAATGCAATTTTTTTTTTTTTTTTAAATTTTGCTTTCCCTTTGGATTTCTAATGCATAAAAAAGATAAAATTACGTTTTCAACCAGAATGAAAACAAGAAACTCACCAGTTACTGTGAAGCCCTGATCAATGAAGCACCAGTGAGGATATCTTCTTACTGTGGTTAAATGGATGGTATGCCTAGAAAAAGCTTGCACGCAATTATTTCAAGAGTAAGGCAGGCACTTAAATATGTAAATAATACCAGCTAAATGGAAGGAAAACAGCTATCTGTCCCTAAAGAGCTCAACCCCTCATAACAGCACCATTAACTGTCTCTAAAAGATTCAGATTTAACTGTCCAGCTGATACGCAACGCTATTCACTTCACATCCAAGTCAGAGAACTGCAGTTACTGCTTGTTATCTGGGATGTTTGACAAGCAGATGTTTTTTTTTGGGGGGTGAGGGATGATGAGTGTTTGTGACGTTATTATTCAGAGATGATGATGTCCAGCATGCAGAGTCATGCTGGCAGGCTGCGAATCGCAACAATGTTGATGTCAGTCAGCCACAGGAGGCTTGTTGCCTGATCCAAAACTGTGGGCTTTACTTTGAAAATGATTAATCCTGAACAAATCATGAATAAGTGAATAATACTAGCTCCTCTTCACAGCTGAAGAGGAGCTAGTGTTTTAATGGAAGATAGAATTAAGAAAAATAGAATTAAGAAAGGTGTTGTTGTTAAACCGTCCTCAGGATGAGCCAAAGGAAGCATGAATGCTGATATCACTTCTATAGACTGTTGCTTTCTTTTCCCTTGTTTGACCTTGCTGTATAAATCCAGCCTCATAAGTAACACCTTGAGGCGGTGTTTGTTTTCATTACAAGGGTGACTGGGCAGAGACGTGAAGCAGCTTGCAGCCGACTGACAAAGCCTTCACAGGCCAGAATAGTTTATCATTGCCAACACTTTTACTGGATTACTGGACATCAAAAAAGTTTCATTAAAATAGAAAATAAAAATAATAATAACAATACTACTACTACTACTAATAATAATAATAATATGGCTGACTTCCAAAGGTGTAAAACTGAGCCAGAGTTTCTCCTCCTTCCTCCAAGTGCCTGCTGGGATAGGTCCTCTAGCTCCATGTGACCCTGAACAGGAGTAAGTAGATTTGGAAAATGAATGAAAAATACAACTAAGGCATGTTGAGTTCCTTTCAGGAGCTCACGGCAATTGAGACACTGAATATTTCTCCTGCTAAATGACCTGCCAAAAGCCCAGAGAATCCAGTAGCAGATGTTGTGAATAAAAAGTTAGAGGAAGAGTGCATTGATCACTTGGCTGACTCCATGTGGTTTGCAAAATAAATAAGAGCGTGTGGAAAAAATTGGGACAGTAGATTGTGGAGTGGCTCAGAAAAAACAGCTGCAAAAAAAAAAAAAAAAAAAAAAAAAAAGATCCATTTCATTTAACAGCAAATTAAAGCATCATATCAGGAGTGGAGGCTAGACAGGATGCACTGTCCAGTAAACCTCAAAATACTCCCTTATCAACAGACACTACCAAATGATTTGGTGGAGTAGAATGTGAGCACATTGGAAAAATTTAAAATGTTGATTATTTGATATTATCCTAATATTACGATAGCTTAATTTCTATAGTGGAGCTTTGCTGAGTTCACTGGCTCTTTTTCAGTAGAAGTTACATACAATTATACCTGGGAGCAATGCAGCACAACCACACACTTTTACTATTTGCCCCTGAGCAAGTATAATTATGAAGATAGGCATGGTCACCATTATAAGCTTCAATATGAAATTTCATCATCTCATATCAGCTGAACTCGACCATAAAGGACACTGGGGTGAAATAACCTCCATTTTCTATCAATATTCAGACAGTCAATCAAGTGACACGGAAGTGCTGAAAATCCCTGAGTTAAATGTACTGTGTTCAAATGTTCAGCCATGAATATTCCATTCTCACTAATTCCATATCAGAGTGTGTTACAATATTCACTGAGTGTAAAACCTGTGTGAAATGTAAATGAGCCAGCTAAAACTATACACACACTCCAAATGGAGATAAGAGCAATAATTGGAAGTTGCTGCAAACAGTATACATCAGCAAAATGTAGCCGACCTGGTGTATCTGGATTCTCAGACCCAAACCTGCATGAACGTGTGGTGGTGACTCCCAGACTTTTTTGTCCAATGTCGGTCAACCTCCGGGGAACTAACCACACTTTCGTGGATGTCAAATGAAATGAATAGTATATGTCATTATTGATGATTTCAAAGTGGGCATTGTTATAATATATATTTTCAAATCAACTGCCAGTATTTAGGTTGGTTCATCTTAAGTCACTATTACCTTTAGCTAGTTTTTTTAACCATTTATTTTAAGCTAGCTATTTCTGCCATTGATCAACCTATTTCAACCTCTTGTTTGTTTTTAGGTAGTTATTTAACTACTGTTTAACTACTCATTTATCCATTCAATTTATTTTCATTTATCCACTTATCCAGGTTTATCTGTTTCAGCCATTTATTTTACTATACTAATTAAACCATTTGTTAGCCTTTTTTTATTTTAAGCATTCATCCATTATTTTTTAGCTATTTCAGCCCATTATTTTAACAATGTTTTCTTGTGTTTGTTTTAGCCATCACTTTTATTTCAATAATGTGTCCATTACTTTTGCCACAATCATTATCTGGGCTTTTAGGCCTACTTTTGCCTATTTGAACTGTTGCTCCTCTTTTTATCCATTACTAACTTTTTAAATCTCTTCACACACTTAATTGCTACATGCAACAACATTGCAACTTAATGTTCCACTAAATTTGTGGAGAGGCTTATTCAAATTGCCATTCGTATTTTTTCAAATTAGCTGAATAATTCTTGTACCCCATGGGGTGCCCCTTGGGTTACACCCTGAATCACTCATATACAGCTATATCATAATGAAATGCCCTCCAGTGCCACTACAAAGCAGCTCTTGTTGCCTTCCTTAAAGAGCATCTCGCACTCTCATTTTTTTGAAAGGATGTTATCAGACTAGCTGAAGAAATAGAAAATATGATGCTGAAAGGAAAAATCCACAAAAATGATTTGAAATAGTGCACAGGAAGATGGAAATCGAATACAAGCTTTGACTGGATTAATGTTTGACAAGCAAACGAGAGAATTAGAGATATTGTGTTAAATCCTGTTTCTGGTTATGTGTATTTGTGTGTGACTCTGTAACCAAGTATGTGAGCATGCATTGGTTTATCCTTGATAGTGATGGACAATGATATTTCAATAACAAAGCAGATGTCTGGATAAATGAGGCAATTATTTTTTACAGACTAAGACTCATTTGCACTATTTGCTAAGGAAGGTTATCAGCAGGTAAGAAAGGAATGATGAATACCAACAGTAGATGCTATGTGACACAGCAGCTTCATTCTGTCCCCTAAGTAGATTTGGAGAGGAAGACTATATTTAAACTTTGTGAAGACACCCAAGATTAATTAATTTCTGTATAAACACTCGACACAAGGTTAAACACAATATGGAATAGCAATAAATTAAAGCTCCACTGATCAGTATTTTTGTTTCAACTATGGGTTGATGTATAATGTGAAATTGTTCACTTGAAGTGTAGATGCCAGAAATTGTTATAACTTGTCTTTGCATTATCATTAGCTTTATGGAGCTTTGTCACATTTCAGCTTATTTTTTTGGTTCTATGGACAACAATTTACTGTTTTGGTTCACTCTCACTGCCCTCAGCACCATCTTCAGTTTTTTTGTCTAAGCAATGACAGGTCTCTCTGTCTAGCTTCACATGACAGACAGTAACCGTGAGGTGATGAACATGGTGGTATACTTAATATGCATAGCCAGATGTTTTCTTCAGGGGTTGGTGGAGACCCAAAAAGTGCAAAAATATAATTTTACACTTAGATGGACAAAAACAAGCAACTCCAATTTAATGCTAATGTTTCCATCTATAAATAGGCTGATGTTCATGATGCATTTGAACACAATGTGTGAGTGTTTTCACTTTAACTGAAGTGACAAAAAAATCATTATTGGTTTAAGTTATAGTCAATACTTAAATTAAGATGGGTAAATTAAGTTGTCATGAGATAAAGTGTTGTATTGTTGTATGCTTATTTTAAATCTGTCTTTTCTGGTTATTTCATATTTTCTTCTACTTTTGACGGTATTTTAATACCTTGTTTGCTTTTTGTTCGCTCTGTCCTAGAAGGGCACTTTGTAACTTTGTGAGGAACAGTTTCATGAAGATTTTATAAACGTTTTATAAAAATTATCTTTTAACTGTTATTAGCCTTAATTATAAAGTTCATAATAATGCTTGTTCCTGAATCACTGCCAGTTCCATGGCTACTTCTCTGTGGCCTGTTTGTTTTTTTTTTTTTGTTTTTTTTTTTGTTTTTTTACCTCTCTGCAGAAGCAATAATAGTCAATGAATAATCAGCATCTTCATAAACTTAATTAAATGAGATTAATTATTTTACATAATTGTGCACATAACTGTGCAACAGACAACATCTCCCTGTTAAATATAGGAATCAATTTAACAATTAAGGTTAAGAAAAGGTTATCTTTTCCAGCCCGCAGCAGTGGTAGGTTACATAATATTGCCTGTTACCACTATTCCTTCTTGCATTTTTTTTTAACTGGGGCTTATTACTAAGCCAGGGTGACTTCACTTTTTTGTATTTGCTCGTTGAAGTTTAATTCTTGTTCCAGAGCAACTTTTCCCCTGAGTGTTGGCATAACAAAAGCTCCTATCCACAGTACAGGAATCTGTACAAATTAGTTGCTTTAGACAGACAAATCTGATATGAACCCATGCATAACTTACTGTCTCTGCACCTTCAGTACAATCTGCAGTCTGCTTCCTCCTGTCACCAGGACTGAGCTCAATACTCAGTCTGCAAAGGTAGGGAAACAAGAGACAGTTTTGAATAAAAACTAAAACTTTTTTTTTTAAACCAATGCTAGCTGTTTTTGTAACTGCGTGAATTTTGATTTCATTCAACACTTATAGTTTATTTGGAGTTTAATAAAAAGCTCATTGGAAAAGAAATCCACGCTGAACATATTCATCATGATAAATCTAACTAAGTAGCAATGAATACAGCAATAATAAAACATGTTTGTATTCAAAGTAGAATGGGAGATATTTTCATGGAACAAACAAGTCAGCGGTCTGAGATGAGATGATGCATTTTCACCATGTGAGAGAAATTACTTTTCTCACACCTCCACTACAGAATGCTTTCTGTTAGATTGTAAGGCAATTTCATCCGATCTTTCAGATATGGCAACAAACAATCAAGAGGACAAATAGCATCAATCCAATTTTCAGTTTTGCTTTTCACAGGAGGAGAGGTTGGTGATGGAGGCACAGTGTTCCCATCTATGACACAATGTCCTACTTAGGCAGAGGGATTTTCTCTTTGAATTTTAAGAAGAGTTTTCTCCACCGCACAAGTGTTTTTTTTTTTTCATAGAGAAAGGACGTATTCTCTTCCCTGCTTTGGTCTCCTTGAGGGACCAAAGCAGGGAAGAGAATAGGGATAAAAGAAGAGAGAGACACAGGTGGGGCAGAAATATAGAGGGAAAGAGTTTGAATGACTGTTAAGCTTTGAATCTTTTTCTCTTTTTCTTTTTTCTTTTGGTTTCTTCTGTCAAGGTTATTTTAAAGAATGTGCACATAGTAAAAAACTAGATACTCATTGGTGAGTATTTATTATACCCAACTTCTATAGCACAAACACAATCTTCTCACCTTGTTTACTCCAGGTATGTGTGACCACACTATGACATCACTGACAGATGCGGTTAGAGGTGAAACAACAGAGTAAAAAAACATTTTTTTTCTGATAATTAAAATTTTTATGCAATGATACATACCGAACCTGATGTTCTCTCTTCAAGGTGTTGATATGTGAAACCTTTTACCCAAAGAGTCTCACAAATGGAGTCACTTTCACATCATGTTTTAGGGATTTTCATGTATTTTTATTTTTACTATTGTTTGTGTGACATCTTATTTTGCGCACGTTTCCTGTTGAGTCACCTGTATCTGTAATTAAGACCATATTTGTTTTTATTAGACCTATTGAGGTATTCTGTTAGGTGTTACCTTTTGCTTTTCTCTCCCTATTATTCTTTTAGGATAATACAAAGATACTGAGATGATACAAAGATAATTATTTTTATGTCATTGTATTAATTTAGTGGGTTTTTGTAAGATATCATTCCTTTATTATCTTGAGGTGGGATGTAAAGCACTACCAGAGGTGTGTTATGTAGCACTGGCCCTATAACAATAAACATTAAAATGAAATTAAGTACAAAATAAAGTTTGCATTGCTGAGTCCTTTCTCTTCTAAATCTATAACTAATGCACCCATTGAGTAAAAGAACTCGGGAGCTTCGGGAGCACTTGAATTTGAATATTCATCACTATTTCTTTATGGATATGGCATATGTCTACTTTGGATGTGCACACTTTCCTCCTTTTTTAGTTATTAGACAGCAGATATTGCCATTACATAGTCCACTGATTCCTCTATGTGCTGTCAGTTGGTGGAGCGCTGAGAGGGAACGGTTACTGTGTTTGTGAGTGTGAGTGTGTGTGTGAGTGTGAGTGTATGTGTGTAAACCTCTGTCACTCCCGCACTCACTGTCCTCCCTCTGGGTTGATATTACCTGCTGTCTCTCACCGCAGAGCTTCTTCTCTTGTATCATTTCAGAGTCATTGTTCTTCACTGTGCCTCCCTTACTGCGTATGAACATGTGCCTCCTCTCATCTCTGCTACCAGCTATCATTCCTCACCGTGCATGCTTTGTTGAATATGATCATGCAGCAGCTTCATCAGTGTTGGCAGCGCACTGTATCAGTGGGGAAATGAACCGGGTGCCGTGCAGCTCATTCTGGCTCAGCGCTTAGGTCTTGTTAGTGTTCATTTAAGGGGTACAGAGCAGGAAAATGGAGCCATGCAGAATGCATTCACACTTAAGTAGACCACTTAGCACCTGTATGATCATGCATATGCAATTTATGGAAACATCTTAAGTTTGCCCACATTATGCTTATGTTGTGATGAGCTGAGAGTGTAAAGTGCTTAAAATTGTAAGCTTCACCTTACCACATTACACGTGACCAACACACACCATCAGTACATGTGAGAAGATACCAAGGTTATTATTTCACTCCTCTGAAAGGTATTGTTGGAGCTTGTATCAGACAAAGAAAACCACGTGACAGATGATGGCCGAGACTTCAAACATCACTGGTGCTTCAGAAAGAAGAGCTTAAGAGTTAAACCTATGCAGGATGAAATGTCTTTCAGCCGGCGCACTGCTGGAACCAGCTCTCAATGGATATCAAATCTCCCCAAACCATAACTGGCTTTAAAATGAAGTTGAAATGTACGACCTGATAGCTGAATGATTGAGTTCCATACCACATGGATGCAAATGCTATAGACAGGTTCTGGTTCAGCTCCTGGCCAGGCGTGCTCTTTGATGTATGTCATTACCCAACTCTCTGTCCCATTTCATGTCACTCTCCACTGTCCTATAAATAAAGGCAAAATGACCAAAGAAAAAGAAGCCAAAAACTGCTCTGTTCTCCACTGCCTTCATTTCTTCTTTTAATCTTGCACTTTAATTAGATATTATCTTTTTGATAATCTTATCAGTTTTACACTTTTATTACTATGCTTTTAACTTCTATTTTTATTCCTATTTTATTTCAGTTAAGCACTTTGGATGACCTCTGTGTATGATAATGTGATATGTAAATACATTTGCCTTGACTAACTGTGTCTTCATTCAGTTTGACACTTTGGGAAGTTTTTCAGTTGAACTATGTGATCTAAAATTACAATGCTTTGACTAAAGTCTGGATGGATGACTGAGTTTTGCAAACCACCAGATTTTGCAGTACTTTAAAATGTATTGATAATTGGGGAAATAAATAAAGAGCATAATTAAAGAGAAGAACCTCTTAAAACAGCTGCCCATCACTCTGAGGACAGTGATGGATGGAAAACACCAAAAGTGTTCTCAAATTGCAATCTTTCCAAACTTTCATGTATATGCAGTATATTTTATATTTACTTGTCACTGTAGTCATTCTTGAAGAGATTCTCTACTTGTGTGAATACATGTA
The DNA here is from genome assembly GCA_038496675.1 of Rachycentron canadum. Classification (NCBI taxonomy): domain Eukaryota; kingdom Metazoa; phylum Chordata; class Actinopteri; order Carangiformes; family Rachycentridae; genus Rachycentron; species Rachycentron canadum. The sequence goes on along the minus strand of CM076656.1, from coordinate 4,318,987 downwards.
AAACATTGCAGACAAAATCCACAATGCATTCAGTAGCCCTGGCATCTGTGGCTAAGATATAGACACATGTTGAGCAAAGCATGCCAACCTGCTAACTATGGAGTGGTTATTTCAGTAAGCAAAAAAAAAAAAAAAAAAATCAATTTTATTAACACAAATATGCTCCGCGCTCTCTTCTTTGTGATAATCTGCAGGTTAAAGGATCCAGACCACCAAACAGGAAGTAAGAGCATCCAGTGTGTTTCATGGTTAGGACAACCTAGACTGTACCATGTTGGTGGAGTGCAGGGGAGGGGTTTTAGTTGTTTTCAGACTTGTTTTTTTGTTTTCAGAATTAAATTTATGAGTAACCTAAACAATCACAAACAAAATATCAACAAGTTCAAAAAATTTTCTGATCTTGATCAATGTAGTTTGTGCAGCTTAACTGATTAAACCTAATATTGGTTTGTCTCTGTAGGAGGAGCCTACTGTATAAAAGCCAGCTGAAGTGAGCATGTCCTGGCTGCTCAACCTTAGGCTGAGTGTTTGTCTGTGTGATCAGAGTTTGCACCTTTTTTTTGACAAGTTTCTTTTTTGATTTCATTTATTTTCATATGTTTTTTTTCCCACAAGCCACAACTACAACCACTCTGAACTGGGCTGTTTTTCATGTTTAAAATGAGCAATGATCAGTGAATGAATGAAAATTATCCCCGACTCCATGTGAACCTTTCTCCAACCACTCAGCTGATCCTTATGAGGACTGTGGATTTTAGACTTGTTTCTTATAGTGTAGTAGCACAACAGGCAGATCTCTACAGCGGAGGGACCAGTACAAGAGCCAATAATTCTCTTCCTACATACAGCATGAGTATTGTTTTAAGATGACTTAAGTCATTTGAGGCACTGACATTAGCTATTTTGTCGTTGTCCTACTGACAGGGCCACCAGATCAGAAAACTATTCTTGTTACCATATTGGTTATTAAAACTAACCACCTAAGATGGAAGGATTTGTGATAGAAATGAAATGCAGTGTAGCTGGATTTGTGTTGTGTGTGCTGTACACTCAAAAACTTTGTAGAAACTAAAAAAAAGCTGTTAACTGATTCATAACTCTAGGGAAGTGATCTTTTATTGCACAACACATGATATCTGAATAATGGGGGGTGCCTCAGTGGCTCACCTGGTGGAGCATGCATCATTAACCACATAGGCCCAGGTTCAAATCTGACTTGTAGCTCTTTGCTTGTCATACCCTCTGTCCTTATTTGACTGTAGCTATAATAAAGCCAGAGAAAACAACTTAAGAAGAATTATCATCAATCTCTCAAAGAGGAAAATTCATCTCTTTTCTAAGGTGCCCTCATGAAAGAGAGAAACTGCTAGCAGCCAGTAATGCATGACCTTGATAAGCAACAGCATGCAGCTGAGAGCAAGGATCAAAGGTTGTGTGGGTGAACACTACCAAGGCTAAGCTACTGCCGCTCCCACTGATGATCTTCACAGGGAACAACAGCAGCTCCACTGCAGTTTTCTCCCAGTTGAAGGTCAGTGGTATATTTGGCTTTGTGTTTCCGGAGTTATTTGTGGGTGACTGACATTTGTAGCCATTTTGTTAAAGTTTACAATGTCTTTGTTCTTGACCTAAGGGAAATAAAAGTAGATTTGATTGATTGATGGATATCTTATCTTGAAATTCAAGTGTTCTCTTAATGAATATATGTAGTAAAGTACATGCATAATTATCAAATGATGAGGGACTTTGAGCTAAACTTCCTAATTAGCACTTGACTGATGACTGATGAGGTTTGTCAGACTAGTACTGTCATTAAACCCTGGCCTTCCTAAATATTCAGACTCAGAGGTGCACAGAGGTGACAGTTTCTTCAGCTGTCGGAAGGTGTCTCTGGGTCAGGTCCAGCTTGTGCTAATGGTGTTCTTCAATCGGCTTTCTCCTTGCACTTCACTTTGAATTGCCAATAAGACTTGAGGAAAACGTTGTCCTTGAAGGTTCTGTTGGGTTGTGGGGAGTTATTGCACCAATGACCTCTTATGTTTGTGTTTTTTAAACACCAAATACAATATTTTTGATTATTCCTTAGTTTTTAATTTACATTTAACTTTAATTTAAAAATATTTTGTTAATTTATGTGTTTGGCAAGTTGCACACGTGTTGATACTGAACATATTTGTAAAATGTTTACAGACGACATATTTAATTTTGGCCAAAATGTCCAATCTTGCAGTATGATATCTACTTGTAGTGACTACAACATAATACAAATGTTTAGACACTCACAGCACATGGCTTAGGAAAAGATTGTGGTTTGGTTTAATATCATTAGGTTCACAGTTACAAAGCCATATTCTTTCCTTAAATTTACACGTGCCTTTGCGCCTAAACCTAAACATAGACTGGACTGTGGATGTGAACCAAGGCCTCTTGTGTGACAGCTGTCTGCTTTGCCCGACATCCACCCCAAACAAGTCATTGCAAATTTACTGCCATTAATAAACATAAGTGTGCACTCATTAATAAATGTTGCCTCTGAATGTAATCCAGCCAGTGATTATGGTGCCACCAAAACATAACTGGGAAAGAAATGTAGTCTATGTATAGAAAATCATTTGTAATGATGATGTAATGATTTTCACTTTCTAACATGCTGTACCACTCAAAAATGTGTATTGCCTATTGTTATTTCACTTGGATGTTTGACCTTCACTGTGCAGAATTGATACAACAATAGAAGTTTCTACATTTATACACTGAAGAGGGAAGTTTTTGTGCTCACCTGAACTCTGAGCATGAGTAGATACAAACATGATTTTGATACATCACACCTAGTTATATGGAACAAGCGGCAAACTCTGGGGCTGAAATATGAAGTGACAGTTGAGTGACTTCATGCTTGTGCTCACAAACCTGCATTCACCTAAGTCTCGGCTCCACAGAGCCCCAACCTCTTCGCCTATTTTTGGATCAGCCGGGAGTTCAGCAGAGTCAGGCACTGCCAAGATGGCAACTGCAGAGAAGCCCACTCTGAGCTTCAAAGCCACAGTCACAGTGTCACAGATGCTATCCAGCAACACCAACCTCTCCTGTCTTGTAATATCACTTTGTGACACTAGATGCTACATGAGTCAGTGTAGCAGCTAGTGTGCCCTCAGTCCTACATGAGAGGACGAAGAAGAACATTTTCCTCCAGAGCTTGAAGTTAGGCTATAGCTCCTGACTAGCATCATAGCTTTCCACTGCTGGAGACAGCTTTTGGCAACTTTTCTTAAATCCCCCCCTTTTCCATCAATATTAGCAGGTGTGATCAGACTTTTTGATTGTGGGTAAACTCGGTAATAAAAGCTAAATGACCCCTTTTCCACTTCCAGTCGAATTTTCCTGTCTGTTCTGACTGAGGACACAAGTGGACGCTACCTCCAGAGCACACACACAGACACAGTGGAGAGCGAGCTGGTAGCCGCTCAGCAAACTGATAAAACAGATCTGTCGCGTCTCTCATCCCCCAGTTGTTGCTCCTGTAAAAGTGTCAGAGCCCCCTTGTGAAAGGTTTTAAGTGATTTTGTTATTTAAAAACTATTGATTCTCCAGCTCACTCTGCAGTCACAGAATGCACCTGACAGGACTGTGTCTGTGAGCCCTGAGAGACGTTACAGCAGGAAAAGGGGTGAAAATTGGCGGGTTGTGTTTACATCAATGCTGATCGGAGCAGGAGTAGAATTGTTCCCTATTCACGGCAGGCTGTTGTCCAAATAGTCACATCAGTAATTTTTCTTTTATTGCGATCGTATGGACCTAGTCGACCACCAAGTGTTGATGTTGATCGGTTCACCTTATTGTAAGCACTTAACATTAATGTTACGTGATCATTAGGAAGGATTGAGCAGAGTAGGAGGGGGGCCAAGGGGTGAAATGCTGCCACCTATGGTTGTGAAGCAAGCAGCGTGATTTTACACAATATTACCTTTAAAGGAAACAGTTACAGATTCTGAATTGTTTTCAATGAGGAAGAAAAAGTTGATTCTTCTTACTAAATTATTTCATAGCTCTCATTTTGTGTAGAAAAAGCTGATTTTGATGTCTGTGAAAACATGTATAGAGAGGATCTTTAAAACTGAGCAAATGATCTGATCCACTGCTCACTTGCAAATGTTAAAATCATTTGATTTGATGTCTCAGAATCATGTTACTTTGTACAGCTGGATTGGTTTTGTTACGATGGGCCATGGATGGATGACTAAAGGGGACCAACCGAGCACAGGCCAAGGGATAAAAAGGACACAATAAACAACCACAAGACTGTGCAAAAAGAGGCAGGAAATGACCACAAATGCATAATGAGGACTGCGAAGAGTACTGAGCTGAACTCTTTCAGTGTGAGACCTATTATGTGCAACTGCATTAAGAGTGGAACATCACTCAGGGGCTGTGTTGAAGCCAGTGGTGGGACTCAGTCCAAGAACTCTGAGCACTTCAGGATCTCAGTGAGGGAGGCGGTGCGCTTGACTCGGACCTGCGACAGTCTCATTAAAGCCCTCCTTCCTCCTTCCCTCGCTCCTTCTCCTCATTCCATCACTTCACGGAGGGCAGCCAGGCGGTGTGACAGCGTCCTCCTCCTCCACACTGGGCACCGGCCGGTCCCTGCACACTGTGTGGCGGCAGGGCTACTGCAGCGCACCGGAGCGGAGCTGGAGGAGAGCAGAGGAGAGAAGCCAACAGGAGAGGAGAGGGTGAGGAGAGAGGAGGAGGACGGACTGTCTCCCCTCCGACAGGCGGGATTTTTTACTCTGCGGTGTCCCGCCACTTCAACATGCCTTTTTGGAGTAAAAGCCTGGCTGGGATTACTGCGCTGCTCGGCTCGCTGCTGCTGCTGCTGCTGCTCGGCTCCTGTGGGACAGGTGCGGAAGGTGAGCGGCTCCGTGCGCTTCCTGTTGAGTGTTTTACTGTAACGGACCCCCACAGTTTCTTAGTGCACTAAGACACCACTCAGGTATAAAGCTATGGACCAACAGTGGGGAGCGGGTGGCATGTTGTTGCTGAGACTTTGAACGGTGCCCACAAAAACAGACCCAAAAGAACATACACATGAGAACTAATTTACAAAGCTAAAACACATTCAAAATAGATTGATATTTATATTCTAGTCATTAATCTAGAGATTCAAACAGCCTATATATCCCAGATCTGCAGTTAGAAAATATTTCCATAAGTCTATCGATTAATATTGGTTTTAATTTATTGACCAATCTCAAAAATATCGATCTGATAATAATATAAAGCAAAGGAAAACTGCTAATCCCCACATTTGGAGAAGCTGAAACTTCGAAAGCAGTTGAACCAACTAAGGATTCATGACTACAAAGAATTAAACACAAACATTTCGAGGCGTCATTTTTGCTTCATTTTCTTCGAGGAGCTCTCACTTTTTTTTTTTTCTTTTTTTCTTTTCTTTTCTTTTTTTTTTTTTTTTCCATTAAAACGTGAGTGGGTGTAGAGCAGGGGATCTCAGGTTGCAGCTGCAAGTTGATCTTGATCAGTTTCTCCAGTGCTGGGAAGCAGCGCTGCCGCTCATGCGGTTTATTCTGTGAATTTAGTGCATTAAACAGTTGGCTGGGTCTGATCCGACCACCGCGGGGGCTTGTTGTTGAAAGGGAGCGCACATCCTCCGGGGATTTACGGCTGTCAAGTTTTAAGAGATAGCGAATCCCACAAGTTGCGTGCGTCTTGTTTATTTATTTATTTATTTATTCATTTTCCAACATTTGATGTTTTCTCAGGAGGGAAAGAGGGAGAGGCAGAGACTGTGGTCTGTAGAGATGTGGGGAAAGCTGCACAGGAGGATGCTGCTGGTCCTTCCTCAGCTCAGAGGTTTCAGAAAAGACCCCCCCCCCCCAAAAAAAAGTGGGCTCTAAAAAAAGCAAATGATTTGGAGAGAATTTTAATGGAAATAAAGAATTTCCCTTGCAACAAGTGAGCTAGGGAGATAGATGCTGTTGTGGAGTCCTGTGTGCATATGGGGTTTGTTCACTCTTGGGAGGTTTTAATAAATGAGTTCCAGTAGCTGCACAAGTGAAGTGGCAGCTCAGTAAAATCTGATGACCCTTTCTCTCTACTGTAATTGCTGCACCTTCTTGGACTGATGCTGTAAATAAGACCAGCTGTTTGTGTGACATCCCTGTGGGCACATTGACAAAAAAAAAAAAAAAAAAAAAAATCAGTTGTAAAATCAGTGGTTGAATGGAGGAATGGATAGATGGTGCTGCTGCGAGTGGAGGGTGGATGCATTAACAGGTATTGTGGTTTCTCAGCTGTATTGATTGTATAGAAATACAACTGTTATTTATTTATTTTCAAAGGGATGCATTGATGGAATGGACTCAAATTGAACCACATCCAGATAAGATGGGTCCATTGTCAGCGTTGGCTCAGACTCAACAATTTCCTCAGTGCAGCTCAATTCAAAGCCTGTTTTTTTACTGTATGATTTCATTCTGCCTTAGATATTTTGCTCTGCAGCGTACCATATATCAATCTGGGCCTTTACAATCCATTATATACCTGTCTTCTGTCCAGATAATGCTTCCTAAGCAACGAAAAGGTTTCAGATCAGTAAACAACTGTCACATCATTCATCACATTTGGTACATGGAAGGAAGGAGGTTTCTGTTATTGTCACTCTTGTCTCTGTCTTTCTCTGTGGACTATGCCTCTTTTGCACTCACTGATACTCATCCTCACATGTTTATACAAAAGCTGCCTGTATGGTTCACCACGAGTGGATAATTGAACATCTCTGGAAAGAGACTGTCTGACAATTTCTTTCAAAATTTTTGTGAAACTGACAATTCAACAGTCATCGCAGCAGCTGTCCAAGTGTATCCTTCAAACTCTATTTTTTTCTTTATTATCATTAGTACTTTTGATATACAAATAAGTGCAACAGTGCGAAAGCTTTCCAGAGGAGACTGTGTGCAAGGTTAGCTGTATAATTATGAGGGCTTTTCACTCCACCTCTGAGTGCAGCCATTTGGACCAACTGGATTTCTGATATGGTTTGAAGACATTTTGTACAAAGTAATTCTCTTCCATCTTCCCTTCCAGCTTAACCTGGCGCTTATATATGAAGATCCTACAACCCCAACCCTAGCCTAGAGGTGTGTAATTCTGATAACTCAGATATCTGTTAAACCAGCTTCAGTGTCATTTCCCTCCCTGTAAGTTCTGTGTTTGCGATGGTCAGACAGCGAGCTGCAGTGACAAGTGGAAAAAGTTGAGTTGTGAATGCAAAAGCAAGCGCGCTGTTATATACTCAGAAAGAGTGACAAATTATCAGACCACATGCAAACACATTTACAGAGAGGATGTTGTATTTTATAAATCCTAACTATAACTATATAACTACATTCCCTAAAACCCCAGCCCTAACGTCACCGTAACCTGACTCTAAACCTACCCATAAAACCAACCAACCAACCAACCAACCAACCAACCAACCAACCAACCAACCAACCAACCAACCAACCAACCAACCAACCAACCAACCAACCAACCAACAGATATTTGTTCCTGTTTCAGGTGTATTCATTGTGGTGCACAACAGACACAACAATTTTAATTTTCCAAGTGGCCATTGTCAATCCAATAACTAGCAAATGCCATTGTATTTGTGCAAGTGTTTGTACTGAGTATGGATTTCACAAATACAATATTAGCTTGTTGCAAAAAAATAACTGAAAATCACATAACTGGGCAATTGGAAAGCTGAAGGACCTAAAAACAATTGTCAATAGCCAATATATTAGTCAAATGCCCGGGCCCTAGTGCACAATGTATTTTAGATGGTATTAAAGGTGATGACTAATGGTTTTAACTGGGAAAGTATAGAACACCTAAGTATAGAATACCTAACAAGACTTTATACATAAATGACAAAATAAGTTGTTTCACTTTCAAGATGAATATTTCTAATGTGCAAGGTTCGGTTGGTTTTTAATTAAATAAAACTTAATTAAGGTTGGGGCAAAATTCCATTCAGTCATCAAATGATGACTGTTGCTTGAAGATGGTACGTCCTCTAGTGTTGGAGTCATATACATAGTATGCTCAGCCATTCCCTGTGACCTCTCTCAAAGTGGTTTTGTGGCAGTGTAACAATGTCACAGCACTGCTGCCTCTGCTAGCGAGAAAGAAAAGTAATTATTTGCATGACTGCAAGAGGTCAGTTGTCAGGAAAACGTAAGTCTTTTTGAGTGTTTGAACAAATGTTGGACAATGCTATCATTCCTCTGCCAAAGATTCTAACCACAATATCGTTCTCCTCACACCATCATCTTTATCATCATCACCATCACCATTACCTTCACTAGAAATGTCTTTGGTAAACAATCAGTACATTCCTCCCCGCAATGTACACTCTTCTCCTTCTGTTTGTCACCATTTTAGAACAACCAACGTACAGGTTGATACATTTCTTGAGCATTTTTCTAAGACATTACAGGAAACCCAATCCTGCTTTCATTTAGATTATTGCCATTGAAAAGCAGCGGGGTAAATTCAGGAGCATTTCATCTCTCACATGCCCGGGTAGATGTGATTATTTAACTAGCTAAGGCTGAGGGGGTATCTTTAAGGTGCTGTTATTTTCTTAGAAATCATCTCCTCCAGTCCACAGCCAGACAGAGAATAAATTGATGAAAAAAAATAAAAAATGCTGGGAAGAGGAGTCGATTTAAATTTAGGCCTGGCTCCCTGATTCATATGCGAGCAGCCTTGTCTCATCAGAATATATTACTTTTCTATGAGCTGGTGGTTTGCACTGAGAGTACATAAACCTCTGAATAAAATCAATTTTGTGTGGATGCGTGAGACATTTTTTTTGTAATCCCAGTCCTTTATCCTTCATGAGATGGTGGCGTCTTAGAGAACCAGCATGAGTGCAGAGCAAAGTTAAATCACCCTTACTTTTATTCTTTCTTGTCATTTATGAAAATGTGTTGAGTAGAAGTAGAGTCATGAAGAGGTTCTGATTAAGTCAAGGTTACATAAAGATGGCAGCGCCTGGTGGTGTATGCCTGGAGCTGTCAGTCTTGAATCTAGATTTATTAATCCAGGGACAAGTAGTTAAGCGATAAAAGTGACAGAGAACTGCAGTCCATCCATCTGCCTTTGTGACCTGTGGGATTTTGTATTTGGCCAAGGCTGAGTCCCCAGTGGATGTCTGCCTCCCTAAAAACAGACCCATTCATCAAATGGCCCTGTCATTATATCAGATGACTTGTTATCGGTCCAAGAATCGGCCACATTCTGCTGAGGTCACTATTCACTGTCAACCTCGGAAGCTGTGGGCATCAGCTACCAGCAAGAACACACTGTGTTTTTAATGTGGAATGATGTGTTTATATATTGTAATTTATTCGCCTGTGGTCACCTGTCACAACTTCAATATTTCAGTCTAAAGCAAATTTATACCTTTGTTAAATATTTTTTCTTCTACAAACATTGAGGAATGACATTGGCACTAAAATGATGATATGTTTTATTTTTCTGGTAGATGTAGAATAAAAAAAAATAAGTGAGTAGTTCAGAAGTACTGATGATGGAAAAAAATATATATATATTCATCTTTGTTTTTTAAATTGGACATTACATAACTTTCATACGAGAAAGTTGTCGTTGTCATACTCAGTTGTCACTGGGCTGAAAAGCACTTAAAAGATTTATCACTCATGCTGGTTCAGATTAGATTTAGTATTCAAAAGAGTCAAAACCTACATTTCCGAGCTAAAAGGTCAGCATATGGAGTATGTGCCTATGAAGGTCATGTCATATAATCAAAAGATTCCAGAACAGCTACTAAATGGACTTTGTGGTGAGGTTGCGCTCACAACTGCTCAAAAACCAAAGTCAAGAATGAACTTTGACGCTCAAATGGATGAATTACTTGGTTTTATTCTGAAGGCAAGATCGATATTAGTTTTAATGTTCAAAAGAATCCATCTTGACTGAACACTCCTTGACACTGAATTTATGTATATTGTCCTACAGTGCCCCTTATTTCACCAGTCAGCTAGGTGCATGGATTTCTATCATGCTTTCTTTAACTATGTGATCTTAATGGTTATTATTGAGAGAGAGAGAGAGAGAGAGAGAGAGAGAGAGAGAGAGAGAGAGAGAGAGAGCAGGCTAAAAGAGGCTTTTACCTACAAAAACTAATGATTGACGGGTGGCACTTTAGTAAGTGCTCAGCAGGTTTTGCTTCTTAGAGTAGCATTAAATACATTACCAGTTCTTTTTTTAACCCTAACCCCTTTTTTTTGTTAACAATCTGTAAACTTGACAATGATTTATCACCTTATAATAGGAATAGGAATATGGGGTCTGTGTTGGCAAACAGTTGACTATTTCCTCCTGGTATAACATTAGCATTCTGCCCACTTGATGGATGCAAGCCCAATATTCACCTTCTTTTAGCTTTGCTTTGGTTTTCACCAAAAGGGAAATGAGGGAAATATCTGGCTCCCTAGCAGCTAAATCAAGACCGTCCAATCCTAAAGGAGGTTATGTGGACAGTATCTTATGAACTCTATTAGCCATAGTGAATATGATGAGAGCAAAGGAGGAAGTCAGGGAAGGTAGAGTAAGTCTATGTGAGGAGGAGGCTGCAGTGAAGATGGACAAGTCAACAAAGACAGTTATTTTTTTCTGTTAACCATGACCGTTCCTTTAGGTTAACCATGAAAACAAATATCCAATATGCCTGCTGCCATAGGGACAGTATTTCAGGAAACACACTTGATAACTATCTGTTTCAGAACTATTTTGCTGGGCATGTATATCTCTAAAAAACACAGATATTGTCCAGCTGATTTTCAAAATTTTATATAGCAAAGGGTGATTGAAGGACACCAATGTAATCCTTCAAATCACAAAAATCACAAAATCACATTCATTATTAAGGAAACAAGTGGTAAAAGTTGACCCCGAGCCAAATATTAAAAGTGAAACAGAGAAGGAGAATTTATAGGACACTAGATTTCTAGTGTATGGGAGAGAGAAAACATTAATAAGAGGGACTCAGGAGTTGAAAGAAGAAGGGATGGAGAGTCTACAAAAAAAGAGAAGTGGAGGAGTTTGGTTCTGTCCCCTGTGTGGACATTCATTGTAGTTGCCCACCATCTTTAAGCCATGCACTGACACTCCCAACTCCTTCTCTCATTTCACCCACCACTGGGTTTTTGCGTGTGTGTATGTGTGTGTGTGAGATGTCAGATTCGTTCGCCTGACTCCCCTCATCTCACCTTCACACAGCTGCAGCTCTGTAGTGCACAGCAACACAAGTTTTAACAATAAAGCCCTGTCCTTCTGTGTCACAGTCTTACTTTCCTGCATTTGTGATTTCTTAAAAGAAAGAAATGCTTTGTTGAAAAAGCTAAGCATTTTCTTTAAAAATATTGTCACTTTCTCCATGATAATTATAACAAACTTTATTTGGAAGTGAAATGCATCAATACAATGGCAGTTTCTTTTAGGTGTTGTAATTGCATATAATTTTACAATAACAGTTAGCAGACCAACAACAAACATAAGCAGTGCACTTTCTTATATTCACATTTTCATAGAGATCAGGGTTGGATTTACAGCTAGTCAAACTTTTTACTTGTGCTGAAAACCAACATCATGTTTTCCTGCCACATGTTTGCTTGTTGCCTTTTCTCACTGACACTGCAGACATGGCCTCTTGGTGTAAAGAAGGTTAATAGTTTTGAAATGTAATTTATTTGCATATGTTTGGCAGACATGACCTCTGAAACTTAACAATAACATAGTGTTTAAACATCAAGTCCTCTGCTGTAAAAACATCTATTAACAAACTGTCTTAACCACAGCCACAGTATCTCAAATGCTACATCAAATAAATGAACATAGATGTTTTTCTTTAATTCTACAGGAGATGAGAGGGGCTATAAAGTGAAGCCAATGCTGAAGTGCCTTAACCTGCATATTATCTAATGACCATCAGGGGCACATTTGTATTGAATTTTATGTGACAATGTCCCTACTTCTCACTTGATTTATTACCTCAGTGAATGCCTTCGTAATGAGTTTATAGTCTTAATTGCTAGTTTCAAATCTTCTTCAATACAAGGATGTTTATTTATTTATTTTTTAAACAATGCTCCCATCTAGAGGAAAATAGACAATAAAGCAGGGTGTGGCTACCCTTTGATTGGCAGACTGTACCAGCCACGGTGACCAGCAACTCCTCTTCAGCTCCACCTTCTTGTCCAAATATGGTTTCTTCTGGTTAATAAAAAAAAAAAAAAAAAAGGAGCAAGATCGCAATTTCCAAATTACAAACTCAAGGCTTTGAAAGCTGCAGTCCACAAAGCAATGGGTGATGTGATGGCTTGCAACTTGGTTGTGTAGCAGGCTGCTCTCTGTGACTTCACACTGTCTGTCACAGAAACTGGCAAATACATGGAAACTTTCTTTGTGTAGACAGAGAATTAATGGTTTTCAACTTTGTTGTCGGGACAAAATGTTTTAAATGTCATTTTGGCATAGCAGAAATACTACAATACTCATGAGCCATGCCGTGGAGAAGAAGTCAGCTAGGAGACCAAGGGCCTTAAGACTTATGAATTGTCAATGTTGCTAGGTGACAGGAGAGGTGCTTTGTGACACAATGGTAAGGGCACAGCTGGTGACGTTGAAATCATTCGTAAGTCTGACTCATTTCAGTTCAGCCTTTGTAGTTTATCATGGCCTTGAATGCAGACCGGTTTCCGCTGAAGGATGTGGCCCCTGAATTGTGTCATGGCCTATAACTTCCACCCAAAATATCTTTGTGAGGCAAGGTATATCTTTGCAAGGTTGTTACAACATTGATTATTTTCATAGGTCTGGTCATTTATAGCAGAAAATAACTTTGTACTCACCAAGTTAAAGGTACCATGTAGAGAGTTTGACCACTATTTGTGTTACGCAATAAAATGTGTCCCTGCTTGGTTTGCCTTGTACACAAATGGGGGATGCACATGTCGCATAATGCAATACACAGTTTGGTCAATGGTTTCACTGATCTGCTGCCGCTAGTAACTGGCCATTGATGCAACAGCAAAGGCAGTGAAAAAGACACCCTAACCCCTAACCCCCTAACCACGAGCTATTAAATGTGAATGTAAAAAAACCTACTCTACTCCAAAAAGGAACGGAAAAACATATGATTGATAGGAATTAACAGGTGAAGCTGCCAAAGTAAGCCCCAAGTTGTGAAAAACTAGAATTTTCTGAGGGTATTATTATCGTTTTGTTTATATTACTGCAAACCCTTGTGCTGCTGAAAGAGCTCAGCCTTTCCTACATACATTAACACGTTTCTTGTATCAGTGTCTTTGCTTATTGTTCCGATGCCAATCAATTAAACACAGAATTAAAAGAGCAGTTACAAATACAGACAACGATAATGAATAAAATAAATACCTATCCCACTGTTTTTAATCTTCTCTTTTTCTAGTTTAATGACAGTCCTTATGTTTGTTGGCTTGAGGAGTGGAGTTCTACACTGTGGGAGCAGGCCAAGTAAGTGCCTCATGAAATAAATAGCAATTATAAACATTAGGACTCTTAACTTACAGTATGTAATCACACTGGACAGCTGCTCACCCAAGACCAGACCTCACTTAACCTCCATTTAATACTCTTGGAGTACTCTTATTTCTCTAGTTTTGGCCAGCCACTCATTTATTTTGACCATTTTACTCGTTATAGATAATAAAGTACAAACTTACATGAGGCATTTATCAATCTAGACCAATATTTAGGATTTGGGAGTTGGTGAAAACACCTTGCGGAGCTGAGTAGTTTTTCAGCTGCAGGACATGTCCTTCACACAAATATAACAAAACCAGGAGCACACACAATATTTCAATGTGAAACTTCAATCAGAGAAGAAATTAGGCTCTCTCACACAGGAAACCGTAACTATAAAAAGAATTCATCCCTTGTGTTTGATGTGGGTGGTTGACAATGATCAACAAAAAAAGACCCTTTAATGTCAAAAAATACATCTGTTACAAAAAAACCCCCCAAAAAACTGGCATTAATATGCATCAGCTTTAACTGCCCTCAGTGGTGCAGCTACCTGGGTCTAGAAGTCACATGAGTGAACTGGACATCACTTGTGTGTCATCAAGGGGTTTCAGTTAATATAGAATAATAACACCTGTTTCTGGAAGCTCATTGTTTGGGTGAATCAGCATCGTGGCCTCCACCACGAAGACAAAAGAAACAAGCATCTCAGCGAGAAGGTATTAACTTCTCTCCAAAAACCAGTGGGATTGAACATATTCTATTTTTAGGATTTTTACATGTTCTAGGAGGAACCAAGAAATCAGGAAAATATTATTTATAGCTTATGGTATTCACTTGAAAATTTCATGCTGTGACTTAATTATAGTACATGGCAAGATCACTGATAGCAAAGGAGGAAGATGAAACCTCAAACTTTGACACTGGAGTCCACTGTTTGTTTCCCATATGAACCTAAGTGTCAATTTGGCTTTGTTTAATTATGGCCACGCTTGTTGTGGCATTTAAATTTGTCGTGTAATTTGGGGGATTGCACAAGCCATTTTTGCTTCTCTTGAAATAAAATCCCCCCCCCACCCATAAAGAAAGCAACTCTAAAAGTTGTTAGGGCAAAAGGGAGGAAGATAATAATAATAATAATAATAATAATAACTGTCTCTTATACACATCTTAGGAAGACAAGCACTGACGACATGATCACCAAGGATCGCCATAGTCCATGCTATAACG
>CM076656.1:4229910-4304003 GCA_038496675.1 Rachycentron canadum | reverse complement strand
GATATATATATATATAGCTTTGGAAAAAATTAAGAGACCGCTCCAATTTTTTTCTTCCAAATGTCTGGCAGCCATTCCATTCCAGTGTCTGTGGAATACCAACACAAGCACAACTCATTCTACTTAATGAGGTACTGATCAGGTGATCACCTGAACCAAATCTTATTTAACAAGGAGTTAAAGTGTAAAAAGTTAAAGTATAAAAAACACTGCTGTGGTCATCACAATCCTCTTGCAATCCTCTTGATGGCAAAAACAGTGCTAGTAGTATCTCAAAAGTAATTGGAATCAAAAAATAACTATTGTCGATGCCAAAAGAGTTGAAAAGAGAAGTTTTGAATGAGGAAAAGGGTACTTCTTACTCACTTCAGGCTTTACTGGCATAGGGATTCGCCGAGTGTCAGGTTGCTTCCATCCTCAAAATTTCAAAGACGGCAGTTCATAAGAACAAGGTCAAGCACCAGACATTGGGGACAACAAAACTACACACTGGCAAAGGGGGAAAATGATGCTCCACTGACCGGGATGACCGCCAACTCATTCGAATGTCACTCAACAATGACATCAAGTGACCTACAAAAGGAATGGCAAATGGCAGCTGGGGTGAAGTGCATGGCGAGAACGGTTCGACAGGCTCTTAAGGGCAGGGCTGAAGTCGTGCACAGCTTGAAAAAAGCCCTTCATCAATTACAAGCAAAGAAGAGCCAGGCTGAGGATTGGACTGTAGAGGATTGGAGTAAGGTCATCTTCTCTGATGAGTCCAATTTTCAGCTTTGCCCAACACCTGGTCATCTAATGGTTAGTCGGAGACCTGGAGAGGCCTACAAGCCACAGTGTCTCACACCCACTGAGAAATTTGGTGGATGATCGGTGATGATCTGGGGCTTCAGCAAGGCTCAAATTGGGCCGATTTGTCTTTGCGAAGGACACATGAATCAAGTCACGTACAAGGTTATCCTGGAAGAAAACTTGCTTCCTTCTGCTCTGACAATGTTCCCCAGCATTGGTTTTTCCAGCAGGACAATGCTCCATACCACACAGCCAGGTCAATTAAGGTGTGGATGAAGGACCACCAGATCAAGACCCCGTCATGACCAGCCCAATCTCCGGACCTGAACCCCACTGATAACCTCTAGAATGTCATCAAGAGGAAGATGGATGGTCACAAACCATCAAACAAAGCTGAGCTGCTTGAATTTTTGTGCCAGGAGAGGCATAAAGTCATGCAACAAGCAATGTGAACAACTGGTGGAGAGCATGCCAAGAAGCATGAAAGCTGTGATTTTTAAAATCAGGGTTATTCCACCAAAGTTAAAACATTAGTATTGTTTTGTTTAAAAATAATTCTGAACTTGTTTTCTTTTTTTTATTTGAAGTCTGAAAACACTGCATCTTTTTTGTTTTTTTGACCATTTGTCATTTTCTGCAAATAAATGCTCTAAATGACAATATTTTTATTTGGGAGAAATGTTGTCAGTAGCTTATAAAACAAAAAAATGTTCATTTTACTCAAACACACATATATACATACATATATATAATGAAACTGATAATTTTGAAGTGGTCTCTTTTTCCCAGAGCTGTGTATATATGTGCATCTATAAATATATTATATTTTTGATAAACGGTGACTTAATGTCCTCCCAATGAGATGTATGTCTTTCAATGTCTTGTCTATTTTGAAATGCAAATATGATCATAATGATATTCTCATCACACACTCCCCATGCCTCCTCATGGGTCCATTAATAGAAGTGATGTAACCTGCAGCAATTGTCCCAAATCTGCATAAGAGTGACATATTTCATTGTATGATTTTTGAAACTTCTTATTACTAATGTGTTTACGTTCATTTTTGTTTGCTTGTTTCAGCACTCAGTGTGTGTGCTAATGTGATGAAGGTTAAACCTCACAGATTTCAGATAAATGTTTTAATTGCTACTTTGTTGCAGTTAATTTTTCTTTTGATCATTTAATTCTGCTGATTAGGTCTGCCTCCCGTGGAGCCACATATTAATGTAGTTAGCGCAGAAGAAATTAAAGCATTGTTTTCATGTGGCTTCACAGAGAAAAAGTAGTTAATTATGTTGCAGAGAGCAGTTTATCTAGGAGTGTGCTCTAAATGTAATTTTCTAACTAGGGAGGTCTTAAATGGTGAGACTCAGCAGAATTACCGAAGTGCTCGGTGTGTCACCAACACACAGATGAACAAACATTTCTCTCGTTGTTAGCAGTTGTCCCAGCAGCAGAGCGTCTCAGTTAAGCTGTCAGACTGTCGGCTTCCTGTCTGCAGCCAAAGCAGGCACAGGATTCACATCAGTCTCAGCTGAACTGCTCTAACAGGGAAACTATTAGTTTGACTTACACAGGCACAAAACGGTGATGATTATGGATGACTCCACAAAACACATTTAGATGACAACTTTGAGAGGGGAAAGTGAAATTACTTATGGAGACTTGAAGTGAAAATGGCCATCAGTCACAGCTCTGTTGTAGTTCAATGTGAACATAATTTGGTCTTTTTTTTTTTTTTCACTATGCTAGTGGCTGTGTAATCCTACACCACCTTTTGTAAAGAAATCAGACTGTTACATGGACAAAAGTTGACTTCTAAAATGTGACTGAAATCTCTCAAATAATTTTGATATTCATTGCCAAGAAATCTTTAGAAATCTCAGACATCCATGGTGCTCAGGGGATAAATCCTAATGACTGACTGAATGACTGAATCATTTTCTCTAGTAGCACCAAGGGGCTGACATTTGTGGTTTTAAAGGAAACTTTTTAACAGCTATTGGATGAATTGTAATGATATTTGGTCCATACATCCTCCTCCCCCTCTCAGGATGAATTGACGTAGCTTTGGTGATCCTCTGACCTTTGCTCTCACCGCATCATTATGTCAAAATTTACATTTGTCCAACACTTTGTGCTTGCATGGCTGTGGACCAGATGTCCACCAGAGTGTTATGAGATGGGCGCAGCAGTATTAACGAGTTTGTGTAATATTAGTATTAGCAGGTCAACATGTCCAATCCAAAAAGTCGGAGATCCAAGAAACTTATTCTGAACATAAATTATATAATATAATATTGTCACTGGTCATCAATTCTGTACAGTTTGACCCCCATTTTGTTTTTGTCAGTGAAACTAATACAAACTGAGGCTGAATTAATTTCATTAATTTTGAAGGTCATAAACCAGAGAATGAATTTTGACCTGATGATGGTGCTAACTGGTGCTCATTAAGTTCCGTTCTCTGGGTTTGTGAATTATGTGCAGGCTATTTCACTTGTGGCCACCATTTTTCAGGCAGGACCCAAGAGGACCAACCAAGAGTTTCACTCACAACCATTTTTATATTCCACACAACAATTGGGAATTTTTTTTTTTTTCAGTAAGACACACTGACACAGATGAAAAGACTGCACATACAGTACAATGTGACAGTGTGAGGTCAATCATGTGACATGTTACACGGAGATCTCAGCATCTTCTGTCCCAACAAAGGTGTGTGCAAGAGACAAATTTGTTAGCCACCATGGTCACTACTCAGCAATGGCTGTTAGTCCAACCTCAAAACCACTAATATTGCACAGTGAACAACTCTCACTGCAAAATATCCAGTTTTACAGATTACAAGGTTGGGTTTTTTTGACACAATATCCTTCATTTTTTCTTGTTTACATATGATTGAGTCTTGACAGAATGTGTAGTTGTTTGAATGTAGGTGGATTTTCATGTTTTGACATTTAGTTTGAATGTCGCTGTCAGCATCTCAAAGAGATTACAGATGTGATGATGATGCTATTCCTGATCTGAGATCTTCAATAAAGAAGGGGAAAACAATAACTGTCTGAAAATTGGCTGTTATTGTTTATATCCATTATAATGAAACCAATAGAAACATAAGTCTGAACCCAAATCCTTAAGGATATGTGTGCAGGTAAGAGTAATAAAACTGAGTTAGAAATGATTTATTATTTGAGTTTTCCCTCAATTTCTGAAAAGTTGTTTAGTGTCAGTGGAGGTTTGTGCACCTTTTAGTTTCCTGCACAGTTTCTACAGTCAAATAGTCACATGGTGCATAGAGCAGAGAAACCTTCCTCTATGGTAAAGGGTAAGAAGTTTGTAAAGACTCAAACAAACATACAAAAAACAAGCACAGCTGTTTTCCACTCGATGGTGGCTGTTAGTGCCCTGAAGCACAATCTAGTATCGTAGGGCTTCATTTTCCTGTTTACTCTGAGGGAGGTAGGAAGGGAAGAAGACTGATCAACATGTCGACTCTGACTGTCTGGGACACTTATACTGTGCTGCACTCTTTTACCTTTAGTTTTTAGAAGTGATGGATGGTGCTCATCAGTATTCAGCATCTCTAGATCTGTTATTGTCTCTCTGGGCACCAAGTTATTTCAGTCAAATTGTGCACTGGATGATACAGTGTAGATGTCTCTATTTGTGTCTCTCCTGTAACCCTGTGCTCCATGCCTAAAACACACAAACAACATCAGTGTTGTCATTTGTCTGACATTTATTAATGCCTGTAGTACACACTGAGCATGTCGTACAAACAGCAGAAGACAAGGTATAGTGGCAGGGGTGTGTTGAACAAGCAGTGGTGGAAGAAGTACTGTAGCTTCTCAGATCCTTTACCAAGTAACAAAATGTTGGGAGGGGAAGTGTGCATTCCTTGTGGCTTTGAAATACCTTGTAGTTCCATGTATCCGTGTTCGACCTGGTCAGTGCCTGGCAATTCAGGAGCCTTTTATCTTCATTTTCCTCTGAGTTTTCCATATTTGTGCTTTACCTTTTTCTCAGTCACATTTTAAATGTCACCCCTCCTCTGAGGAAAATCACCCTCACCTGTTCAAATCTCTGCTTCTTCAACACAGCTTTTCTTGCCAAGGCTATACTCACATAACACATATCCTCTAAGGTTTTTTTTAGTGCTTGTCTCACCTATCTAAACAAATTCAGCTGTATTTTGCAGTCAGTGCGCTGCTATTATCCACTGCTTGCTCTGTGTGTCTGTCAGCCTCAGGCCTGGCTGGATGGTATTGCGGTCTGCTAAGATCTTCACAGGTGGCTTTCTCCAGTCAGGACTGGGTAGGAAAAAAATTAGGTTTTGATGCATTTCTCGCCCTGATATCTAAATAACTTATTAAATGAAGTCAGCTTGTTGGATGAAGTTCTGAGAAAACATAGCTACACAGCAGGCCCATCAAGCCTTGGACTTCTGACAGAAATATCTTGCCTTTCTAAAGGGTTTGAAGCCTCTCAAACCAAATAAATTAGAGCAAAATTATCAGGCTTTTCAGAGTCACGTTAGTCCTGGTCCTTATTAGATTTTAAGAAGTGGTTAATTAGCTAGCTAGGTATTGCTGTCAATAATCTGCTAGCAATAGTCTTCTCATTTGTAGCTTGCAATTCCAGCTAAAGTACTAGCTTAACTTCTGTCTGAAATCAAGGACCCATTATTTAAAAAAAAAAAAAGTAATACAAGGAATTCCAAGTGGTAAAATGTCCATAATCAATGGTAACTATAGTATTGCAAAGCTTAACAGGGTAAACGGTATAGATCATCTTATATTTCTCAGAAACTGGAAATGTAGGTCTGCTCTTTAGCTCAGGATACCACCTACTTTTTTTCCCCCCCGTTTTGTGAAACTTTCCAAGCATTGTTATTTGTCAAGACATCATCAGTGTAAGAACAGGCCTGACAAAACCATAGGTCCTTGAGGTCTGGCTGGGTTTTTTCTGTATTTTCTGTGCATCTAAGAGTATCGTATTTAAGACACCTTACTTTGCATAAATAAAACTGACAAATAATATAAAAGTTTAAAAATTTACAAACTGTGAGCACAATCATGTTTTTGATTTGACACATGATGTACTAACTAATGCATTAACTAACTAATGCATTAGGGCTGAGTAGATGAGCATTTAGTGAAAGAACATTCTATACTTCAGAAATACTCTTGGATATGGTATAAAGTGTGGATTGATGTGAAAATCAGAGTTTCCCACAGATTCCTATTCTGCCTGACGATGCAATAAATGACCTTGAATGGAAATGCACAAGTAAACTCTGAAGTGCCTGCAAAGAAGAGAGGAGTTAGACTGGGTTAGACTTAGGTGGATATGACAGGCTATTCAAAACTGTCAACGGCCTGTAGTTTATAGTCTCAGGTAATGAAAATTCCTCTGTGCTTGAAATGAAGTACAATAATGTTGACAAAGTAATCTCAGCTGAAGCCTTGTTGTCAGAGTAGGGAGACAGGACTCGGGAGCTCTGAATAGATTGTGAATAATCTGAACTGGCTCTTCTCTCAGTGTTGGAAAACAGCATCCATGTAAAAGAAAAACTGGTTTTAGACTACACTTACAGGCTTGTCATAGAAATACACAAGCATTTGTGATTAGTTAATAATCAGGTATTTCAGTAAAAAGTACCTCCCTGTGGATAAATGGCAAAATTAGTCACAGCTTCTGTTTTGTAACTGCTTTTCTCAGCAGGGGGACAATTGTTCTCAATTCATTTTCTTTTTAAAATTCACCATGACAGAAATTGACTGACACAGATCTGCAATTTGGGTCCTCTACTGGACCAGCTGCAATCTAGTAATCATATTCAATAGAGCACCCGACTGTATTTTTTATTTATTTTATTTTTTTGTAAGGCCTTCAATAAAGACATCAATATGAAGTTGTCAAAAGTCTTAGTGTGTTCACTTGTCGAAAAATTCCAAAGTTGGAAAGAAAGAAAATTGCAAAAGAGACTTAATGCTTGTGTTGATACAGTATTTCACTTGCAACCCCAGTTGTGCTATAACATCAATCACAGATAACATAACACAAAATGTTATTAATGCAAGTCTGAGACTGCACTTTACATTATTCCATTTAAATTTAAGAGCACATATTTCATGTAAAAATTAGCATCGATATTGGTGATTCTGGGTAGTTTTTGTTGGCATCTCTGTCTGCAGTGAAACCAGGATTATAGAATATATAAAAAATAAATGTATAGAAATGGCCATATTTCTTCCTCTTCGCCACCTTTTCACACAGCAAACAACAAAATGGCATGACAGCCAACAGCTGGTAGGGATCAAACAAAAAGGTGACCAAATCACTGCTTCATGGTCTGAAATTCAGGTTAATGATAGCTGTGCTGTATCATTGGCTATGGAATTAGAGTATTATTAGCCTAACTATGATGTTTTTGTGCACAGTGTTCCTGGGGGTATATGTACAGTATATGTTATGTACAGTTTAGTTTGGAGGACTTGCTCATTGTAAATGAAGGCATGACACCCAATGCAACATTACTTGCAAATATTAGTATTTGATTTTGGATGAAAATAAAGTTTTATTTTACAGCTGGATCAGCTATAATTCACTATCAGACTGTGGCTAAATAGTAAAATATTTGATACATATATTTGGCTTAGTTTTTACTTGAAATCCTAATCAGGCAATATGTCGATATGAATGTGATTCCAGTGACTCCCTGTAATAAGTACAGAATATGAGAATATTGAACACTGTAGTCATGTTCTGCTTCTATAGATCCCAGGGGAAAGACTGTTGTGTTGATGTTGTCGGTGTGTGTATGTCTATATTTATATCAGTCATTTGTAACCTCAAATTATGCACTTAGATCCTTTTATACAATGCAGCAGTGATATCCATTTATATACCTGCGTCCATGAGTAAATTTGTACTGAAATTAGACCTCCACATCTTGTCCTTGACATTCATAAACAAAGTGTATGAGGTGTGAAAAGGTTTCCACTGACATATCTGCTTTCTTTTCTTTTCTGGAGCTAAATTGACTTGTTCCTGCAACTTTCCTGCAATCATTTCAAGAAAGTCTCAAGTTTAACCTTTATCTTAATTAGAAGAAAATATTTTTTTTTCCCTGCAGTCTACTTTTCACCAATACTGTTGGGTACACTGCAATATATTGGTCTTTAGGTTCCATAAAATGCGCATGATTATTAAATCTTTACCTTGTCTTTTTTTTTTTTTTTTTTGTGTGTGTATGTGTGTGTGTTTCGTGACTGGTTAACAGAGGTATGTGACAGCCCACTGGTGTTCAATTTGCCACCAACATCCTTCAGAAGCACCTCCCAGTTGTCCAGCAGCCATGGGCCGGTCTTTGCTAAGGTCAACAGAAGAGAAGGTAGGAAATCATCACTGCTTTTGTTCATTGTCCAACTGAAATGTTATAGTACTTGCAATGACAGCACATTTCATGACAGATCTATACCTTATTTATTTATGACTTTGTCATAAATAATAACTGTTTGATGATCTGGTCCAAGTATTGAATGTGATGCATGACAAGGCTTCATTTATTTGGCAGAGAACTTTGCACACTGGGACAACCAGTGTTTTAACCTCCTGACTGGACAGTCTGGACAGTCTGAACTATACTCAAATCCTTAGATATAATGTCTTCTTATCCCGTTTTCCACCAAAATTGACAATTGACAATTTTCCATTTCTTCATTGTCTGTTTGGACTGCTCTAACCCAGAAACAGTGATGAAAAGTGAGCACCTAGCCAATTTGCAAACTGATCAAATGGATCTGCCACATATCTCATCCTCAGGTTGTTGCTCCTGTAAAGAATTGGAGCCTCTGTATGAGATGCTTCAATCAGTATCTTTTTAAAACTTATTTCAAGGCTCCACTCTGTCATCCCAGACAGATTAGCCTCTGTGTTTCTGGTGTAACAGCAGTGTGCTGGACAGGTGACAGGTCTGTGTTTATGTGCTCTGAGAGACATTACAGCAGGAGAAGGGATGAAAATTAACATGTTCACTCAGGTGTTGTGTTCACATTACACAGCCGATTACAGCTGGAGCTGATAAATACCAAGGTCTACTGCAAGTTACTTGGCCAGGGTCTAAATGCCGATTGTGGTCTTCTCAATTGCCAAACAAAAGCCAGACAAAAGCCAAATGTTGGCAGGTCTTAGCAGGTCTTATGTTGGTATGCATATATCATTTGTCCAACACTGTTTAGATGCCACTGGCCACACCCACTTATATATTAATTATTTTTATTTAAATTTTTTTTTTTCAGATTTAATTTTTTCAGGAGTTCTTTATTGGGTTATAACCTATACTGCAAAAATATTATTTTATCATGAAATCTCCATGACTTAATGTAATTGCTGTGAGTGTTTCACACTATAAGTGGAATGTTTTGAGGCTGCCTTAAGTCAGGCACTCCCACATGATATTTTCCTAATAAAATATGCCTGGTAAAATTGGAGTTAATTTCTGTGTTTGCTAACGTTCTTGATTGGTAAAGTACAGCCAACACATGGCAATCAGTCTAGATGGAGAGTGTTTCCAGTAACAGAAGTTTCCCATGGGAATTTTCGAGGAACTGAACCTGCATTTTGACTGTAGGAGCCAGTTACTAAATTTAGTTCCTGTATGAGAGCTCCAATTAAAAAATGTTTGTGCTTCAGGGGTAGCACTTGGTTCAACTGGTCAACAAACAGTTGGGATCGGAATTCACAGGGCAGAATATTATTGTTGGGTTAAACACTGGTCAACTTTCATTTACAAAATTCAAGTGTGGGTGTGGGAAGTAATAATTTTAGGACAAGGTTGGATGCAGAACATCCATTTCAGAGCCATCAGCTGTTGATAAGTCTTTCCCTAAGTTTGTGAGTTCTAGCTAGTTTGAAATGAATGATTTACTAAATTGAGTTGCAACTTAAGGAAAGTTCTCAATATTAAAAATTTAAAAAATGTACAATATATAAACCTAAATAAATGTGGCTGTAAACATCTTTAGCACTGTCCAATAAAAAGCAATCAACAATGTAAACAGGAAGTTACTGCAGCATTTGAGCTGTAATGTAATTTAAGATTAGTAGAGCGAATAGGACGGACTAGTGAGATGAATGAATTGCTGCTCAGGACACAGCCATCAACTTGGATGGACAAACTTACTACTGAAAGGTGCATGAGTGCTGTGGTTGTGTCTAAAGATTCTACACTGGAGTTTACAGTCATGACATGTTGTCCAAACTATCTGACGAACAGATGTGATAACCTATGTTGTCGTTGTTGCAGTCCACCTGAATGAGATGTGCAGCAGCATTAGTGGTCAACACCCTGGCATATTTTTTTTAATCATCACTGCCAACTTAAGTCATGCAAATTTAAAGACTGTTTTTCCGAAATTCCAGTTAGTAGCCAGTTTGTGTGATGCAACCCCTTTTAACGTAGTATTGTGTAAAGCTTAGCAAGCGCTTCCATTATAATTGGGCTAACTTTGAACTTAAAAACAGCTGGTGCAACTAGCGCCTGCAGTTTCCAGTTTCGTTTTCCTTCTCTGTATGTCTCCTTTGCATTCAGACATTACATCCAACTGAATTATGGAATTATTCATGGAAGTATAAATACAAACACCAACATGGTGACTGTTTTGTTGTTTCCACTTGAGCAAAAATTGCATTACAATAGATCCTGTAGGGTTTTTTTTTATTATTATTATTATTATTAAATCCATCATTGGTCTAATTTGCCTAATCTTCACAGTTCTTAAGAAGTGGTGGAAAAACAAACATGGATGGTTTTATGTCTTGAAACTATGAGCAAAAGAAGCTCCTGTTAGCTCAAGCTCCCTGGTTAACACTCTTCTCTACCCTTTTCCCTTACAGCAGTGACCTTTTCCATTTTTCAGAGTTGTGTTCTGAAAGCATGAACAGTGAAGGGTTTGGAGTGCAGGCTATCCATAAAAAGTTTTGCTTTGTGCAGCTTTAAACTTTATGCACTTGGTCAGTTGTTGACATCAGCTATCGAGAGGCACCTTCAGGCCAGTGAATGCTGGGAACAGACTGATGTCCCTTGATTGTACAGCATCTCCCTCTTTTTACTGAGACTTTCTGTTCAGTGAACTGCAGTGGTGCATTTTCCTCTTAGTGCAGAAAAGCACCTTTGCATCTCTACAAGAAGCTGAGCACAAAACATCAAAGACAAACCTCGGCTGGTTTCACACAGTCTGAGAGATGCCTCTGTGGTCACTGGGAATAAGAAGGACGCATCAATAAAGACAAAAAAAGATAGGTAAGTAGTTAGATTGGACAGCGGTTACTGCCAACTATATGTATTATATATAGGAGTGCATCAGAATTATATTAGACTAGTAGATCAAAAACTCACCACAGGGCCTCCTCCCCTCACCTGGGGTCTAAATATAATTTGTGATTCACTAACCACAATAAAAATTCAAGAGGGAGCTCTCCTGGATGCTGATTCTGGGCTTTATGAACAGCTATCATGGCTTGTTTTTGGATTTATCCATTTGCCAGAACCGAGAACCATCTGGGATTTCTTTCTCTTTTACTCCTACTATAAGTGTAATTTGACCAACTCTGAGACAAATTGAAGATAAGCCAACTGAGTGTTGCTTTCTGAGTGAGTTTGATTGTGAAGGCTGTACAGTGTGTCCCTGTAAATACATTCCAACACATTGTGGGAAATTAATATGAGAGAGAAATTGTTGTTCTCATTTCTTGGCTCTGTAGTCACCACTGAAATGGAGCCAATCACTCAGCTGGGCCAGTTCCTGCAGACTATGTTGTATAGTATACGCATATGGCATATGGCTTTGTGCATTAATTCAGTTAGGGAAGCTCCAGGATATATGTTGAATTTTCTTGGGAACTAGAAAGTACAAGGATTGTCTGTCAGTGGTGAACATGGGCAGAGTAAGTAAAACCAAAGAATGATGTTAGCAGAAGTGTCCTATCCATCGGGACATAGATATAACAGACTCAGAAAATCTTTTATCTGAGGCCAAGTAGCAGGCTGGGATGTCGAGGTTACAAAACTCCCACATGCCTCTTTAGCCCTCACCATCGCCAGTTTGTCACATCTTGGCTGGTCAGCCCATATGAGGGCTGGCACTGAAAGCACTGTTCACACATGGTGGCCAGTTAATCCCACTCAGGCATCAGGGTGCTTCCTTTCACGTCCAGTGTTGTGCCTGTCTGTGTATGTACTACTGCATGGCTGCACGCTGAATAGGGCCAACAGCGACGGGAGGAAGCAATGGCCCCGCACTGGTGCAAAGTGGACAATTAATTAAAGTGGGAAAAGCCCTGGTGCTGAGAGTCAGTCCTCCCTTCATCCTGTCGAAGAAAAGATTATAGGAAGAGGCCAGAGGTAGGGGGCCCGGCACAGAGCTCAGCCGTGGCCCTCTGACAGATGACTCCGGTTCAAAGACCAAGGAGGCATGAGCTCAAAGCTGATGGCAACGGACCTCATTATGTTGTGGAAGATTTGTTACCATCACAGTTCTATTGGCAAACCCAGACATATGATCCCAGTTGACATTCACACTCAACATTCAGTTTATGGTGCAGAATATATGAGCATGGTGTTGAGAATAAGAATTTTAAAACTAAACTAAAATAACTAAAATAAGTAAGTGTGGTATGATGTACTCTTGTTTCCTCCTACAACTAACCAACTCCAAATTGTACTTAGATTTGAATGTGAGTGTGAATGCTTGTTTGTCTCAGCTCTGTGATAGCATGGTGACTCTGCCTTTACTAAATATCAGCTGGGATAGGCTCCAACATCCCTTCCAAATGAATGAAGTACCTTGGTGGCCTCTGTCCTGTCCTCAGACCAAGAGTTACATCTTCATTGTCTGCAGGTCTACTTATTTCAATATTCAACAAAGAAATATCAACATTTCATTAACTGATATTGCTTCTCCATCACTGTAGTGTGTGGCAACTGAAGGGAAGTGACCAAGCACTCATTGTTTGTTTGAGAAGTCACTTTCTCCTATTCTTGTGCCTTAACTATGTCAGTCCTTAAAATATAAAATAATGAGGCCAATTGTGCTAAAAAATGCCTCGTGCAGTGCCAGCCTGGTTTTCACACACATAAAGGCAGAGTATGTGAACACAGGTTAACAGAACAGCAGCAGGCGTTGATCAGTGGTGGATGGTCTTCAGTGGCAGGACGGAATCAGCTTCCTTTCCTCCAACCAGGCAGCAGAAGTGGGTCTGAGACAGGAGCAAAGCATCAATTGAAGAGTAACAAAAAGCATGAGGAAAATAACGCTAATTAATTAAGCGACTCTATTCACATTTACAATGTACAGATATGTAAATTAGGAAGAAGTAATAGAAGATGGGCTGAAACAGAAAAAAAAAAGAAAACAATTTATGGCCCCACTGACAAAGGGCAGACAACGAAGACACACAATGACAAAGTTTTGAATGATTGCAAAATAAAGCAATGGCAGATTTGTTCTGCCATATTTATTATCTGCAAAATAAATGTGTTAACATCCGATCATATATACAAATGTGAATAAGAGACTAACACTGCTCTGTTCTAAATTTTATCACTTCAGCTGTTTTATTATCATTATTATCTACTCCACTGAGCTACTCTCAGCCAACTTCTGAAATCTTTAAGTCAAAAAAGCTTAATAAAAATGAAATGAAAAATGTTTCACTCCTATTCCTACACATGAAGTCAAAAATTTTACTACTCACAGTTAGATAAGTATGAGCCCTGGTGTGTCTCATGGAGCAGGACTGCATCAGTGGAAACAGTCAAAGTGCCCAGCAGTCCTCACACTCAGGCTTGTCATCCATCCCAGTGGAAGTCTGCTGTGTATGTGTGTGTGCCAGGACACTTGAAACAACTGTTGATCCATTATCCAACTGTGTCAGTCAACAAACTCATCTTTGACTGTGAAGTCACTGTTATGCAGCTAAAGAAAAGTAGAGGGATATTCCCCACAGGTTTGATTAGGCTGCATACTATATATGTAGCGGCATAGAGATGAATGACTGAAGCCTGTAGTGGCCTGGGTGAAATGTTATGCTGTGTTTCATAGAGCTCATACACAGATCTTGGTGATCACAATGCAAGATTGATTGCACAGAATGTGACATCTAGCTATGGTGAAAAGCGCGAGTAATCAGGTGACTAGATCTAAATGGCTCCTTTTTTTTAAAAAGCAAAAGTTTCAAAGTAGGTCGACTACCCCTCTTTCTGCCCCTCATTCAGTCCTGAATTTTCTGAAATATCCAAAACCTTCAATTTTTTTTCTTGCATTTTGCTCCCCTCTCCCATGAGCATGACCTTTACTCCGTCCTTTCATCATTTATCACCCCTTGTTCACACCCTGCTCCACCACTCTCTTGTTCTTGTGGAGTGTGGTCTGTTGTAATAGTAATTTTATCTTTGGGGCTGCCAAGAAAACATTGAGACAACTTCATTCCATCTTATAGCCAAATGTTAATGAGAGCATTTAACATTTATAGGCAAATGTTAATGGCTGCATTTAACATCTAAACGGTCTGTGTTTTTCAGCGGGCCATACTGATAATTGCACATTAGAAACACTGTAATTATGCTGAAATAAGCTTGGAACACTTCATCAGTCCCCAGTAATCATTTTCTGGAAATAGTAATTTAGATTTGAAAAGGGGATTTAAACATTAGCAGGGGGCTGTAGGTTGACATAAACTACAGGGAAGGAACCAAAGAATCAGGTATTGATCGTTGTGTAATGTTTATGTACCGCCACCAGTCTCTCCAGGAGACCATGTAATGCTGCTCTTAACACCTTATCTGGTTAAATTCCACTGCTCCTCCACTAAAATCCTCTTAATCTGACGTAGTCACTCTCACCATAAATCTAATTATATGGGTAAATATTGTGTGATTCCTTGACAAAATGCAGCTAAAAGCCCTTTTTCTATATTGCCTCTACATCCCTCACTCAGTTAACTGAAAATAGCCCGAGTCATTAATCCATGACAGCTCCTTAAAAAAGCACAGAGAATTTTATGCTCTAACTACCCAAGCTATTTACTCATGTTACTAAACTATATGTGGTCCAGATATCAACTTTAACTATGTTCAGTGACATTAATTAAATGTATGGTAATAACTTTATTTCTCTGGTGCTTTCCAAATGTAAAAAGGCAAGTGTAGTACAACATTAGAAAAAAGTCTGAAAACAGTTATGGACCAGACGATGTTAATCTAAAAAAATTTTTATTCATTTATGAAGAAACTAAAGGAAGGTCAAAAGAAGAAAATAAATACCAAGTTGGGCAGACAGATCCTGTGACCTTGACACAGGAGACCTTAGTTCAAGTCCTGTGATGTACGAGTAGTTGTATAACTTTCATGGTGTCTTTTCATGATGATCCTTCTCTACTCTTAATCAAGAAGCTTGACGCCTTGATCACTCTGCGGACTTTCTTGTGGATGCTGATGTGCTCCAGTTATAGAACTGGAGGTACATGTACACACACATCCCACACATCCACATTAGAAAACACCCATGACAGTGAGATAAATAGTTCCTTTGTTTGTTGTACTTGACTGAACTGAACAACATGGCAAACTGTATGTGACTGCTTAACATGGATGGGACAGTACATAAATATAGTGCACAAAACAAAGGTCCAGTTTAGCATATGTGCAGTCCATGCTGTTTTGTATTTATATATCACTATTATTGACTTTGATTGATCCATTATTACTATAAGAATATATATTATTGCATATATGTGTGCTTTTTTATTTTAGGAGACAAGCGTTTTGTTTTCCTGCTTTGTTGTCAGACTATGTTCACCTGTGGGTTTAGCTTTGTCATATATGCTGTACATCTTAATTAAAAAAAAAAACAAAAAACTGTTGATCCCTCTGAGCTTCATTGATTTGCTCTCTTTTATAAACCCCCTGTTAGTCCAAGTCTCATTACTTAGCAGACCTGTTACTTCATCTTCCACATTTTGATAAAGTTCCCCAAAGCCAACATCTCCAGGGACCAGTCCTAATTCTACTCTGATGCAGTTGGCTACAACTGGTTTCATAGCTGTATGTTACTGTTTATAAGGACTTTATAATGGACATTATTCAATACACATCCTCCAGTGACCTGCCTCTGTAAAAACTGCTCCTTTTAGCGTATTACCTATTTTGATTTGCCACTTCCCACCTGTGAGATTAGTATGGCTGTTTGTTTTGGTGCATTGCTGAGTCATCCTTATATATAGCTGCATATTATCTCCCAGGTTGTCATAAAAACACCTTAAGCTCCACCTAAAATCAACTCTAACTATATGACTCTGCGGCTCAAATCTGCTTAAAATGCTTTCAAATTCCCCCAAGCCCACACAGAGGCATTTACAAATCTTGACCTGGTAACGCTGTGTCTAGCTGTCTGTGTCTCACTGCTTCTATTTGAGACCTGCCAGGTCTAGGGATTTCTCCTCCTGCAGTGGCTTATATCCTTATTCCCATCTGTCCTGGTTTTGTCTTGCTGTTCCCTCTGTCTTCACCTTTCCTTTACCTCTTTCTGAGTGGCACAGAAGTGCATCACTGCTAACCACACTTTGCATTCATGTGGTGCTCACATCTATTCCTTTTAGTAAAGCCATTGCCCTGACAGGAGTTGTGTCAGCTCCTGTTTCCCAGTCGACACTAACACAGTGGAGAATGTAAGTAGAAGAAGAGAGAATGTGCTAGATGTTGTGTTCTTTTACTGTCTTATTAAGAAAAACAAATGCTGAAGTTAATTTTCTGTGTTCTGTCCAATGCTAGGGACTAGTCTAGTTGTGAGAATTGTGTTATAGAAGCTGGCTGTTAGCCTGAAGCGTATCTCTGTTGTCCAGCTGGCATTATTTGCTGAACAATATTGGTTATAGAGGACAGGATTGAATTCCACCAGTTATTTTTGTGCAAAGTCCTGGACAAGTTCTCAGTGATTTCTAACAACAGTTTCAAACTGTGAATTACTAAATATTTTTGCACCATTAAAATTTAAGAATCATGTAAAAAAAGTAAAGATTTTAACTAATGTTGCTGGAAAATATAGTGTTATAATCTGAAACGATCAACTTTAAAAACAGGAAGTTGGTTTTAAGTTAAAAAAAATCATATTAAACTTAACTGCCAATCCTTTTTATTGGAAGTATGACATTACTTTATCTATGTACATGGAGAAGTGTGTAAAGAGTATATGTTTTTTTTTTTGTTTTATGTGTATATGTGTAATAATTATGATAAGAGTGAGAAGGAAATATCTAATTAAACTAATATTATTTGCATATAGTTCTTAACAACATTTTTAATTTGCGGTATATTGGGTTTTTTTGTGAATTAAACAGCATTTAGTAATTAGTATAAACATATTATCGAATACTAGCAGCAGTAAGTATTAGCTAGTATGTCAGCTATATTGCATATTAGCAGGTTAACAGGAACTTAACAGGAACAGATCATGCAGTTACCACACCTGCTAGTTATCAGGTTTAAATATCTAGTTCAGTTTTGTTGCATGAACCTTTAGTCTCATGATTTCTGCTTTAGTTTATAGCATACAGAACTCTGTAGGTGAGTTAACCACTGGAATCTGAGGCTATTTTTGCTTATCTTTTACTCCTTTTTTATCATTACACACTTGCTTCATACAGTCATAATATAAAAAGAGGTCAGGCCATTCTGAAATGCATTTCAGTAGTACCATGTATACGTACACTAACACAAAGGCTCGTCTTTAAGCATTCATGGGCTCTAGATTTCCACTTTCACAAGCTTGATCCTTGTATCAGTTTACAAGGTTCTCAACAAACTCTGCTTCACATTTAATTTAAACTCAGTGGCATATGGAGGTCTCCCAGTTGGTTCCACCGATGCAGGTTCTTATTTTGATTTAAAATGCTGTCAGGCACAGAGATGCTGTTCTTGTTTGGAGTAAATCAAGGATACTTGTAAAACACTTGTGGTTTCTGATGGGCACGAGCTGGCTGCTGAGGGAACTGATCTGAGTTTCTGTTCCATCTACCACCCCTGCCGCCATAAAAAAGTCATAATCTAGCCCTGACACCACACGTCCTTGGCATGTATCCTAATGCTGAGCTAGGAGGAAGCATCCAAAATAACATTCCCTTTGATGCTTTCATGCTAGCCCAAATAAATCCATGTATGATGAGCAGAAGTGACACATATTTACATATTCGGAGGAATGGTTTCATTTTTAGGGGAGACTTGTTGGAAAACTGGATTAATAGAGAAAATGAACTCTCACTTTGTATGTCCTCAGTGGATGAGCACACCATTGACCTTTTAGCTGTTTGCTTTTTAATGGACTCTGGATGAATACATTTCATTAATAAAATATTCTGCACTCAATACTGAGATTTAATGTTTATTCTAAAATCTGTTTCTGTTGAGCAACCATGTACTAATCAAACTTGTATTGATTTTCCAACAACCTTGTATTTAGTGAAACCTTTTGAAAGGCTTGTCGATCAAAATGAGAAATTTTATTTACTTAAAGTATTTTTTTTATTTTCAGGGATTAAACTTGAATATGTTTTTCATATGGATTGACCAATGTCTGATTCATTAGATTCATTAGATTATTTCATTTAAGAAAATAAAAGCATCATATTTTCATATAAAATGTACATTTAAGATGTTCTGCTTTGTGTACTGTGTTTTTGGTGCTGCCAAAACTCAAGCATAATATCGGCTCTAGCATCGTGCCCCAAAAATTACATTTATATGCTACTAATCTTTAGCAAATATATACGCTTTTTAATGAACTTAATCAACTTTTTAAAGAAACTTATCTGCTAAATTGCTGAATTTTAATAGTTAAATTTTTGTATTTCTGCTTTTGAAAGACCTGTGAACATAAATCGAGTGTAACCAGGCCTTACATAGGTAATTAAATAATGTGTTTGGTAGTTTTATACATGATTTGAATGTGTTAGATATCTGATGTGGCTGAAGCCAGAAGTCATGCTCTTCTGATTTCAATTAAGTCGTCATGGTGACAGGCTGATTTGAACACTCAGCAGGGCTCTGACCTGTCTTTAACCTCAGTCATCTTTCTGAGTGATGAAGTAAAGCTTTGGTGTCATTACAGTGTTAGGAGGAGAAAACAAGCAGATTTATTGGATCAGAACCGAGAGTCATGCGTGACAGAAACTATTGTTGTGGTGATCAAACAAGTGATGTGTGACTAACATGGTGGATTTAGATCTTTTTTTTTTTTCCCCACACAGATGTCCAAGTTTGCACTCTCCTCATCTTCTTCATTTAGACTCTGTCTGCTTTCTGCTCCAGATCTTGATGAGCAAAGGTCTCATCTCTCCATCTCTCCCTCTCTTTCTAATTCCTTCTCTGCCGTCCAGTAGATGTCAGTTTATCCTCAGACTCTCTCTCTCTCTCTCTCTCTCTCTCTCTCTCTCTCGTTCTGCTTCTTTCCCACTTCTTTGTCTGTGTTCCTCACTTCTCTCCTCCTCTTCAGTCCAGCTGTAATGAGTAAAGGTCAGTGTGTCTGCGCCTCCTCCTGTTGTGCTGTCGGTGTTGGTGTCTGTTATAGAGGTATTTACTCGCTCTGGCCTTTAGCTGCTGCCCTAACAAGCAAGTAACACAGCTCTGCAACAGCTGGCAGAGGAAAAACACTGGAGTGAAGAGAAAGAAGATGACCTAAGACACAGTTCATTCAAAGCATTTCCAATACTTAAATTTAGTTTTAATAGCACCATAGAATCATATTGAATTTGGATTGTTTATTTGTGTTCATATTTTAATTTTTGTTGACACCACAAGGTTTAATAGACACAGAACATGTAGCTATAAGTCATGTTAGTATAAAAATCACTATGACTATATACATAGAGTATAGAGGCTCTTTCTTCAGGAGCATAATATAATAATCAATATACTCCTTAGATAATGTCTGCCTGCCTAATCATTCTGTTGCCCTTGGAGTATGTGAAATTACCACAATAAAATTTCCTAGGGATTTAGGTATAACATATGTTATATGTTATTAATTTATAATACATACAGAATGATTAAAATAGAAATCTTACAGAAATCTTAAAACTGAAACTCTATACAACCCCCTTGACTCTATTGCTTACATTATTACACAACAACAGAAAAAAATGCAGTTTGAATAGACATTGTAATTCTTTAATGATCACTAGTAGTTGTAACTGTTCTAACTGTAACTTTGTCACTGCAGGACAAATATACAGGGTAAATATACACCTAAATAAAAAAAAAATGCTTATGCTGTCTTCTTTCATTTGGACTTTCTCCAGACAAGAGACCAGTGTCTCCTATAAACCTCTGTAAACACTGCCTTCTTGAAGCAGGAAATGCGTCTTTCAAATAAGTTTTACATACAATCAAAAATGTTCTATGTTCTCTATGTAACAGGAGAATTAGCTGTTAAGGTGAAGCTACACAGGAGATGTTTGTCATTGTCTCCAGCACATCTGATGGAGCTGATAGACTTCTATCTTAATCACTGCAGCTGTCTGTTCAAGTCACTAAGAACAGCACATTTTTACACTTTAAGTCTGTTTTCTTCCATTTTACTCTCATAGCTACAGTGATTTTTGTGTTGTGTCAAAATATCATGTACAGTACTGTGCAAAAGTTTTAGGCAGGTGTGAAAAAATGCTATAAACTGAGAATGCTTTCAAAAATGGAAGTGTTAATAGTTTACTTTCATCAATTAACAAAAGGCAGTGAATGAACAGAAGAGAAATATAAAACAGGTCAATATTTGGTGTGACTACTCTTTGCCTTCAAAACAGCATCAATTCTTCTAGGTACACGTGCACACAATTTTTGAAGGAACTCGGCTTGTAGGTTGTTCCAAGCATCTTGGAGAACTAACCACAGAGCCTCTGTGGATATAGGCTTCCTCAAATCCTTCTGTCTCTTCATGTAATCCCAGACAGACTCAATGATGTTGAGATCAGGGCTCTGTAGGGGCTATACCATCACTTCCAGGACTGTTCTTCTTTGCACTCAAGATAATTCTTAATGACATTGGCTGAATGTTTGGGGTCGTTGTCCTGCTTGTTTCCATGTCTTTTTGGCTGCAACTCTTCCACGAAGATCATTTCTGGCCAGACTTCTGCAGACAGTAGATGGGTGTATCTGGGTCCCACTGGTTTCTGCTGAATATTTAATGTGTTTTTCATCCGCTGCACTAAGTTTCCTTGGCCGACCGCTGCGTTTACGATCCTCCAAGTTGCCTGCTTCTTTGTGCTTCTTCAAAAGATCGTAAACAGCACATCTTGAAACCCCAGTCTGCTTTGAAATCTTTGTCTGGGAGAGACCTTGCTGATGCATTGTGACATGAAACTGTCTTCCTCAACTTTACCTTGGTAGCAGAGTTTGGCTGTTCCTCGCCCAGTTTTAAGCCTCCTACAAAGCTCTTTCTGTTTCAGTTAATGTGTTTCAACCTACATGTGAAATTGATGATCATTAGCACCTGTTTGGTATAACTGATCATACACCTGACTATAATCCTACAAAATCCCTAACTTTGTGCAAATGTACCTATAAGAATTTATGCTGGTTTGAAGGCAAGGGGGAGTAACACCAAATATTGATTTGATTTAGATTGTTCTTTTGTTCGCTCACTTTGCATTTTGTAAATTGATTTAAAAAATATTATTGTTTTATATATTCATTGTTTTCAATTATTATATATTTTGGACTTTGTACTTTGGAACAACCTATCAGCCGAGTTCCTTCAAAAATTGTGTGCACGTGTACCTAGAAGAATTGATGCTGTTTTGAAGGCAAAGAGTAGTCACACCAAATATTGAACTGTTTTATATTTCTCTTCTGTTCATTCACTGCCTTTTGTTAATTGATGAAAGTAAACTATTAACACTTCCATTTTTGAAAGCTTTCTTACTTTACAGCATTTTTTACCTACCTACACCTACCTAAAACTTTTGCATAGTACTGCATAACAAAAATGTTACACATAACAAACAAATAATAATTTTCACATTTGAGAAACTAAAATCAAAGCATATTCTGCATTTTTACTGGGGAAATGACTGAATTGATGACTGACTGAATTGATATCAAGAGTTATTTTGTGTTGATTAATTTACTGGGATGATCTTACTCTGAGGAACTAGCGCAACAAGTTAAAGAAGTAAGAAAGAAAGAAAAAAAATATAGTGGTCAGTGGTGGCTGAGATATTTCACTTGGGACCAAAGTGACTAATGTTGCCAGCTGTGATTTACACATCTGTTCAACAGCCCATCATGAGAAACGGTGCAGATGGGATATACGGTGGGTTGTGTGTTGGTTGTGACAACAGTCATTAGCTATTTCAGTAGAAAGTGGTTTCATAATGGATGTGATAAGAGGAGGGAATGTGTCTGAAGTGCTGAGGTATTGATTTGTCTTGGCTTCATGTCAGCATGACATCACCTTGGCAACACAATCTCAAGTGATCTTGAGGCTGCCTGTTTTATCGTGTGCGTGTGTGGTTGTGTGTCCGCTCTACAGGGAAGAAATCCCATCTGCTGTTAAGGCACCGCGGTTTTGCTGTAGTCTGACTCAGCACTTTTTCTTAAACATGCGTACACACACACACACACACACAAAAATCCTTCTCTGTATTCAAAGTGTCATTATCTTGTAGCAGTCTTTTCCATCATCCACAATGTTTCTTCACAATCAGGTTCTGCCATAGCTCCACATACACACACACACACACACACACACACTCATATTCATATGGGATACCAGCAGTAGAAATTAAATTGCAGCTGTATGAGTTTTGGCAGTGTCTTTCCAAGGTTACTGTATAAAGGCACTGCTCCACTCACTGTCTCCAGACCACAAACTTCTCCATCAGGTTCAACATTCCCAAATAACAAAAGCAGTGTCTGATATGTCACAGGATAGATTTCATGCTGAAGTTACGGATGTTTGTCTTTTTTGCCTGTTACCTGTTTGTCACAGGGCTTCTAAGTTAGGTTAATTCAAAACCAAGACCAAGCCACTCTGGTACTCACATGGGTTTTTACTAAGCTGTCAGTTTTAAATATCACGGACATTTACTCTTTTAAAAAGATGACTCTGCCAAAAGCTTACATTAGAAACATGTGTTCAGGACATTAACTAGACAAAGGAAAGATAATTAACTATTCAAATGTTTTAGATTAAAATAAATCACTGCATTTTGTCAGTGTTTATTTTGTTCCTTTCACCAATCTCTCTCTTCAGTCTGTTAATGTAAAAAGATTCACAGCCATGTTTCCTTGCATGAGGCCTGTGTTTATGTTTAGAAACCTTATTGAACATAACAGAAACCACAGCTTCTGGATCCCTGTGGATTAAAAGAAAAAAGAAAAAAAAATTGCCAAACCTAGTTTCTTTGAGCAACATGTAAAGCAATAATGTGGTCCAGTCATTCATGTTTTGTCTCCTACTGTCTTTATCAAAGTACCTCGCTATTCACAACCCTGATTTGTTCTTCTATGTCTCAGCTCCCGCTGCTACTTGACCGTAACACACATCACAGCAGCGTTTGCCAATCTACACTGGTTTCCCATAGTGTGCAGAATTGTTTTTAAAATCCTTTTAATTACCTATAAAGCACTACACAGACTGGTCCCACTTCATATTTGTAAATTACTGTGTCCCCCGTCCATGGTGAGATCACTTGAGGCCTGCTGACTGGCTTCTGTCTTGAGATTAAGTCCTAAAACCAAAGGTGACCATGCTTTTAAAGTTTTGTGGCCCCCACCTTCTGGGAAAATGCTAAATCACTTGATAGTTTTAAGAGAAACCTGTAGTGTGTGATCACCGCACTACACAAACACACATATATATATATATAATTTGCTGTTTTTGCCTCTGTATATATTTCATTAATGTTTGCATTTTGATTGTAAATCATAATAATTTACAGTTGCAGGGACAGACATCCCACAGTGCTGATTGGATTGTTTTACTCTGCAGTATGAACACATGAACACATACTTCAGTAATTTTCAAACACACCTGGATGCCCCCTCCAGCTGTTGCAACAGCTGTTGCCAAGACAGAAAGGAAGAATGCCAAGCCAAACAACATGGGAGGGATGCTAATTCTGCAAAACACTGTTGAGAAGACGAACACAGTGATTTAGGTTACATTCACGTCGTAGTGCTGAGCGAGTGTTGTCAGCTTGGTGGTTCCATTTCAAATAAATGGCTGGACACATCTTGAAGCTTAGTTGCTATGTGTCATGCCTGTGCTCCACAGTATAATCCATTTCCTACAAGTGTTTGTGACTCAAATATCCCACTTAATGTCTTTGATTATGAGGATTTATTATTTATCATCATGAAACCCAGGGAAGTGCTTGACACATTGCAGGGTTTAAGGCTGTGAGCATGTAAGTGGACTTAAATCAAAGCCAGGGTGAAGATAAACTATATTTACACTGTATTTTGTAACATTTTTGATTTAAAGCCGGGTTTCTCCTGACGGCGAATAACTGCAGACTCATTGCATCAGCTAACATACCTTGAACTAACTAATCTGTGAACATTACTCAAACATAGAAAAAGCAGATTCATGTCCAAACATTTATTATTGGCTTTAAAATCTTAGCAAACTAGTCCAGACCATGGAAAATCACAGGTTTCCAGTTTCCTTTTAAGTACATCATAGTGTACTGAATCCTATTCCAGTCCTAAAGTTTGTTTGTCTATAAATGCTCAATATTCTGTGACTTCTGCCAGTCTGTATTACCTCCTTCTCCATCACACACAAACATGAACACACATACTGTTCACACACATTACTGAATTAAGTTTATTAACACACACCTTTGTGTCTCTGTTGTCTCTGCAGGAGCTGGAGGTTGGTCTCCTCTTGTCTCCGACAGATACCAGTGGTTGGAGGTGGACATAGGGAGAAGGACCCAAATCACAGCTGTTGCCACGCAGGGGCGATATGGGAGCTCTGATTGGCTGACAGCCTATCTGTTGATGTTCAGCGACACAGGACACAACTGGAGACAACACAGACAGGAGGACAGCTTCGGGGTAACTCTCCTGCAACAATCAACTAAAACAGTGTCACTGAAACTTTATTACATGAAGGAATGTAGTTTGTAGTTAATTAATTCATAGTTACTTCCAAATTACAGATACATTTGTCAGTCCTACATTTCACGGGTCACCAAGAGAGGAAATTATCTCATGTTGCAAATTTAGTGGACCATGAAAAAGTAATGCCCAAATTCAAAACTACAAAATAAAATAGAATTTTTGTCACTTTGATCTGATTAATTTTAACATAACGAAAATACAAATTGTAATAGAAATGTCTATTAAGTACGCTGATGCTAAAGTCGGCTTCAGGAATTGTCAGCTAAACTCATCAGCAAATTGTCCAGTTCACAGTGAAGCCAACTTGCAGAAACACAATTTTGTTGCCTTTTATATTTTTATGTTGCTTACATCATTATTGCTTAGTCATGCAGCTGCTACTGTACCTGTCAGCTGTTGTGGTAACATTGAATACAGCACAGACTTCAAACTGGTCCCTATAAATGAAAACAAATTTTTTCTCTGATGGATTACCTTCCTTGAGCAATTTTAAGTCTCTACAAAGTTATTTGTACTTGGGCCAAAATGAATGAAAACTAATGACTGCATGTTGGAAAATCTAAAAAAGGCATGTAATAATGTCCTGCAGTAATGGAAATATTGATGACTTATTGTTATTTAGTTCAAACTGCCCCTTACATCTCTTCTAGACAGTAGTAAGCTGTGAACAGAGCTCTGGGTAGACTGCAGCTCAAAACTCAGGTTCATTGAAGTTAAAATACATTTGGCCTCACTGTCATAGACATAATTTACATTATCTGTGGGGACTGGTACTGCCTGCAGCGGCAAGTCTGCTTACCAGGAGCCTTTCACTCTTTATTAATAATGGATGGAACAATGAAAGGAACCTGGGCCTGGCTCTGTCGACTGCATGGAGCTGCTGTCGAACAGTTTAACCTCTGCTGACAGGAGGCGGGTGCTGTTGCGGCAAGTCTGCGTGGTGTGCAAAAAGTCACAGCTTTGAGTCCTGCAGCAGCGAAAGTGTCTATCAACAGTCTCCAAGCAAGTCATTGAATGAACACTTGCCAGCTTAGTCACTGTGAGCAGGTCTTGATAACAGTGTCAGCTGAGTGCCTAAAATGTAAATGTGAATCTGTGAGGAAGCTGGCTGAGACATGCATGTGGTGATTTAGATATTCTGCAGTGTAGCTGATGTATGAAGTCCTCCAAATGGACTGGGGAGAAACTCACAGCTGAGGCTCTTTCCTCCGCTTTTTCTTCAGCACTGCAGTTGCTTCATGACTGCATATATTCTCGAGTGTTTCATCTTCACTCTCAAAATCATAATTTTCAGGCATTTTACATCATTTTTTTTTTTTTAAACTATTGCCCTATCTCTTTTTCAGTAAAGAGCAGCAGAGTGAGAGTACTAGTCTGCAGAAGAAGCAAACTACTGTATGTCAGAATGACAGAAAGCCATGCAGCCCCCAGTTGATTGAGCAACATTAGACATGAGTCAGAGACAGTCAAGCATCACCACCTTCCTTTGTGGTAGACAGTGCAGCCTTCTTGTTCCAGTAGCAGCCTGGAGAGCAACTTTTGATCCAGATTTGACAATTTTCTCCCAGTGAAGGATACAAACACTCTGAAGCCTGGGAGTCAGCACTAAAACAAGAGAGAGGGGGTTGCAGCTTAAAAACTTGTTGATTTTACACTCAGCATGAAAGGTGATAAACCCAGATCAGCTCTCAGAGTGTTTTTAAAGCTCCATATATTAGTCAGGCCAGCTTAGTGTGTCTGTTAAGGAGGAGATTTGACTGCAAAAACAGCTGGATCAGGGACAGCCTCTCACTGACTTCTTAGCTTACGTGGTCTGTCTTTCTCCTTTTGCTGTCCAGAAAGAAACTGAGTACATTTACTTCAGCACTGTACATCAGGACAGTTTTGAGCTACTTGCCACTTCATACATCAACTACATTTCAAAGGCAAACATTACATATTTCATTCATTTATTTTCTGACTATAGTTACTCATTGCAGTAGAGATTTTAAATAGAAAACTTTGCATTAGCTTTTTTTTAATTTTGTGAGTCCTAAAAGTATTTCCACCTCCACCAGCTACAACATTCAGCTTGCATATTAATTCATAATATTCCTGACTGGATTCATTCATTACTTTCACTGAGATAATAGATAGATAGATAATAATACTTATGTACATGGACTTCTGGTGCAGAACTGTTCTTAGGTGTCTTTTTGGTTTTCTTTAAAGCCACTTTAGCATAAGAAAAGGATGCAAATACTTTCTCCACCACCACTTATTATTAACAGTGTTTTCACTGCTCCAGATGTCTGTGTGTTGTTAGCAGTTTCACCATAGAGTGATTTGCCTCTTCAGACTTCACAGATGGTCTAATTTAAGTAGCTGTTAGTGACTCAAAGAAGAAAAATAAACAGAAAACTTTATAAAGGGCATAATACAAATGTGTTTTCCCTTTTTTTGTTCTCCAATAATGATTTCAATTTCATTTAATTATAACTTATATACATATATATATATACAGTATATATTCACACACATACCATATACTCACCAATAGCGGAGTGACCCTAACCACTCAGCCATTGGGAGTCATAAGCCGTAACAATAATTAATGATGTGTGATTAAACACCTGAACAAGTCTTATAAAAATTTTATTAACTCTGTATACAGCTCATGTGTCATGCACGACCAAAGTCTGACCCAGGGACCAATTGTGGCTCGCTGATCAGTTTTAAATGTCCAACAGCTTGTCTAAAGTATGCTATATGCCCCGCCATAGTTAATGAAGCAAGTTCACTTTTCCTGCTACCTAGGATATTGCTATCACCTCAGGGTGGTAGCAATATCCTACAAGTCAGACATCTCTACAATACAGGCGGAGCTAATGTTTTCAAATGGCCGTAAGCAGGCAATAGACTTTGCTGTTCAGTAGCAGTCATGGCCACAGTGAATAAAAATAAAAAGTCAGCAGTGAGGGCCACTCCTTTCGGGAGCACTGGAAAGTTGAGACCAAGGCTGTTGTAGAAGACTTCTCTGTGATGGGATGAAGCATAATTCATACCAGTGACTGTCCTACAGCAAACGGTTGGGGGGCATGAGGGAGGGATATGTGTTGGAAGAAATTTCCACTCATGATAAAAATGTAG
The DNA here is from genome assembly GCA_038496675.1 of Rachycentron canadum. Classification (NCBI taxonomy): domain Eukaryota; kingdom Metazoa; phylum Chordata; class Actinopteri; order Carangiformes; family Rachycentridae; genus Rachycentron; species Rachycentron canadum. The sequence continues at coordinate 4,275,898 of CM076656.1, read as the reverse complement.
AACTGGTTCAAGGACAGATGTTCTAGACTCATGATAACTGTAGTTTGTAAAAATTTCTTAAACAAAGGGACAAAGTCTCAACCACTGTTGCTCCCTGATTCTTTTGCTCCTCTTCTTTCTTTTCCTCTTCTCTACCCTTCTCACCTCAAGTCAGTTTAATTTGGTATGCTGTATTGGCATGAATGTCAGGTGAACAATATTGCCAAAGCGTTAAGGATATTACAGTTCAATAATGAGATGAGAGAAAAAAAAAAGGCTTGTCAGAGGCTACTCATATTTCAAAAGATGCTTGGGCGAGCAAATGTGGTGCAGCTCTCCTCAGCAGGAAACAGAGCCATTTGTTGAGCTAAACGCTCCGCTGCCCAGCCGGCTCAGCCCTTCAGAGCACCGAAGACGGCACTGAGATCACAATTATGCAGCACCAGGAAAGCCAATTTCACTCACATAGCCACATCAGTACACACTCTGTGGACACACACACATGCTCAGGTGATGCCTCACATTCTCAAGTAGGGAGGACAGACACAAGCAAGGCACTTGCACACAAATGCAGCTAGTTTTTCTTTTTCTTTTTTTTTTTTTTTGGTCCTTACAGATGTTAATGCAAGTGCTGCTCTGTGTGTGCTGTTTGCCTGACAAACAGAAAGTCCCATCGGATTCACACATGCAGCTGATTGGGGAAAACAGAGGCCATTAGTCTTTTAAAAGAGGCTTGCTATGGAGACAGAAGAGGTCCCAGTTATTGATCATTGGACAGAGGGAGGAGGAGAGAGAGATTATCAGCAGTTAGGATCAATTCCCTCTGAGTTCAAAGTTTGGAATTGTCTCAGCATCACAGATGTTAGGAAGAGTTTTTCTCCATACTCGGGACAGTAAATTTCAACAAGAACTAGTGCACCTCTTGCAAAGAAAGTTAGATTACTGTTTTTAGCTTCTACATGGCCAGAAAACTAAAAAAAATGGATACAACCCCTTAATACATGGCTTAAATATAAGCATTAGAGTAGGAAAAAAAAGATTCCTCATCCCTGTGCAAGGCACCGGAGGAGCTGTTGGCAACAAATGCTTTTCTGCAGTACACTGCTGCAGAAACCAGTGAAACATTTGGATGTCAAATAATCTGCAATTTAACACACACTTTTGCTGTGCCAGGCTTTTCCAGGTAACAGTAATGCAGACACTGTGGTCCAATACAAACTGGAACAGCCTGTGATAGCGCGTTACCTCCGCTTGATCCCTCTTGACTGGAACCCCACTGGGCGTATTGGACTAAGACTGGAAATATATGGATGTCAATATAGTAAGTCCACTTTTATTCTTTGACTCATTCTGTCAGGCTCCAAACGTTCACTGTGTAGATAGATTTTCAATTGTCACGTGTGTGTATTTACATTATAGCAAATATTAGGGTTCAAATACAAAAGACACTCATTCTTTTAGAACATTAAGATATTCAGTGACAGATTAAGAAGGAGATGCTACACATACAAGAGTGGAATCCTCTTCTGTATAATGAATTGAATACTACTGGAATTTGCTTTTGTTGCAGTAAATTTAATTGTTTTATGACGTGAAGGGGAAAGAACACTCTATGGGATAAACAGACTCGAGTTTTTCTTTTCACAGTTTTGAAATGTCACGTCTTGTTAGAATGTGCTCTGTTGTTATTACTAGCTCTAAAAGAAACTGGTTGAAATAAAACTGCAGAAAGTTTTAGGACTTTGACGTAGTGAAAACAGAATGCTACCTGAAGAAAGTCTGAGTATAGAAACATAATAAATTGACTGTGCAGCACTACCTTGGTCACCTTTTATACTGTAAACATGACATCAAGTTTTTAATTTGAGCAAGGACGGAAAAAAAAACTGCTGATACTGCTAAAAAATATATTATTTATTTTATCATAAAGACAACAGGTATTCTGCTATCACACCAATAACATTTAATTACTCACTGGTCCTTTTAAGGTCTGCGCTTCTTGGTCATTAGTGGAAACTTCACTACAAGATTTTACTGTGCTGTTTTGAAGAGTTTGTACATTAAGAGGCCAGAAGTTTTCATGCTCATTAGAAATGACTCATACTGAGAGAATCAATACTGTTCAAGCAATAGAAATGATATTCACTCAAGAATATGGGCTGCTGTTTTAGAGGTGTACAGGGATCACAGTGTCTTTTTATAATATTCAGTAAGAATAGAAATCATGTGTAATAAAATGTGACCAATGCTTTAGCAATAAAGAACAAGCAAATCAAGCATTTTAGGCCGTAACATTGCTACATATAAGCATTATAGCACCAAGGCTACTGTTGTACAGTAGTTTATTGTAATACCTCTTTTTTTTCACTAGAACATGCTGGTAGAATAAAAACTTGTAGACTTTGATTAACCAGACATTCCTCAAACTCACAGACCTTTAATGACCGAATATAGATATGATACAGTCAAAGTGTGGAATAAGATTCTTTTGAAGCTGTTGGGTGTTATGGGGTTAAAGCTACATTCCAAGTAGCTCTTATACAAGATACACATTCTTCATTCATCGCTGTTTGATAGACAGTTTATATTGATAGTAGTTTCTGTTTCAACCTTACTTACCAGAAAATTAAGTTTATATAGGTAATTTCAAATTAAACTGTTGCACAGTAAGTGATTTTAAATTGATAAATGTGCTAAAATGTGGATAAAAAAAAAAATCTAGGATTATTGAAATTTTAAGTGTTTGTATAATGACGCTCTTTCCCCTACTCTGTGTGGTTCTGCAGCTTCTGACGTGGCAAACTTTGACAGCAGTAGCAGTCTGGTCTTTAAGCTGAGTGTTAGGCCGAGCAGGACAGCGATGGAAATGATTTCTCTGAAGTTTAAAACCCTGAAGAATTCTGGGACTATGCTCCATGCAGTGGGACAGAGAGATCACAGCCTCACTTTGGTGTTGGAGAAAGGACGACTGCTCCTCTACCACCAACAAGGTACAACATCAGTCTCCTAACATGTGGCAGAGTTAAAACCTGCTGATCCCTGGGGAGAAATTCACATGTTACAGCATTGCAGAGACAGAAGGTAAAATAAATAATGGCCTTATGGACTGAGGTGACCTTGAACAAGGCCCTTAACCCCAACTGCTCCAGTGGAGCTGCAGGTCATACAGGTTTTAATAAGCGGTTTCCAGGTGTAAATAGATGTAACTGTGATGGGGCGTTTCTGAAAAAAAATGTTATGTTGTCATTGAAAAGTCCCTGAATATAGTAGATAAAAGTTTAAATTTAATTTATTTAATTCAAAGTAATTTCAATGAATTTGATTGAAATAAATAAGTATAAGTGTATGTATGCTATACAGACGGTATATAAAGATCTTGATTTCATTCATATGTTTCAGAAGATCAGTTTTGAAGGACAGTCTGGCAGTGCCTGACTATGGGGCCAACACTTCAGTACAGTGATTTAATAATCGTGGCAAGCATATAATCTTAAGCATCATTAGTACAACAGGGCATCTTGTTTGAAGGCTAACCAAAGACTAATTAATTTGTTGGCTAGTAAGTTGCGCTAAACTAACAAGCCAAGTAGGAAGATTGCAGACAGTTATACCTGACAGTAATATAAATAAAAACAATAGAATTTCACTAACCTCACTAACAGACTTCCTCACATTCAGTCAATGAACGGCACAGTTAGCCATATTGTTAGTCCCTTATTTGCATAAAAAAAATCTCCCAAAAGGCTCCAACACCACAAACACATCTAAGGTGTACCATAATAAAGCTGGTGGGCTGTGACAGCACGCTATATAAATATGGAGAAATTGAAAACAACTCTATATAGAATTGTTCATTAGTATGTCTCTTGAACACATTTTAATTTTTGGTAAACAAAAGAAGTAGACATCTGAGGACCAGGATTGAAAGTCACTATAAGGCAGCAGGAACTTTTGGATTTTTTAATTTAATCTTTGAAAGTATTTAAGTTCTTTCTGAAGACTTTGCTGGCAAACTCTGCAGCTCTATCTGTTCATCCGGTGTTCAGTTATTGTTCACTGCTCTGAGTAAATGTCAGCTAAACACCTAAACTGTGCAGTGTAATTATACACTTATTCAGGCTCCAGAGCCTCCACCATCCCGTGTCTATATAAGGAATTTAATATCCAGCACATTTTTGTCCCCACAATGAAACGAAGGGAGCTTCAAGTCATTCTCCATCCATCTGCCAGTTTGCTTATGTGTTTGTCAGAAGTGATTTCTAAGATACCACTGATCCAATTTTGTGAAACTCAGGAGAATTACGCTTCTTTCGACTTTTCCTAATGAGCTCACTGCAGTCTTTGTTTGTTTATCCATATGTCTCAGACAATATTTCAGATAAATCTACTCCGACTTTGAAGAAACTTGGGGAATTGGTGCAATTTACCACTGCAGGCTTGAGATTACAGTTCACTACAAGAGAACATACATGTTTTTGGTGGACTGTGAAGGAGGGCAGCATTATTTGTTGGTGGAAACCTGTTTTTTTTGGTTTGTTTGTTTGTTCATTTTTTTCCCAGACTTTCTCACTCAGGTTGTCTTGAAGCTCAACCCACTCTCATATTCTCTCTCTTTTAATCGATGATAGGTGCTAGCAACATGTGTTAAGGATGAACTCCATGGAGCACAGTGGGCTGGCGTAGAATAACACGATCCATTGACTCTGCCTGCACAAAATGAAGCACTTTGAAGAGTTTTGGAGAAAATGTGTGCGTTTTGTTTTGAATGAGGTGAAACCTAAGGTGTTGTTGTATTATCACCATATGGCAAACCTCTCACCAATGGTGCCATTTGGCTGCTGAAGTACTACAACACTCTGCTCAGTAGCCATTCCTTTCCTTCCTTCATTTAAGGGTTTTCTGTAATTTTATCACACAAACTATTTTTTACAGTATATTTTAAAGTTATTTTCTGCTCTCCTGCTATTTTGTGTGTCTTGCTAGTCATCAGCTATTTGTAAGACTAGCAGAACTAGATAAACATTAATGGTGGCTGGACATTCAGGGGAAGCTAGTGGGGTCATACATTGTGAGCTACAATGTCACTGAAAGTCAGCAGTGGCATGTCTGCTCTTTGCTCAGGTAAGAGTAAGAGAACTCTTGGTACTCTCCATGATGCAAAAATGTGGAAAGGTGACAGTGTATAACCATCATTATAGTGTTGACCCAAGTTTCTATCCATGCGCATTGGCAAGAAAGGTAAAGCATTCTCAAGCAGACATCTTTATGGCTGCAGAGGAACACTGCTTTTGGATGTTTACTGTAGGGTCATACACTGTGTATACACTTAATGCTCCACCTGTGGAATTTGCAAATGCTCTACACAAACTGCAGTTTAAGTTTACATTTTTACACCCTTTGATACTCATTACACAGCTACATGTGTTGCAACTCCAGCAGAAAAAGTGGGACGCCATTACAGGCGAAAGGTTGACTCAGTTCTATCAATATAATAAGAGCATTTTAAGGTTCAGATTTAAGTTTTTAGTTATATTTGCATGGTAACATTTTAAAAATGAGAAGAGATGCACACATTAGTGCAAGGTCTACATTGGAGGTGGATGCCTGCCTGTCTGATTGAGCCACATGTAGAACAGCCTCCATTGCTCATGTTTACATATTTTGAACTCATGCACAGTTATTAAAAAAAAAAAAAAAAAAAAAACTTATTCTAAAAAAAAATAGAAAACAGCTCAAGGAAAACTGCTGCAGTAGAAATTTCGATCCACTTATATTATTGTAATGATTTAAAGGACAGAGTTGATTATTTAACTACAGTGTTACAGTAATGCTTAGAAAAACTGTCTTTCATTTACTACATACAAAAATCTTTAGTATGCACTTCAGTTCCTAGAAATATGAAACAGATTTTGGTAAAACAAAATTTTCTGTATTCAATCCAAGCAGCTCTCTGCTTCCCTCAATCCTTCACAGTTGTCTTAACTTCCCTCTGTCACTCCCAGTCTACAATCCGACAATAAAAACAGAATATTATCCAATGCCCTCTAGATGGGAAGAGGTGGAAGAGCATTAATTCCCTGGTGGTATTGTCTTGCGTCTGACAGCCGAAGTGTCATCTGCGAAAGCCATCAGTCTGACATCAGCTCCCTGAGTGATGCCTGTCACATCTGTGTGCTAGACTCCGGCTGATAGTCAACAAAGTGCTCAAAGAACTCTGGATAGCTAGGAATGAAAACAAACACCCCTAGTTGTTGTAACAGAGCAAAGATTACATTGTGCTATGATAATCGAGAAATACTGCCAAAACTTAAAAAAAAAAATAAAACCATGCTCTGCCTCAATCACGATGCTGTCACTGTAGACTCTCACTGGCTCTCTCTGTTTCCCTGCCCGCCTCGCTGCCCCCTACCTTTTCTATTTTCCTCCCTTTCCATTGTTATTTATCACAGCCCTTCTCATATGTCGCCCCAATTCTGGCCCTGCTAGATTTTTTTTCAGAGGCGATTATTTGCTTTTTTCAATTGCATGCTCCCCCCCCCCTTTCACACAGCCCTCCCCTCCCTCTTACTCTCCCAGGAGTTTGCAGTCTGTAGACAGTGTAATTTAGATCAATAGCTCAGAGCATCCACCCTGAGCCACAGCATGCTCCTCCACAGTCGGCTGCTGGCACAAGAGGAAAGTAGACAAGGAAATGAGAAGGGAGAGGAGAGAGGAAATGGGAGAGGAGAGAAGGAGACAAAATAGGCAGAGAGGGAAGGAAAGGAGAGGAGGTTAAACTGTGGGGGGAAAGATAGAACCTTAAGATTTAGATGTATTATCTCCATAGCACAATGAGGTATTCTCTGACACATATTTTGGCAACCTGGTCCTGTTCGTCCCGTGTGTCTCTTTAACGCTGATGCATGTTGGATCATGAGGAGAACAAGCTGGCTTAGACACACAGGTCCTAAAGATGGGTAATGATGGCTAACACTGAGCATCAGGGATACATATAACTTATAAACACACAAACATAAAGAGCTCAGGCAGAGCAGATGTGTTTTTGTTAGTCAGTGAGTAACACCCATTTGCATAAATTAGTCTGAATGAAAACAGAAAGACTGACAGACCAACATGCAGTGAGCAAGCAGACAGATAGGCCAACAAACAAATAAATACAACAGTGAAAGATAGACCCTCCCTGTCTTCCTGTATCTGTCCAAGCAGTTGAAATAAATTGGCTGGCTCATTAAGATTTATGCCTGCTATCCAAAACCATCTCATTTCCTCCCTGCTTTACATTTATCAAAATGTCATTTCGCTATAATTTGGCCCACTGCTTCATAATTCAGTTCAATTCTGAACTGTCACCAGGAAGCTGTAATACACTGTAGTAAATATACTGAGGGCTACAGTGTCTTGGTCCAGTGCATTCTGGACGAATGCCATTAAGTGTTGCTGACTAAATTAGGATGGCATCAAAGAGGCGTGCGGGGCAAGCTGCATGCTCAGTTTGTCTTTTCTCTGTATTCTCAGTGATAAGGACATGCTATGGTTGATTTCTGGTTGCTGGTTGTGTTTTTGCACTGTAAAAACTGATTATATCAGATTTTACAGTAATAAAACATCAGAAACATCCGCATGATCACAAAGGTTCTCACTAATTGCATAGAACAACAAAAGCTTCAGCCAGATCATCCCTTAGGTATCTGCATCTGACTTCTCTTGAAAAAGAGATAAATCTCCATGGACACAGTCTGCCAGTTGGCAGAGAAAATAGAAGACTATGAATTGTGGTGATTACAGTTGCATTTGCTTACTCCATTCCACTTAGTCTACAGTGATTTACAGTGAGTCTCCAGGAGTTTCTATTGTAAACAGCCTCGTAAGAGTTTCAGTCAGCAGCATCACTACTTTCACAGGAGTCTGGAACAGCAAAGATAGCAAAGGGGCTTATATTGTACTGCACTACCCTGTTCTATAATAGGCACCTCACTGCTGGGTCACTCTGTGCAGCAGCAGTACAGTTTGTAACAATATGAAAAACTTTTTGAGATACATATTTGAAAGTTGAAAGAGGAAGAGAAAACAATAGTATAAGTATATTTTGGGGCATTTATACCTTTATTTTTGATAGTGGTTGGTAACAAGGTGAAATAAAGTAAATGGGTCACTGAGATCACTTCAAACAAAGGTCCATGGCCTCTCAAGTATGATGATTTGGCCACTCCATTGAAAGTTGTTTTAATGAAGTTTTGCCTTGTTAACATGTCCACATAGTTTTTACATAATACAGGGCATAAGCAGTTAATGCAGTGACTGTGTATTCCCACTGACAGCCACTGCCATTTGTAAGCAACAACATAAAACAGTTAGTGTCGTTTTATTCATTATATTTGCTAGTCACCAATTTTGCTTCACAATAGACTCCTCAGTCTGGGTCTGACTGAGGGTCAAATGTCTGAGTCTGTCAAATGTTTTCTCGAACACTAATATTGATACATCAGTCATTGAAACCTTGTCAGTACAGAGAGTGAGAGTTTACATTACAGCCACTAACTGTGTCAGAGATCAGTTACAACCTAACAAATAACATAAACAACTATGCTATGCTAATTTTGGTGCCCGACAAGCTCCTCACACTTCAACACACTACTGAGTCTGGGTCTCACTGAAGGTCAAACATGTGGTTGAGTCTCTCCGATGTTTCCTCTAAGGCTAATCGTAATTGATATGCACTGCTTGGTCACCTGTCAAACAAGCAGCAGTGGTGGATGGAGCAAGGCTTGATCCAGAATTGTTCAATGAGGATGTAGGCATAGGTCAACTGTGACTTTTCCACTAGTGCCATCATCTGGATCAACTTTAATTAGCTCAGTTGTAATCCAGTGAAGCCCAGTAATCATATCAGATAATGTTTTGATCACCAAGCCCTAGAATCTGCTGGTTCCTGTGACAGGTGATAACATTCTCTAGTCCTGACCTTGAAGCTGGCATCAACTCCTACTGTCACCCAAACCCGAGTGCTTGATGCAGCCTCATATCTACATTGTATCTAGCCTTAAAACTGCACTGTATTTGCTCAGTTTTAGTTATCATCACTATAAAGTCCTTTACAGTGTCCACCATTACTGTATCAGTCACTCATTTGTGCAATAGCCACAACTTGAGTGCCCTGAAGACATATATATATATATATATATATATATATATATATATATATTCACTTTGCTGTGTATGATTTGTCAACATGTTTTTTATGAAACCTTATTGAATTATATAGAGTGACTCAGAGAGTGAGAGAGACCTGAGACAGCAGTGGTTTTCTTGCCATGAATATCTCTGTGCTGTTTGCTTTTTCTTCGTTTGTTTCATGGTAATAAACTCAATTCCCTACTGTGACTAAAGCTGAGAATTGGTTTAGCGGAAGTACATTATTTTTACAGTCAAGCTGTATTTCAAATACTGGCACCACGTGATGCTGAAATCCTGAAACAATTATAACAGTCTGTCTCCTGATAAGACCTGTCATTATCGTCCTTCATAAACAGATTTAGAGCTTGAGTGAAGAGCCATAATGGAATAGCAAACAGAATATGATTAGGTGATATTGCCTTGGGGATCTGTCTGGAATGGCAGACTCCTGGGCAGTGGAGTGGAGTGTTCGGCACAGACTTCTCAGCTTAAAGACAACAACATTCAATATTGGTTCATTTACTGTGGATAATTCAAGCTGTTATTGCAGTGTAACACAGCTGCGTTCCTGCCAGTAGGATAATATGACAACGGCATGTTTGGTTGCTCTCAAAAAGAAAATCCGTCCTTACAAACATGGAGGTAAGGTAAAAAGGAATGGCAAAGATCAAAAGTGACAGAGAGTAGAGGGCATTTCATGAAGGATAGTTAAATTTTTCTATAATTGTTTCCTTCAGACTTGATCTCACTCTCTCTCTGTTTCCACTTGTTCTCATTGTAATTAAATGTCACCTTGTTAAATGTCATTAAAGAAATAGGTTGACTTTTTTTTTTTTGGAAAACCTGTTATCAAAACCATTGTTATCTCTGTCCACTATCTGCTTTCTGTCTGTACTTCACAGCTAGTGAGTGAGCACATCTTTCTCCTATTGTAGCTCCTTCTGTCAGCAGAAACTCTTTGCTCTTGCGACATGTTAGAAGATGCAAAGATGGATCCTCCGGTTTGGACCTGCTGGTGTTGGGTCTGTCATTACTTGCGTCCTGCTATCATTTTGTAACATCATCATTTATCATATGTCACCTCCAGCGTACAGATATGTGCTCTCTAATGAGAGCGGCTGACCTAAGTGACCTGCTCCCCGTTTGAAACGAAGATGAAAATGTTCCACTGAAACTGCAATGTCTCTGTGACTCTTACTTGTTTTGATAAATCAAACATGAAACTTTGAGATTTTCCTACTGCCAGAAATATTATGCATTTCAAACTGATATCTTCAAGCATGTTTGTCCTTGTTAAAAATGCATTAAGAAGAGGGTTACATGCTGACCCTGAATTTGTTTTTGAGGTATACACCTCCTGGAAAAAAAACAAAGATCCTCAGCAAGAAGGAGAAAGGATTTCTGCATTAGCTGGGGCTATTGCTCATCTATCAAAGGCACCATCATGATGCCATAATTGATTGATTCTTTTGTCCTCGCAGGTATGAGTTCATCCTCCGGTGGTCAGCTGCTTGTTTCTGTGGGAAGTCTGCTGGACGACCAGCACTGGCACCACATAAAGCTTGAGCGGCTCAGCACTCACCTCAACCTCACTGTGGATAAAAACACCCAGCAGGTTCACACACCAGCTGAGCTCAGCCACTGGGATATTCACCAGGTGAAAGCACACAAACACACATTTTAAAGTGATGCTATATTTAAAATGTGACATTCACCCCTGTCAGCTGATGTTTTTTTTTTACAGACAGTGTTTAAACTCATATTCAAAATAAATGACTCCACTTTTTGCTGGGGACTCCCAGGAACCTGCTTAAGGACCCCACTTTGAGCACCACTTCTGTAGGGGAATGTGGCAGCTATGTTCAGCTAGAATTCATCCACAAATTGTAAAATCACTTCCACCATTTCACTTCTCTAGAAAGAGAATAAAATTGGATTTTTTTTCAATCTGGTAGTACAGAAACTAATCCTAATTTTAGGAATCCTATTTTATCTCTGAGTACTCAATCCAACATTGGTTATCAACTTTTATGTTACCTAGAAACCATTGGTACTGTAGGAACCATGAATTGGATTTGTTCTCTACTCCTCCCAGCAGAGATGCTTTAAAAACCTCAAGCACATTACAGACATGAAGAATAAATGCATCATAAAACAAGCCAATGGTATAGTCTTGGTATAATATTGTCCAAACAAGTCTGCTACATCTTTCAGTTAGTGGCCATGTAAAGGATTTAGTCACTACAGGTTCTTTTCTCATCACATCTCACTGGGTATTTATGTGACCTATTAGATTTCTCATTGAAACCTTCAAAAAATGGCCACTTGACTGTGAAAATCAGCAAAAAAGCAGCACATTTGTCAGTGGCAGCACAACCAGGAGAGCCCTGTGTCACTGGGTCAGTCTCTCAAAAGCTGGTTGTAGTTGTTCAACTCACTGCAGGATCATGGCACCAGATATCTTAAATCTATTAATGCCATTGTTAGGGTCTGCAATAAGTTCCATCTGTTGACTTTGTTGGTTGTGTAAAAGCAAAAAGCAGGAGTATTCAGACAAATTCTGGTGAAATGCATTGAGCATAAATCAAGAGGGGAGATAAAGCTTACATGTTAGATTTGTTTCCCTACTGTAAAAATGTACAAAGCCTCTGTCAGTCAGACCTTTCACAGTTCTTCTTTTGGAGCTTTCAAAGGTTCAGAGTTACTTGTGCTTTTGTGTTTACACATGACACATGTTGTTTTCTTGTGTCTGCAGCTAAGTGTGGGAGCTGCTCAGAGCCATGGGTTGCAGAAACCCATCTTGTCCAACAGGAATTTTCATGGCTGCCTGGAAAACCTGCTTTATAATGACCTCAATCTGATAAACCTGGCTAAACAGAACAACCATCAGGTCACTGTAATGGTAAGTTATGGTGTTTTGGCACCTTTGGAGTCACATTATGGCAATGTGCCAGTCATTGTTCACCAGAGGGGCAAGGGATTTTTGAGATGTTGAACTAACAGAGGTAACATATGAAAGGGGACACATGACGTGATGTGTGATTCCCGAAATTTTTGGCTTGTGACACATTATAGCAACATAATGCCCTCTAATGACCCTTTATTACAGGTGACAGGTGCCTTAAAAGTTTATCTTCTGTGATAGTCTTTTAGACTTTTTCTTCTTGATAGACAGTTTTTAAAGATATAACTTTTGGTGAAGTGTTTTTTTTTTTTATATCCTCTGTTAATTATCCTACAATCATTCAGATTTATCTTGTCACCACTTGACAGGTCAAGACACGAGGTTGGAAATCACTATCTCATGAAATTTAAATTTTCCAGCAGACAGGTTTAAACTATTAAAACTAGTCATTTACTATGCAGGATCTAAGACCTCAATGCACAGCTACTTAAGAAAATGGATGTAAATAAACAAATAAATTCAGAGGACATCTTCATCAATTTGACAATACAAATACCAAATACACAAACGTGGTGCAAATACTTATCAACCTAGTGATACTGAACATACTGATAAATCTACCTGGGAGACAGTTGTGACTGTTGAAATTAAATGTATTGAACATGTGGGTTTCAACTATTTCCTCAATTCTGCACATTGACCACATGCGGTCCAGCCATATACTAGGTTTTGAGACAGTTTTAAACTATTCTATCTGGGGATTGACCTTAAATTCTAAAATAACAATAAATATTAAGAACACCCAAATTTTTTTTATATAATTTATTCATTCTGATTTCTATTAGTCTCTAAATAACTACTGACCCATTAAGAGTCTAAATTGCACTTTTTTCTGCTGCCAGCATGTGGGGCTTTCCCTGAAATTATCCAATGTAAGTTAGCATTAAGTAAAAGTAAGTTTGTGTCCTTGTTGACCAAGGTTTGATACCTTCTTGTTATCCTTGTAACGTTTTGTGATTGTACTGGATATCGCTTGTTCATGCTGGTAATTAATGGTGTTCATCCTGTAGATTCTCATTTGCTAACGTCCTCTATCAGAAGATCAAATGCAAACTTCAGAACAAGTTGATCACTTTTGTCCGCTTCAGACTTTTTGTTGCTCTTCCTTTTTTTTCCCTTTTCTGTATCAGTGTCATTATTATGCCTGTGGTCACCATCATGATTATTATTATCATTATTTTCAACATCTGCATCATCATTCCCCTTATTTTTACACCCCTCATCATCATCATCATTGTCATTAGCACCATCATAATCTCTTTCATTATCATCACCACTGTCATCACATAGTTGGCGTTTGAAGCCCAGAGCCAAAAAACTATAGAAGGAAAATGAATCAGGGAGGAAAGGAGGTAGAAAATGAAAATGAGAAGTGAGGAAAGGAGGAGAGAAAGACAGGGGGTGAATTAATCACCACAGAAAAGTTTTTGTGATGTTTGCATTTAACTTGCATTGTGTTGTCTAGGAGACTTTCTTTCTTCTTCTACGGAGGCACAGTTGATTTAATGTGCTGAAATCTAAACACAATTATTCCATCTTTAAATCTTTTTTTTGTGTGTGTGTGTGTGTGTGTGTATGTGTGTGTCAGTTCTATTTCCCATTGCCACACTGGGATTAACAGAAAGTGAAACAGTGAAAGTGGGTGCCAATGCTTTATGACCCTGATGGTTCAGGTTTTCCAGCTTGTTTTAGCTGCTCAGCTCACATCAATATGGTAATACAGGTGTCTTTTCTCAGAGAGCTGCTGATGAGACCTCTGTGACATCAAGTTAAACTGACTCAGCCCCTGCAACTGATGAATATTCATGTTTTATTATCTCTTTCATAATCATTGCTCTCTCTCTCTCTCTCTCTCTCTCTCTCTCTCTCTCTTCTTCCCTCTCTTTCTCAGGGCAATGTGACCTTTTCTTGTGCTGAGCCAGTTTCAGTTGCTGTGACGTTCACTGACTCCCAGAGCTTCCTACAGTTGCCCGGACTGACATCGTGGTCATCAGGGGTTTTTGTTATAGCGCTGCAGTTTAGAACATGGAACAAGGTGGGGCTGCTCCTGACCTTTGACCTCCCTCGGATGGAGGGCACGGCCTGGTTGTACCTGAGTGAGACCAGACTCCGTCTACGGATCAATAAAGCTGGCAGGGCCCCACTGGAGCTCAGTGCAGGTAGGTCCCAGTATGAGCCTCTATAGCCTCTGTTGTTTTGGATAGAATCTGTAAATCTGTTGTTCAGGTCAACAACAGATGTCAGAACATGATCTCATAAGTTTAACTTGGCTGAACTTTGACCCCAAATACATTGGCTTCCAAAATGTTGATCTTGTGGGATGCTATTCTTAACAGAATAGAAAAATGGTGGAAATTAATTTTGTGCATTTCTGAGTCCCTAGATGCAACTCTGCTCTCAGATCCAGTCGATATTGTGGCCAGCCAAAAGATGGAACTTGGGTCTCATGGTAACGGATCATGTACATGGAGGGGAAACTGTAACCCTGCTGTAAATCTGCTGACTTTTGCACAGCTGCTGAAAGAGCGACCAAATTTGTTTCATTTTAAGTTTTTAATTGTTTTTAAGAATCTGGGCCATCGAAAGCTTCAGAATCTGCAGTTCAGACTTGGCTACTCAATATTACAGTACACAGAACACTCTGATCCTGTATCCTGATATTAACTACATCATCCTCATCAAGCTTCAGGAACAAAAATAGTGTTAATCTGCTGAGACAAGAAAGACAAGGTCATAGATCATATTAAAGATATCATATTTAAAGTTTTTACAGTTGTTAATCTTGCACTTGATTTCACTAAAACACTTCATTTGTATTTCAGGATCAGCTCTTGTACCACAACATTAACATTTGTCTACCCACAGGAAATTGTGTCACTGGTGTTTGACATAGATTTAATTTATTAATTTGACATAAACCATGATTCCATGGGGAACCATCAGAGTCATGCAATATGCTCCAACAGGTTTAGTAATATAGTATTTCCATACAGTATAGTAATTCCAACTGAAACAAAATTATATCCATATTCGCTATATATATTGTAATGCATGTAATATGTTTTTCTTTAATACACCTGGGACAAAATCTCTTGCAGCCTGTCAATCATCTGCCAATACATCCAGGCATCTAATAATCATTCTGTCTGAGACAAACATCTGACCATAAACTTTCTACGAGGACGACCAAACTTTTACAGGTTTGAGGAAGGGAAGGGAAGGTGGATGGAAAAGTGACATCATTATGGGATGGGCTGTGAACCCCTCTGTGACTGGGAGACAACATGAAACACTACATTGTGCAATCGAAGTAGAGAACTTTCTGTACTCAGCCTCACGTGTCCCCTTTCTTCACTTGGCTCAAGACTTAGAGGCCATCAAGAAATAAAAATAGGTGCTTCGTGTTGTAGGGCCCGTTTAGGAGTTCATGCAATTTTATCATTATTATTATTATTTGTTTATGTTTTAGATGTGGACATAACAAATCATGATCTAGTTACAGAAATATTTGACAGTTTTTTCAACCGCCTATATCGTGACTCTAAATACACAGATTTTGGTGGTAGTTGAGATTAAGTGTTTTGGGTTGTCCCGTGGGGTTGCTCTCTCTTGCTCTAGTTTTCGCCGGTTGTGTGTACACAGCGGCTTTCACTCATAATCAGCAGTGGTATAAGCGTGGAGAGAGCGAGCCCAGTCAGGGAGTAGACCTATATGCGTTTGGCAGCGTACAAGTTGTGTGTTGTCTTGCTCCCTGCTATGTGTCATCCTATTCCTTGTGGTGTGAGGGAGGTTTTTTTTTTTTTCTGACAAGGGTGTTATTGTTTTTAGACATGAGGTGCAACACTAAGTGCCTGGGTTGTTCAATGTTTAGTTTATTTGAAAATTAGTGCTTGCAGTTGTACTGTTTAAGTTTAATAAGTCTTTCTTTCCACAAATTGTTCCACCTCCTGATCCTTCTTTCAACCTGGAAACTTAATTTTTGTTTCTTTCCCTCATCCCCTGGTTTCTCATCGACAGTTAAATTTGAAATATGTCATCTTTGTTCAAAGCAATGAAAAATAATCCACAGTTTAGTCCATACTGACTGCTGCCGTGCTGACATGAGTGTTCAAAAAATATAACTCTGTATAGAGAATGGGAGTTAAAAACTATGAGGAAACAAACATAATTAATATTTTCACAAACGTTTGTGTGTTTCTGTTGTAAGGCTCAGGTCTGAATGATGGTCAGTGGCATTCGGTGGAGATGAACTCGAGACAAGATCGTTTGAGCATCACGGTGGATAAAGACGAAGGAGCCACAGCTCACACCAGCATCCCCCTTCCTCTAACCACTGACAGTCAGCTCTTCTTCGGTGGTAAGATGACATTATAACCCGTATTGTGTATGCTCTCTATGTTCTCTACCTGTTAATCATTTTTTTAAACACAATAGTTTAAAAACACACAAGTTTTGAAACTCAATTGACAGACTGGACGGGTGTTATGTATCTTCAACTTGAAGAAGGGTTTGATATTTCTTCATTTGAAAGTCTTGTTAAATATTATAACTTTCACTTTAAATATTTTGCTGTGAGTATGGAGGGAAGACTGCTGACATAGACATTTAGAACTAGTTAAAATTCATGGAGGGGCTCAGGTAATAATTATCATATCCAGATCTCCTTTGGAGGTTTAGTACTTCCCACCAGAGACAGATGAAGTCATAAAGCTGCTTAGTCTCATCCTCCCTCCTCCTTTCTTCTCTTTGGTTTGAGCCAGCCTCCTCTTCCTTCTCTACCAACAGCCCCCAACCCCCCCACCCCTTCACATGATCTTTCTTCTCTTCCTTCTTTCCCTCCCTCTTTCCTTGCACGCATTCCTCTCTCTCTCCTTTTATTTGCAGGGCTTGTACATACTTTACCCTCCAAGTCACGCACTTGTACACTCATGCACAAATTAAGACATAATGTATGCTGCAGATATACACATTAACCCACTACACACAGCTCATTGTCTATTCATGAGAGTGTGTCACATGGGCGTTCAACAGCAACTCTTTAGTAACCCTATTTAGTATTTATAAGAGATTAACATTTCATATTTAAAATCTGTTTAAAATGCACTATAATTCAGTTTTTAGCAGCAGATGTGACAACATTTTAAGTGTTTAATAATGTGCAGTATATTCATAACAATTATCACTTCTCTTATGAAGACATATTTTATATTTTTACAGCAAAGCAGGCTTGGTCCGTACTAACAGCACGGGTTCATCTTTTGTCTGCTTATATAGCAGCCTCTACTTATACGTGCACACAGGAGGAGGTACCCTTTTTGAAAACTGCATTAAAAAGCACTTATATTAGCTTACTAGTATATCATTATGTTCTGAACCGTTTAACAAATGCTTATGAATGCTAAACCTGGGGACTTTAAGTGTTACCAGTTCAAACACAGAGCACAGTCTTCATATGATTTGGTTTGACCGCAGTAATGAATAATAGTAAATTGAAAATAAATAATAACAAGGTTAAGTAAAATTATGGTTAGAAATGCAACTTGGATGCTATGACTAAGTGTGTGCAGTGACATTGACTGAGTGCATCATTGTCACTGCCATAAGGAAAACGACTCCTACAAAATCCTCTTTTGAGCTCCTAAAATTCAAAGTGACAAACAGTGAGTCATCATTTCCCCCTACTCTGCTGGGAGTAGTAGAACTGTGCGCCTGATGGGCTGACTGTAATTAGACTCTGCAGAGCCCGGAACAGGAGTGCTACAGACTGCCACCATCCAGGATCAACCTCAAACATCATGAATCACTGATGGATAAGACGTGGAGCTGATTCACAGGCTTTGGCGTCATAGAGTGGTTTTAATGTGACAGGTCTGCCTATACTAAGGGCTCCAATAAGACATACAGTGCATTCAGAAAGTATTCAGATCCCTTCAATTTTTTTTTCCTTATGTTGCAGCTTTATGCTAAAATTGATAATTAATTTATTTCTCTCATTAATTTACATTCAATGCACCTTCATGACTAAAGTAAATTTTTGAAAATGTTGAAAACTTAAATATCACATTGACATAAATATTCAGGCACTTTAGCTAAGACACTTGAGATTTAGTCCAGCGGCATCTAATTACTTTCATCTCATCTTTGAGATGTTTCTACACCTCGATTGGAGTCCACCTGTGGTAAATTCAGCTGATTGGACATGATTTGCATCATTGTTTATATATAGTAAGGTCATGCAGCTGACAATGCATGTTAGAGCCAACCATGAGAAAGGAACTTCCTGCAGAGCCAAGAGACAGGATTGTGTTGGGGCACAGATCAGGGGAAGAAAACAAACACATTTCTGGGTTAGGGTTAGACAGGATTGTGTTGGGGCACAGATCAGGGGAAGACAACAAACACATTTCTGGGTTAGGGTTAGACAGGATTGTGTTGGGGCACAGATCAGGGGAAGACAACAAACACATTTCTGGGTTAGAGTTAGACAGGATTGTGTTGGGGCACAGATCAGGGGACGACAACAAACACATTTCTGTTGAATTAAAGTTTACCAAGTGCACAGTCGCCTCCATAATTCTTACATGCAACTAGGACTCCTCCCTGGTTGACCAAGATGCCAAAGGTCTGTCTGGCTGAACTCCAGAGATCCTGTGTGGAGAAACTTACAGGAGAACAGACATCATTGCAGCACTTGAACAATCTGGGCTTAATGGCAGACTGCCAGATGGAAGCCTCTCCTCAGTGGAAGACACATGAAAGCCACTTGTGAGTGTGAGAGTGTGCAAAAAAAGAACCTAAGACTCTCAGACTGTGAGAAACAAGATTCTCTGGTCTGTTGAAACCAATATTAAACTGTTTGGCCTCAATTTTAAGGTTCATGTCTGGAGAAAACCAGATACGATGCTTAGAACTGACTTTCCCTCTGGAAGTTTCTCCAGGATCTCTGGAGCTCAGCCAGAGAGACCATCGGGTTCTTGGTTACCTCTCTTACCACCTTGCACCATGGATGCACAGTTTGGCCGGCAGCCATCTCAAGGAAAAATAGTTGTTCCAAACTTCTTCCATTTTAGATCTAACTTAACTAACTAGCTGTTTCCTTGGTGACAGTGGCAGTGACTGTCTGTTTGTCTGCAGTCCCTCATGCTGTGTCAGAAGTTGGCATTAATTTTCAACTTGTGTATGAGATAAGAAACATTCAGTGTTGTTCACAGTCTGACAGTCAGGAGGGATGTTGCACATTCATCAATATAACATTAACTTTCAATACCTTATTAGTGGGGGCCTTAACCTCTGGCATTTATCACAGTGAAGTTTAAGACCTGTATTAAATCCAGCACTCATAACCCTACACATGTACTGAACTGAAGTAGTTAGATATATGCTGCCGTTGTCACCGCCTTATAATGATATTACGAAGAGCATCTCCAATCCCCATATCAAAAGTATACTGCAGATATTGGTTATAAATCATTCCTGATTTTAGCTTAATTTACCATACCAGTGAAATGTGCCTCAGTCTGATTCACACTTTCTATTAATGCCAATACTGACCTCAATATTTGCACTGGGCAGAAAACAATTTACAATTATATTGATATTTTATGATGACAGTGATACTTTCCTGACATTCTAGCTTAAACTTGAATGTGTTCTAACATAGCATTGGTTTATATCCAGATGACATAAATAAATGTAAATCAAATGGATTGCTTGTGAGTTAGTACAACACATGTACAACACATCTATGCCTTCATCATTAACACATAGCTAATGTAAGAGGAAACATTTTGGATATGGAGAGGATGTAAATGACACTAAGAAAATGGCATATAAAGTAGTAGTAGTAGTAGTTGTATAAAGACTCAAAGTTGAGTCCTGCCACTGACGGAGTTTCTGTCCTCAGGCTGTCCTGCCCAGCAGAGCAGTCAGGAGTGTAGGAACCCCTTCAACATGTTCCATGGCTGCATGCGTCTCCTGACTCTAGATGACCAACCTGTGGACCTGATTAAGGTGCAGCAACGGCTTCTGGGAAACTACAGCCACTTGCAGATTGATATGTGCGGCATCATTGACAGGTTAGTTTACAAAAATACCATCAGAATAAATTTCCTCTGCTGCTGTTACCATGAGCCCCACACATCTCAGGGAAGTCTGAATGTGATACTACACATACACATGTTTTGATACCATTCCATTTTTATTTTTCTCTTTGCCTGTGAACTCATCCTTTCATGTGAAGTTCATCTGCTTTGTAAAAATCACTTTAAACCCCAAAAATGCACAGTCATTACAGGATTTTGAAAACAGTGGCAGGAATAAATACTCAGCTTGTGATGTATTTGCATTTCATTCTTGGTTTGGAGCACACATTCATATTCTAAATGCATTGCCCTGAGAGTGTTTCTCCTTTTGCTATGCTCAATAAAATACACAGATGGAAATTTTAATTTCATTAGTTGCTGTCTTCCTTAAAGTCAGATGAGGATCCAAGTTCAGAGATAGACAGCACAGAGAGTCGATGTACTCAAGTGACCTCTGTCTGCCTTGTCAACAGAAAAGCATGACAGTTCACAAGGCTCATTAATTAGACTTGGCATTTGTCACTCAGTGACTCTGGAAACAATGAGCATGTAGACCAGAGAATCATGATTTATGGGAAACGACTGATCTGGTGATATTATCACCAAATTAAAAAAAGAGAAAGGACAATGAATTGATTGCCTGGTAAAACTTATTCCTCCAGACATTTCAACACTCACACAAATTACTGAACCACATCGTACTAGGTGACATGTTTCCGCATGAAGATCACTCTAATGGGCTGGTGCCATAAATGCTAAGAAGTAACTAACAAAGTCACTACTGAAAACACTCAACAGCAAATGTACAATTTACCCCTGTATGAATGGCATGTGACACGTAGCTATTGTTAAAAATGATTAAATATTTGTGACACATATATGGTGGATTTAGCCTACCAAACAGATTCAGTTAGTAATAGAAACTTTTGATTTTACTGGAACTTTGCACTGGCTGTAAGTGTGGACATGGGCTTTGGTGCTGACTTTGTGGTGTCGTCTTTCTCATTTCAGAGGCTACTGAAGTTGCAAATTAGTTGTATATTTATAAAATCTATTCATGCAATATAGATGTATTTATATGGGGGTATTTATAGGGGTTGATATTCATTATTTTCCCAATTACAGAAATCTTTATTTTGTCTGATCTGATTAGTAGATAGAATAAATTCTAAATCTGTGCCTTTGGCTCCGAAGCAGACGCCTCTCTCTGAAAGGTTTCGTTCAGTGTCCCGCCTGCTGCACCATCAAACTTGTTACATTTGAAAAGTAGATGTAAAATGCAAATGTTTCTAAAGCTGGAACAAACGAACAAACAATTGCCATATGAACTATTTCTATGATCACAGTCCCCATGCGTGGTTGTGGCATACTATCAGAAAACAAAGAAACGCTGGTAAGTGTGTTTTTTTTTTCCCCCATAGCTTCCATAGATACTACTCTTGTTATTTACTTCATAAGACAGACAATATCCTGGCTCACCACCGTGATCTGTACCAAGTGAGTAAGTTCTTAGTGAATTTATAACATCCATGAGGGCAACAGAAGCAGTGTCAAAGAAAAGCAGGCTGAATGGTTGATGGTGCAGTCGGTTGCTTATGAGCCAGGAGAACCGAGGAGGTACTGGGGACATGGAGAGAAGGATTCAAATTTTAATTTAAGTTTTGGTGGTTTTACTTATTTTTATTCCATGTGTTCATTGTGTTGGAGTTTATGTTGCTATAAATTTTGACAGTGAAGACAGTCGGGTGCATAACAGCTCCAAATATTGGTCTTGATTTTTAATCATTGTGGTCAATCATCATTGGTGTCAGCCTTGAATAAGGATATTGGTTGATGTCCATTTGTTTTGTAATGTGTGTATGTCATCTTTTTGTATGCAGATAGACGGGTAGATAGGTATAAAATACACAATCACAACCAAAGCAGGCTGGCGAGGTGAATGAAAGGTGACTCCAAAATACTGCATTTATTAACTGTCGCCTTACATTAAGAATAAAAGGATACAGAGATGGCTTAAATGTATTATAATCCCCACTCTTCCCTCCTCACAGTTATATAAATTTCCAAATCTCAACCATCTCTCATGGGTGGCTAAATCACTTGTTTATAACACGCAATGAAAAGATCAAATTGAAAAAAATCCTTCCCTGTTGCACAAGAGACAGCCTTTGGAATCAAGGCCTGAAAATAGAGCAACAGTGGCCATTTATTAATTTAAAACTCCCATTCTTGGCCACTTACCACAGCAGCTACACCTAACTGCATTCCTGGGGAGAGCTTGAAAGACTTGCTGTGTGTGCATCGAAGTGGATTAATTAGCAGCAAGAGGGAAATGTATTTCATCTCCTTGTTCATTTCAGGTGATTATCGAAGCCAAAAATGGGAAATAGCTCCTTACTAAGTTTTCTTGAAGAGAATAGACTTTAAGAGGACCACCACAGGGCACAGCTGCTGTATACCGTAAGTGGTTGGTGGTGGGCTTCAGGTCCTGCCACCACCTAATACTGTACATTCAGAGTTCAAAGGGAAATTAGATTTTTAATAGCGGAGGATGTTAGAACATGACATACAAGAGGACATCATTCACAGTTACAGCAAGCAGCCAAATAAAGAGGATGTTTGTTAAAGCCATAATAAAGGACTGATGAGTGCAGTCGAGGTGTAGCACAATTTAAGCACATTTGGTGCACTTGTCAGTTTTAACACTGTATCTCCATTTGCAATGTAAGGTTCTCATATGAAGAAATCAAAGAGACCAAAATGAACTCAAAGGTATTATAAAATAAAGTCTCTGCAGGTGCTTTCTGCAGACTCTTGACCCCTGTTCCCAAACAAGCCCTTAATTACAGTTGGACCAGTTGAGTCAAGTTTGAGTGAGGGTTTCCTGAAGTCCATACTCCTTATCTTTAGTTTCATGAACATTTAACACAACTGACTAAAGATCAAGCTCTCCATCCTTCAGCAGGCTGATTAGAACAGTGTCATCTGCAAACTTCAGTCATCACATCTACTCCAATCATTTTCTACATAAAATATATGATAACAGGGACAGTAAACAGCCGTGGTGATGGGGGCCTGTGGATGACAACAGCACCAGAACCATTGTTCTTTCAATGAGAATTGGGGTTTACAATCCCAAAGAAAGGCCATTCAATCCCTCGTCTGCTAGAAAGTTTCAAAGTTTAGAAACTTTTTTATTATTTTCATATCTTCGTCTTTTAAATATATAAAACACAAGGGACACAAAAGGGCAAGAATAAAATATGTAGGCTTTTTAAAGGAGTAGTTTGACTTTTTGTTTGCTTTGTTCTTGATAGTTAAATGAAGGTCATGCTCTTACACAACTCTAACATTTGTTAGTTTTGAAAATACAAAAATATATCGACACAACCCTAGAATTTCACATAAGAAAGGTGTCAGTGGAAAGGGGGTTTTGGACGTTATTCTATGATCTGACAAGTACTTTGTTTGAAGCACAAAGACACCTTTAGGACACCCCCTCCCACCGACGCCTCTCCTCAGTGTACTGTGTGAGTGTATGTTTTGTAGCGAGACAGATGAAGCTGTCAGAAGGCAGTGGTTCTGACCTCTTTACTTCTGTCAGGTTCCCGACAACTTAATAATACACCCTGTCAAAGCGCACTCACACACACACACACACATACAAATAAAAAGAAATGCGGGTCACCAAGAGGTCCACTCTCCTTGTTGTGTCTGACTGTCTGTGTATCTGTCTGTCTGACAGACTTCTTGACATGTCTGGTGATTTGTGTGACCAGTGACTCACACACACACGCACGCAGACACACAGGGAGAGTGCTGTGCGGACGGTAAGATGTATATGTCTGTGTGTGCATGTGAGAGAGAAATGTGGCAGCTTATCCGTTAGGAGGAGCAGAGCAGACGGAAAGGATAAAAATACATACCTTTCCTCTCCCTCTCACTCATGCTGTTCAGCACACTGCAGTTATTTGAAGTCTTTGTGGGACATCCTGGTCTACCTGTCTGGTTATAATGTGCAGTCGGGTGAGGGCCTGGGCTGTGTTGGTTTAGCCAGAGGCCGTAATAGAAACCAGCGAGATTGGATGCAAGCTCTGTGATCCAAGCTATGTTATAGGACACTGTCACACTGCACCAGAAACCTTTAGATAAGCGACAAAGTCTATTTTCTCAGTTAATCCTGGAGTCTTGTGATCTGAGCTTTGGTGTAGTACACTGTCACGTTGCATGGAGCCCTCTGGAGATTTATGGAGAACAAAGTGTTTCGAAAAGTGGGAACTTTTAGCCCGGGAAAGATTTATAGTTGATTTGGGATACAGGATACACTTCAGTTCACTGTTTATCGCAGGCTTGTGTATTTGTAATTTTCGCTTTCTGTGTTCTGGGTTAAGACTGCATGTGGCAGCAGGCTGCTGACAACAGACTGGATGTTGAGACGATGACAGAAAACTCCTCCAACGCTGCTGGAAAGAGTTGCCTACTGTGGCTGCAGATGGCTCTTGCCAACAAAAGTTGCATTTTCCCAACTTTTGCAGTCTACAGTGGGAGTGAGGACAAAGTGGATTTTGACAAACCCAGCAAAGTGGGTGCATGCACAGGCATTTGTCTACCTGCTTTTCTTGTCTGCTCTTACAATGAAGATAAAGTAGCAGATAAACAAGAAACGTCCTCTGGCTATTCATTCTACAGTCTAGTTGAAGAAATAGTTTAGTTGTGTGCTGGGCCTGCTGCTCATACACTGGTGAATTTAGGTTTGGTTATCTACTGAATGTTCGAAAGTTTTGTAAATAATTTTAAAAGCTTTCCCCTGTATTCAGGAGCGCTTTCAACCATACCCAGCATATATAGAGATGGACATAGACTCTGTGACATCACCCATAGGTTTCTGAAGAGCAGTTTTGAAGCTCAGAGTGGGCTGCTTGACTGTTACCATCTTGGCAGTGATGCCTAACCTCTGACTAATACAAAAATGGACAAATAGAAAGGGTGTGTGTGGAGCTGAGACTTTTTGAAAGATGCAGAAATAAGTGGTTGGACTGAAAATAGATCTTGACTAAATATAAGGTGGGACCCGATCTTAGAATTGGGTGGGAAACAGAGGAAATAACGAGGACAAGACATGTTTTGTTCATCTAACTCACCTATACAATAAGAAATAAGTTCTCCATTTATGTGGAGTGACATACCACGATTCTTTTCTACTGTTTTTAGCTACAGGCCCCTGACCTTATTTCCACTGATTCACAGAGTTGATATCCACTTACTACCACCATCTTGCTGCTGCTCTCCTAATCTATCTCTCCCTCTGTCCCCCTTCAGCCCTCTGTTTCACCTCCTCATTCACACCTTCTCTCTCCTTCCATCCTGCACTGTTGATGCTTTCTAATTCCTCAGTGTCCCATAACTACCCCCTTTCTTTCACCCCTTTACATCTCTAGCTTTGCCTGATCATGACTTTGTGCGTCTACCTTTGAGATAACTATTGTGCGTGTTTCAGTAGTTGTGATGGACTTAATGTGAGTGAATGCATTATATCGAAACCAGTTAGGGTTCAGGTACTGTCAGGGGCTCAACAGACTTACCAGCTGTTAAAATTTTGCCTGATGGTGTTGGAACTCGATACACATAATTTTATCATACCAATTGTGTGCCATTTGTGACATACAAGACTCTTAGATTCCTGCTTGTAACTCCATTTTTGATTGTTTTGTTTCTGTACTCCACTCTTAACTTCCTTCTGTTTGATAGTGTCTTAATTCCAACATTTTTTCTTGCTCTGCTAATGGGGCAAGATTGAGGAATATAAGCAATACCTGTTTATCATGCTGGAGAGAGAGTTTAAAAAAAGGAGTCCTCATAAACATGCACTGTATATGTGTGAGTGTTTGTGATGACAACAATCTAAAATTATTTTTAGAGGGAAAAATATTGTGGAGCTAATTTTCATATCTGATAGTCACCCAATGCATAATGCAGTATTCATACAACATTTCACTGTTTTGCACATTATTATTCTAAATGCCAAGTTTATTTCCTATTTATAGCCAACATGATGAGTGTTTACTAATGTAGCAGATTACAGGAAACAAACTTGAACCCAAGTTGCGTCTGTGCAGCACTATTATCACCAAATTCCCTATAGCAATTAGATGGACAGACTTTATTTGGTGTCTCATCCTAATTGATTTTTGTGTATTTTTGTTCTACTCTGCATGGAAATACAATTAAATATGTGACTTAAACAAAAACAAAAGTCTGTTGGAATTGTGCATTTAACTGCATAGATTTGGAAAGAAAAAAATGTTCCTTTTATTGGATGTTAGATGTTAATATAATTGTTAATACAGTGCTTCTGGGTGTTTGTACATTCTGGCTGTGCTACTGCAAATACAAATTAGCTTATTAGTTCTTAACTACAGTTGATTTAATTGCACTTGGCCCCAGCTTAATATACAATAAATTAAATTATTTTGCAGCTCTAGGCTCCCAACCATAAATGACCTCCCCTCACCTCTAATAGCACCACAAATAAAATCTCATCCTGTGGTAAACAAAATCCACTGGACTAGCTGGATGGATGGTCAAATCAAGTCAATCTTTGTTAGTGTTGCACAAAATCACAATACATTTTCTCAAAGCATTTTTCAAATAGAGCAGGTCTAGTCTGTCTCTTTATAATATTTAGCAATGCTGTTGTCATTGCATGTTGAAGAAAAGAAAAGAAAACCATTCAGCATCTTGATAAAATGTGTTTCTTCTATTGCCCAAAAACATGAAAATAAATAAGATTAGACTTTATTCTTTCAAAGACACATTGGGCGGGATTTTAAGAGTTTTGTCTCTGGATGATGCAATATTAGTTAACAGTACTAACAAAGGGAACCTCCCTTTGTTAGTACTGCAGCTCCGTCTCAGAACAAGCCCCTTTGTTTCACTTGACATGAAAATAAAGGCTTTTTGAAATGTTCTTAAAAGACTGAAATTTCTCCTTTGTTGTTATAAGACAGCTTTTATTCAGGTCCCTCCTACACACCTGCTCACTAGAAGAGTCAGGTGTGTTCAAGGCCTGTTCCTTTTCCCTTTCAAACTGACATCCTAGAGAAACTTCTTGGAGAACTTTTGACAGACAATATGCTTCTCTCTCTGAATGTTTCTTTCTGTCTCCCAGGTGTTCTCCCAGTCACTGTGAGCATGGAGGGAGATGTACTCAGTCATGGAGCACCTTCCACTGTAACTGCTCCACCAGCGGCTACAGAGGAGCCACCTGCCACAGCTGTAAGCAACTAACCACAGGGTATCAGAAGTTCTTGAAGCCTGAGATTCAATGAAAAATATAGAATCTGATAAAGTTACTAGCTAATTTCTCTGATTTTTACAGAAGACCGATATTATATATAAATTGGCATTTGATTATTTACTATTATTAACAGCATTAGTTGATAAATTGTATTGGCAAACATTTGCCTGTTTACCTATTTAGCTGACTAGCCACCAATGTGAAAGTTAGTTGAAAGTTCATTCTCCTATAGAAATATCTGAATCCACAATTTTCACCTTTAGCGCTAACTTTGTCTGTCACATGGTTGGTGTTGTTGTGTGGTGTTGTCTTTTTCAGCTTGACCACAATAGCACCTTTTTGTCAGAAAAGCACAAACCTTAGGTGCCTTCTGTAGACGAGTCGCCAGAAATGCCCTATAACTACAAGTTATAGGGCTATAACTGCCTGTTACCAAAGCCTTTAAAGAACGTAATTAATATTCCAGACGTGTTTTCATTTCATCTGCTTTAATAGCAGTGAGACCCCATGTTCCCAAATGGTCCATTTCTTTGTATCCTTTTTTTCTTGTTGTTTCAAAACTTTAATTTACTGTGTTCAATCAGGAATAGACTAAACAAATTGGTGGTTCTTCATTATTCTGGGAAAATTAGACCGCGATTTAATTTGAAATTCTTGAAAAGGTCTGATTTTGGCTCTCTGAAACCTGCATATGGCTCTTATCTTTGGTCTTATTGGTTCATTTTTAAATTTTAAATGGGATGCATATTTGCGTGTGTGTGTGTGTGTGTGTGTCAAGGCCAGTGTATAAAGGGACTTGAGTGTGAAGGCTGCTTTTCACTCACGTCCC
Organism: Rachycentron canadum; assembly: GCA_038496675.1. NCBI lineage: Eukaryota > Metazoa > Chordata > Actinopteri > Carangiformes > Rachycentridae > Rachycentron > Rachycentron canadum. The sequence continues at coordinate 4,247,573 of CM076656.1, read as the reverse complement.
ACCGGACACAGTCAGGCAGAGGCTCATGCTGAAATCAAACACCTGCCACTCAAACTCTAAGACCATATAACTTCTAAAAATTACATTTCCTTTATAGATATTATAACTAGGATGAGCGATTTCTGGAGCATAAACAATGCATTATGAAAACATGGAAATGATCTTTTGCGTTTCTCAAAGGAAAAACATTTGTTTTGCAGAACCACAGTCTGATTTCAAGGGAAAGGGATCAGGTTTAAATGACTATAGTGCCTGGAGGGTTCAGTTTGGAGATATGATACAATTTTTCTCCTAAACTGTAACTACTGCATGAAGAATACACAATGAACAATGATTAAAGAAACTCTGAATGCTTAACTTCCACATTTTCTTCCTAATTGCATCAGGTAATTCAAGTGAAAATTAAGTTAAACGTACATTACTGTCCCTAAAAAACTATGATGGCTATTTACTCAAAGTTATACATTCTCTGCAAGTCTGTGGAGACTCGTGGGTAAGTTTGAACCAAATGTGATGCTGCTTCTTAACAAAAATACCCGGGATGGGAATACATACTGCAGAAATAAAGTGTCACTCCATCCACTGAGGAAAGAACAAAGAGATGGCATCCTGCTGTAGATGAAGGCTCCTGTTTTATCCCACTTCTCTCTTCAAACAGCCCACATCAAGCACAGTGTCAGTGAAACTGGTGTGAACGTCTTTCTTCTTGCTTAAGTATTTTGATTTTAGAAGCTTTAGGTTTCCAGGTACTTCATTAGCAGAATCATAAAAAGAAGCAATTAATAACAAATTACAAAAAACATGGGTCTAGTCTAGAATCATTTCAAGCTTTTTGAAAAACAATCCCCAACCCTTTGAAGCAGATGGATTTCTTGGAGAATCCATGGTGGCAGGCCAATGCTATTGGGTATTGGCCAATAGCTTAACTAATCATCAGGAATCGATGACGGCTACAGACGTTTCAAGATATTAACTTAGATGCTGCTATAGCATCAGTTATATCAGAACTGGAGAGTAAGAGAAGGGCAAAGAAAGACACTGAGGGCTTTTCTTTTTCTTAAGCAAGAGCTTGATTTACCAAGTGGCTCCACAGACAGTGAAAATGAATGGTAACGAAGCAGAATCTGATTGGTTGAAGTTAGGCCGTGATAGACAGATGGCTCATCCAATCACCTGCCAAGTATTTTCTTATGAAGCATCACAGATGGTTCTGAGTAACAAACCATCTGCTGTGTCAGGTTAATAATGACCCAAATCACCTCAAACACTTATATACACACGTGCAAAGATACAAGCCAATAAATCAACGTTTATATGTTAATTATTGAAATGCAAATACAGAATACAGAAGACTTTGCTCAGCAATCTTGAAAGTTAATTAATTGATGAAAAAAAACCTTTTTTACAGCTTCTAAAGCACTGTTGTGATAAATTGACTGGCTCCTGTAGACAAATATCTGAAATGTTATTGTTTTAAAATCACTACTTCATCTCTTGTAACAGCTGTGGTGGTAGAAGGCCCAGCCACGCTGATACTGTACAACAAAAAGGCATCTAATCTATAAGCTAAAACTGAGCCACATGTGTTAAATATAATAGGTTGGACACATCATTCCAACTGAAGAGTCTATCAATGCTAACAGCTCTTAGAGGTTGTATTTTGGGCAGCTTGAACATAGCCTAAGTGCCAACTTGAGCTAAAACAGCTATCAACCACTGGCTTATTACAGAAAGAGGAACAACTCGTATCCTTTCTCTTTTGTAGCTGGAAGTGGTTGTATTTTTAAATGTAATTTTGAACCATTTTGTGGCCAAAAAAAAAAAGCTTTAAATGGGAGGAGAGACTCCTGGGATTCATAATGTACTTTTTTAAAGAGAGTTTTGAATTTATGAATGTCTACTCAAGCTGTTCTCTTTTAGGGATTATATATAGCGTTGAAAGGCTCTGCACATTAATAATTATAATACTGTTACTGTTACTAATAATAAATACACTAATGTATAACAGTTTTTTGTTCAAATCGGTTCTAAATGTTGGCATATGCAGTAGGTCAGAACATTTCAATTGGAATGAAAGATGTTTCATTAGCCTCAGAACAACTGCAAGAATTGTTTATATTTACTGCATCAGAACAAATGACATAAGAGAAGGCTGGAGAGACAGTAGAGAGATGAAACAAAAAGAAAAAATGAGAAGCAGATAAGTCATACAGAGAGAAAAACAAAGAGTAAGACAGGAGGAAGAGGGAGGTAAACAGGAGAGGAGATGGAGGCAGAAAGCATGTGAGGAAAGGAGAGGGAGTCCTGAGGCAGACTGTTCTTTCCACATAAATGGATTTGAACTTAGAGACTGCCTACAGTATTTTAGGTGAGTCAAATTAGAAATTAAAGAGATTGTGGCTTTGATTACACAGCTAAGCACTGATTAAATCTTTCTACGCCAGGGTGATGTAATCGGCCCCGTGCTGGATCCAGGCCAACTCAGACCCCCCTACCACACACACACACACACACACACACACACACACACACACACACACACTCCGCTCACCCGTGTTTCATTGTTATATTTGGTCGAACCCTTCCATAAGTAAGTCTTGGGAAGACTTTCCTAAGAGAAGACATGTGAAGAGGCGCACATATGTATGTGTGTGTGTATTCTGCTTAGCAAACATTAGTGAAGATCATTAGAGTTTTACAATTAGTTTGCACCTAATTTATTTTCATTTTAATTGAGTGTTTCTTTTTTTGTTTTGTTTTGTTTAGATTCATCTCTTTGGCCTTAACTGCTCTTTTGTTATTTGCATGACATTTGTTTACATTTACTTAGAGTAAAGCATTAATTCAGTTAGGATTAAAGACGTATTTGCCTTTTGGGAAATTTACACTCAAGGCATTCACTATACTCAAATATACATAGAAACAAGCAGCTTTGACTAGGTTTGAATATTCCTTTTTTTAATTTTACCGATTATATCACTGATTATAAATATCAAACTCAATTCTTTAAATATCAGAAAATAAATTATGCTGTAGAAAAATCACCTGTAATTGACTATGGTGGTGTGTTGTGAATCTTTTTGGTGGTAAACTAAGATTATAATACAATTCTTTAAAATAGTTGAATTGGAAAAGTCACATTTAGCGTTACAAATGATAATGGACTCAGCACTTTTATGATGTATCAGATTGCAAGCCTGTCTGAAATAATTGACAATACAGCTCATTTACATTTTGTATGAAATGTATTTGTGAGCAGTTTTCATTTATCATAAACATCATGAAAATATCTTATGTTACATATTTACTTAATTTACACATATCAGTAAAATACAATGTATGTTTTCTGCCAAACTATGCACAGCACAGGCTGCGCACTATTGATTTATGTCACGGTTATGTTTAAACACTCACAGAACCTTGTCTGGTTTAATACAGGAAAACCTAAGACACAATGTTATTTATTTACATCTAACCAAAACCAAAACTGTGGCACTGCTTGCTTTGTGCGCTCACCGTCCTTACCAATTACCTCTTTGCAAATCTGTTGCTGTTAATAAATGTATCTTTTATTCATTCCGCATTATGTCTGTTAATCCAGCCAGTGATTACATTTCCTACAAAACATATTTGCTGCTGCAAGTTAGTTGTATAGAAATATAACTTCTAGGACACAGGGTTGTTTTACTGAAAAATGTAAAAAACGTGGCAGATAATGTTAGTTGACATGTTGATAGAAAACTTAATTTGTTGAAACTGTATTTGTGCTTCTCTTCTGTTGAATCTTTTCTGTATTGAATTATTTGTACTCACTTAGCTGTCTTTTGGGAAGCTTATAGTCATACTTTTGAGTGCTCTTTATTTTGACAAGAACAACATGGAAACAGTTTCCTACATTTTTTAGGAAAATAAAAAGCATGTTTTCTCACTAGCCTCTTTCAGAATAACACATCATGTTGAATATATCACAATGTTTTGATATTGTGTTGGCACAGTATAAAAACCTACTTTCCATCCCATGAGCCATAATGACAGGCTGTTGATTTTGCATACTGTATTCTGTCATTGTTGTTTTCCTTCTCAGCGACATACGAGCAGTCGTGTGAGGCATACAAACACAAAGGCAACACATCGGGACATTATTACATAGATGTTGATGGCAGTGGACCAATCAAACCCCAACTCATCTACTGTAACATGACAGGTAACACACAAGCACACACTCGAATGGACATACACCACCAGTAAATCTTCCTCTTTCTCTTATCCTCCTAACCTCCAGATTTACAAAGTTCGGCTTAATTGATTACCCCTTGTCCTTCGCTTCTCCTCGTCTTCCCACCAGAGGACAGGGTGTGGATGGTGATCCAGCACAACAACACAGAGCTGACCAGAGTTCATGCGTCTCCTGAGAGCACCCGACATTCAGCCCACTTTGACTACGCTTCAGAGGAGGAGCAGTTGGCAGCCATCATCAGCCAATCAGAGCACTGTGAGCAGGAGCTGTCGTACCACTGCAGGAGGTCCCGCCTCCTCAACACACCAGGTGAGGTCTGGTGGAAAAGCTCTTTTTGATCATTTAAGTCCCTGAGAGGATTTTTGGTGGAAAGTAAGATATTTAAGTTTTATTGCTGAGCACTCTGGAGTGTGTGTGCTGAAGTTGGAGGAGAGAGTGTAGTTAAAAGGAAAAGGACATCAGACATAAAAGTTCTTCTGAGTCACAGGGATCTATATCTGGCACCAGAGTGGAGTGGTGTTTAATCGTTGATTTAGTTAACTAACTGAAACATCAATTACATTTTCTGTTGTGCATTTTCTTCTCATCTTCTGCAGCATCTTAACTTTTATTGCATCACTTAATTTCTCTGGTAGCTCATCAGCTGCTTTTGTTTCTGGGTTGTTTTTTCTTAAATGTCTGCTTACCTCTGTCTTCTTCTTATCAGGAAATAGGATGTCTGAGTGTGATGTCTTGAGTTTCAAACAGCACTAAAGACAGTCACCCATCTTGTTTTGGCCTGTTCACCATCACTGTGCACACATACAAAGCCAACTTATCAGGATTCTTGTGGGGGAGAGAAGTCTTGAGAGAGCAGCTGCCCATTATCTGTCCAATTTTATCAGGGAAACAGCAGTGGCACATGGTCAAGGCAGGGCAGCAAGGCTGTAAGAATTCATGACAGGGAAGTGACAGAGCGGTGTTGGCTTGTGTTGAACTCCCACAGAGATGGGTGTTTTTGGTGACAGACAGTAAGGGAAAAAAAATGAGCATCTTTCTATGTCCCATTTGATATGCAAGACAAGCACGGACCTAAATACGTCAAAGGATTTGTTGCGATAAAAACATAGATGAGTGACAGTTCTCTGTGAGAGACATTTTGAAGCAAGTTAATGTATCTTTGTGGGATTCATGTCTTACCTCTGTTGTAAAATTCATGTGAAATCCATTGCTGTTTTGCAGTATAACTGGTCCCTGGAGCAAAAAAGGTTGAAAGTGTGTGTATGTGTGTGTACTTTTCAGAGGGTGCTCCATTTAGCTGGTGGCTGGGAGGTCCAGATCCTGGTCAGGTCCAGATGTACTGGGGCGGAGCTCAGCCAGGCAGCCGTCAGTGTCTCTGTGGTCTGCAGGACAGCTGTCTAGACTCAAATTACTTCTGCAACTGTGATGCTGACTACGACCAGTGGTACTGTATATAAACCTTTACATAAACACTGATTAGACGGAAGTTAGGAAGTCTTTTGGGAATACTCTATTAGAAAGCATTTGTTTTTGATACTTTTATTAATATATTAACTATCATTATTAAGTAACTATATTCTTATTCTATGGTAGATTCTCTATGATATTATATTCAAATTATCCACTGAGAACTTATTTAGAATGGTAATTACATTAGGGGAAGGCATGACACATGTGGGGTTTTTACTATAGCTACCTGCACTTTAATATATAAACACAGTGATTTACAGCAGTGTGTTGTGGACAGAATAACAGGGAAAGGAAACATTTTTAGTCATTCTAGCTGGATGGCTCTTGGGATGGTAATTTCATCCACCACTTTAGACCAGACTGAAACTATTTGATGAATGATCATGAAATTTGATACAGGCATTTAGAATTCTCAGTGGATTTTCTTTTAGCACCTCCACGAGGCTGTCATGTATTTTTATGCCTATACGTGGTTGACAACCATGCCCCGAGGCATTATTTTTTTGGGTTGTCCATCCATCCCATTTTTGTGAACACAGTCTCTCAGTAACAACTTGAGGACATTTCTTCAAATTTGGACTCGTGAATGAACCGATTTTGGTTGTCAAAGGTCACAAAACATGGCTTTGGTCTTGAGAACACCATTTCTCTAACTCTTCAAGAGAATTCCTTCAAACTGTCACAATCACTGAGACCTTATAAAACATGCTTTTGGCCATAACTCACGGCTTCAGAATAAAATGGTAAGAGTTATATATCCAAATGGTTATAGATCAGTGTCACGTCATGCTGGCAGAGCCATACAACCACAAGATTGACACATTTTTGTCTCCTCAATCAATTGTTATGACATTGGTGAATCTGAATCAATCTTCAGGTCAAAATTTTATTCTGTTGAGTATTTTGGTTTATGACCAAACACAACTTGGCTACAATTACAAGCACACAAATGCAAATACAACTCTCCCAGTTGTGATTAAAAATATAAATATTTTAATGGTTTCTTATTAGACAGGTATAAAAATACTTTGCACCTTCAATTAAATTTTTTAATAAATTCTCTGTCACTGTTCTAATGACGAGTCATCAATACAATTCAGCGTTTACCGTCCTATCCTGCCTTACCAGACTGAAAGGAGTCTGGGACAAATCCCAAGATATTTAAACATCCCTCTTCATGTTTTATCCTATCCTGTATTTAAATCCTTTTATCCATGCTGTAAGCAATTCTGTATTTAGGTCACCTTCCCCAATCCTGTGACCAATTCTGCAGTGAGACCCATTTTCTCATATTGTAACCAGTCCTGCTACCATCTGCATAGCCAAAGGTCTCCATTTCTATTATCTCCCTTCCTGAATCTGTGAGACTCTGGCTCTATTTTTAAAGTCTTTCTCACGCCATCACTATCACATCGGATTCACCGGTGCTGTATGTGCCTACAGTCCTAGATTTATTTTTTGACAAAAATTTGCAGCAACAAAGCAGACTGCTAGAATTTGAAACACCACAGAGCCGAGTGTGGCAAATGTGCAGATGAATCATTCAGCCTACGTTCCGTCACAAAATGGTTCCACAAAACATCATTGAAACATGTTGTGTCAGCTGAAACTCTTGTCTTTGTGTGAACAATTTTTCAAACAGCGTTGTTTGAGCTCAGTCGAGCACAAGTTTTACACCTGCTCTGTATGCATGATCATTCAGCTTGCTAATGTTGATGTCCTCCTTGTCATCCTCTTTTTCAACTCCTTCTCTTCCTCTTCCTTTTCTAATGAACCTCTACATCTTTTTCTCTTCTCCCATATTCTTTTTCATATTCCAATTTCTTCTCTCCTCCTGTGCCTGTTCACTTTCTTCCTCCTCATCTCTTACTTCCTTCCTCTCTTTCTCCTTCTTCCTTTTGTCATCCTCCTCTTTCTTCTTCCTCTTCCTCTTGACCATTTTCTTGTCAACCTGCATCACCTTGTTCTTTTCCAACCTCTTTGTCTCCTTCTCCTTCACTGTCTCCACTTACAGGGCAAATGACTCAGGTCTACTCACGCACAAGGGGTCACTTCCAGTCAGGTCTCTTGTGTTGGGTGACATCCAGCGGCCAGGGTCAGAGGCTGCCTACAGGGTGGGACCCCTACATTGTTATGGAGACAGTAAGTTCATTTCAGTTACAGGTTATTACTTTGCACATACACCAATCAGCCACAACATTATGACCACTGGCAATGAAGTATATTACACTGATTGTGTGGTTACAATGGCAGTTGTCAGTGGGTAGGTTATATTAATACATTAAAATTAAAAAGTTACCTACCTGTAACTACAGTTCTGTAAACATCATATATGTATAACTCACTGTCATGTTATATGACATACAAGTTAGATGGGCCTGAACATCTACAAAACATGCATGTAGTGGGAGTCAGATCAGCCATAACATTATGACTATTGACAAGTGAGGTGAATAACATTGATTGTTTTGTTACAATGGCACCTCTTGGTGGGTAGACAGGGGAACATTTTGTCCATGAGGTTGATGTGTTGGAAGCAGCAAAAATGGGCAAGTGTAAGGATGTGACAAGGGCCAAATTGTGAGGGCTAGACGATTGGGTCAGAGCATCTCCAACACTGCAGCGCTTGTGTGAGTACCTACCAAAGTGGTCCAAGGAAGGAAAACCAGTGAACCATTGTCAGAGTTATGGACTGCAAAGATTCATTGATACACATGGGAAGCAATCAAACAGAAGAGTGGTTAGGTTGGGTTAGAGTGGTTAGGCCTACAGAGGGCAAGTGAGCATCAATACTGGACCATGGAGCATTGGAAGAAGGTGGCCTGGTCTGATGGATTATGTTTTCTTTTATGTCATGTGAATGACTAGGTGTGTCTCTTACCTTGGGAAGACATGGCACCAGGATGAACTATGGGGAGTAGACAAGGAGGCGGAGGCAGTGTGATGCTTTGGACAATGTTTTGCTTGGAAACCTTGGGTCCTGTCATTCGTGTGAATGTTACTTTGACATGTACCACCTACCTAAACATTGTTGCAGACCAACTTCACCCCTTCATTGACCCTTTCACTTCCCCTGTCACCAGGATAATGCTCCCTGTCACTGTAACAATGGTTTAGGAATGGTTTGAGGAACACAACAATGAATTCAAGGTGTTGTCTTGGCTCCAAATTCCCCAGATCTCAATCCAATCCAGCATCTGTGGGATGCGCTGGACAAACAAGTCCAATTCATGGAGGCCCCACCTCTCAACATACAGGACTTGCAAGTAATGTCTTGGGGCCAGATGCCAGAGCTCACCTTCAGAGGCCTAATGGAGTCCACGCCTCGAAAGCCCTGGGCTGTTTTGATAACAATGGAGGCCCTACACAATCTAAGGCAGTGGTCATAATGTTTTGGCTGATTGGTGAAAAGTGTTTTGGAGCCCACTGGACACTCCTCATGTATTATCTTCTGTGTGGATATTAATTGATATCACAGACAATGTGACTATTGAAGTAGTGTATACTAAATGAATACTAAATGTTTTATTTATAGCAAGCTGAACTGAAGGAATCATCTTGCAGTTTAAAAAAAAAAAAACAGTGTTTAATTGCAATGTAAAACCCGAGTACTTTTACACATACACCCAAAATTTGGTGCACTTCAGTAGAAGCATAAGGGGAATGGAAACTGTAAGACTTTAACAAAAAGCTATGTATTTAATATCCTATATTTATATTTATAAATGACTCACGTTAAATATTTTAGATGGGTAATTTATCTTTACTCATTTAATTGTTCTTAATTTCAGCCACTGACTGTGGAGAATGGGTCTATGATCTTCACATGAAAAGTTATTCAGCATTTAATGGAGGCATGAAAACTCAGACAGAAATGGCCTGGGGGTTAACTGGTTAATGGAAAAATAGGCTGCAGCCAAACATATTTGCTAATTAGCTAATGAGTAGCTGAAGTAGGCCTATGACTCCCTTTATGCTCTTTAATAACAACTTCTGATGGAAAGACATATAATAAAGTAATCTAAGTGATATACTTTACCTTGCTTTAATTGCTCCTAATTTCAGTCTTCAGTTTAACGACCAATTAAAAGTATATAAATAAATGCCATGCAAGATAAATCAACATAAATGAGATAACTCAGCTAGAGCTATGCCTTTGTTCTTAGCTAATTAGCCAAACAGTTGGTTCATTTGTTTACTACACAATTTTCATTATACAGCCATCATAATGAGTTTTACTTTAATAAGCTTTGTTCCAAAGTGATGTATACACTTTTGAAAAATAAAACACACTTGCATTCTTTTATATTAGGAAACAAAAAAGGAAAGACATGAAGCATTTTTCTGTCTTGCAGAGAACTTCTGGAACGCTGCGTTTTTTGACAAGGAGACATCTTATCTCCACTTCCCCACCTTTCATGGAGAGCTGAATGCAGACATCTCCTTTTTGTTTAAAACCACATCCTCCTCTGGGGTTTTCCTGGAAAATCTGGGTATCAAGGACTTCATCCGCATCGAACTCAGCTGTAAGTGAGAATGTAGAAATATTTTCCTTCTTTACTCTAGACATATTTTTTTCTTGATTTTATTCTAAATACGTAATTGTGGGAGGCTGTTAAAGTCACTCAACAATGGACTCTGCTTGTTGTCACTTCTTCTCTTTGATGTTTGACTACCACCGTGCAGAATAATGTATATGCAGGTGACTCCTGGAGTTTACTTTCACATTCATCCGAAGGGAGGGCAGTTTGACTGTATGTACAAGTATGACAGTTTAGTACGGTGCAAACATTTGTGTCCAATATGAAATTTACAGTGCAAACTCAAATCCTACTAAGCACACACACAAATTAAGAACTAATTTTTCTTTGAAATAGGAGGCGTCTTGAGACGATTCGAACACAAGAGATCACTGTTTTGCTTCTTCCTTACTAACCCTCAAAGCTGGTGTCTTTTCACCACAAACATGCTCACTCCCTGACTCTAGTCCTAATAAAACAATTATTGTGTCTAAAAATAACAAAGCTTTAACCATAGCCACATCAGATCAGAAACGTTGGAAGGCACTGTTCACCAATGTTGCTCTGCTGTTGCGTTAGATGTGTTTCATTGAAACATAAAATTTACGTCTTCTGTTGTTTAATTGCGAGGACTAGCTGGGGAGCAGGGAGTGATTTAACCTCTGCTGCACAGAAAGCTATGTCTTTATACTGGCTTGTTTGGTGGAAGTTGAAGAAACAAAAAGTCAGAGGAAAAGATGTAACATCACTTACCAGACTTTTTGACAGGTGATGCGTTGAAACTAAGGTGTAATATCTTTCTAATGTCTCTCTCTTTCTTTGTTTCCAACTCACACACACATGTTCAGGCAGTAGGACAAATGGCACCCCTGCTCCTTGGGGAAACCCCTGGCATTTTTTCAGTGGAGCGTGTCTCTTGTCACACCGCCTCACTATTAGTTCTGTTATTATGACAACTGGTGTTAAGGTGACTTCGTATCATTACTGCATAACCTCAATGCCGTGAACATGACTGCAGCCAGGCCAGAGAGCAGCTTCTAAATTAAGTCATGCCTCTGGGTTTTTCTATTAAAGACTGCCACAGACCCACAGCAGTGCAGCTTTTCCCTCCACTGTCAGCATCATCTGTGAGGGATGATGTTTTGTTCACGCACAGATGTCAAATGTGGAGCGTATGCATGCTGGCAGTGTCATGATGGATGAACAGACTCTATGTGGCCTTCATCTCACCGCTCTTTACTGTTGGTTAAGTTTTTAACCTAACAGAGCTGTGTAAATACTGTAAAGATTAATGACTACATATCAACATGCTCGCCTAGATTAGGTTTGAAGTTTCCGGGACAGCACACAGATTTACAGCCCATGTCTCAACAGGAATGGGGCTTCAATTGGTGACATGTCTTTTGAAAAGGTTCTATGTGTAAGTTTTTGCCATTGTCTTTATAGACATCAGTAGCATTAGCATCTGTTAGCTTACCAGTGTGGAACAAATGTTATGAGTTCAGCATCAAACTTCATTCCTTCACTTGATGAGAGCTGTCTCTGGGGGTGGAAAGCAATGCCATTTATTTTTTTTGCTTCTATTTCTATCATCTGTCTTCTACCGATGCTAGTCACGTACAATCCCATCGTGTGACGACTTTTGTGAGTTGCTGTAGAGTCCAGCCTGCCCACAGTATTGCTGATCTGTTGTACTACTAGTACCACTAGTATTACTACTACTGGGGCTGTACATCAGCACAGTGGGGCTTTGAGCTAAACGACAGTGTTAGCATACTATGCTCACAATGGCGTGCTTTACAGTCGGTTTAATGTGATAGCATTTGTTAATTAGCACAAAACAAAGTGTAATTGAGACTAATGGGAATGTCATTAGTTTTGCAGGCATTTGGTTAAAGAAAGAAAGAAGAAGTTTACTTGATGATGTCGCTAGATAAAAAGTGTTGAAAAATGTCATCAAAAAATATTTATCCTAAAAGGAGTGAGGTCATTTTTTGGCAGCATATTATAATTACATTATAATATTCATTATATAGTCAGAGGAAAAAATATATCAATAACTGCAACTAGATCCAAATGAGATGAATAATCTAATTCTAGCTGATATTGCTATTGACATAGTTTTGCATTCAAAGTGAACCTAAAATGTTGCAAAGAATGAGGATGTGAAGAAAAGAACAACTGAAAAGAAAGCTCCTTCTATGGCAACAATGAGTTGGACTAAAAAAGGTAATAGCTATAGACTAGACCCAGTTGACACACCCACCCACACACACAAAGTCAATAGCTGGAGTCTCTTTTCTGCCATGGGCTGGTCTCCGAATCCTCTCAGATTTGTGTCCAGCTGTCTGTCCATCCTGCCAACAGATGGACGGGTGGGAGAGTCAATTCACACTTCTGCCAACATATGATGATGGAGGACCATGACTGTCACAGTCTGGTGCCAAACTGAGGAAAAATGCTTTTCCTGTGAATAATGAGTTTGAAAAAAAAAGATCCCAAAGTGTGCTACACTTTTTCAACTGAAACTCAAAAAAAAATGTAAGCTCTTTTTCTTACATTTGGTGACAACTTTTGACTATTACTAATAGAGATAATATTATTCTCCACCCTTCTCATACTGTGTTAAATGTCAAGAAGTCCCCATAAAGCAGCAACCTCTGAGGCTAAAAAATGAAGCCAAAAACAACAGTTTCTCAAATGTCCACTTGAGGAAAAGTGAGTCATGCCATTGATTCCCCAGTCAAAACTTTTGTCTAATTTCCCCCCTTCCTGACAAAAATTGTATGAGTTATGAATTTTTATATAACTCATTAGTTTAAACTAAGGCTTAATGTTCTGTATAATTAAGGTCATGACCACTTCAAGTGACCACTGAGTGAGTGTATGCTTACCACAAAACAGTATATACCAAAGTCTCGGCTCCGTACACGCCAGTCCATTTTACCTATTTTTGGATTAGCCGGGAGTTCAGCAAAGTCGCGCACTGGCAAGGCAGTGACGGCACAACAGCCCATTCTGACCTTCAAAACCAGCCTTCAGAAACCTATGGGCGACGACATGCAGGTTACATCCATCTTTGATCCAAAAGTGCAACTCACACACATATTGAAAAGAAATTCACAAAGACCCTTGAAAACAAAATAAAAAATTCTTGAACCTTGAACTCCTGCTTCATCTATGGGTCTCCGTCAAACACACCTAGCCTACCCCTTTAGCCATTTGAATCTAACATCAGCTATGTAGAAATAACTGATAGGATAGAGGAGTCTTCATACTTCTGCTGACTGAGACAATCTCTCCCTGGCTGGATGGATTTCACAAATTTCAAGGGGAACATCAGGAAAAATGATGGAACTGCAGGAACATAGAGCTTTTAAGTGTCAACATCATTACACAGAGGGTTGTGATGGTTTGTTTAAAGTCTGTCTCTGTGTAAAGATGGAGCTGTGGCACCTTTGGAAGTGACATGAGGGATTTACAATGTCTCACTCATCAGAAGACACAATTATCTCCAAGTGTCAGGGATGGTTTGTTAACCAGCCTGTTAGAAATCAACAAGAACAAGTCGAACTCACTCTGCCGGCATGACAGTCACCAGCCCAAACTCACAGCCTCATTTGTGTTTCCTCACTTTATCTAATTCTCCTCAATCATCTGACCTCTCACCATCCTCTCCAGCCTCCTCTGAGGTCATCTTTTCCTTTGATGTGGGAAATGGACCACTGGAGGTACGAGTGGAGACGAGCATCCCACTGAACGACAACCGGTGGCACAGTGTGCGGGCTGAGCGAAATGTGAAGGAGGCGTTACTTCGTGTTGACGCATTTCCTGCCACCACACAGGAGGCTCCTGCTGATGGACATATTCATCTGCAGCTCAACAGCCAGTTATTCATAGGTGAGGAAAAAACATGTTAATTCATATGTGTGTGTGTCTGTATTTGCGTATGTGTGTGTGTGTGTATCTGTGAGTATGTTTCCAAATGTTGGAAAATGTTGGATAGATGACAAAAATTCAAAGTAAGAACCTTCTAAAGACTTAGTAGTGTTTGGGTTCGAGAGAGTCATACTGTTTAAACATTAATCCCATTAGCAACTGACTACTGATATTTCTGCCGCGATGTATCTGCCTGCATCTCAGATTCTAGACACATACTTGCAAACAAGCATGCAAATGTATGCACAGGCTCATACACACAAAGACCTGCAGAGAAAAATATGTTTTTACAAGTGAAGGGAGCCAGGAGATTGCAGTCTTTTTGTTTCACCAAAAGACTCACAGAAATGAAACTTCAGCAGTTTTTTTTTTTCCATGGACACAGTAAGTGCTGCAATTTCTGTCTATTTTGCCGTGCGGTTGTTCTTATTTGGATAAACGTTTTGCTGCTGCACCACACAAGTCTTTGAAGGGCAGCTGCTTGAAGTCCACCACCAGTGGCCATCAGCTGCATATGTCTAATAACAGTAAACCTCATCTTCAGGGTCTTTCATAAGCCGCCTGCCCCGAGGTGCTTAGAAAGTGGAGAGTAGTGTGAACAGGTGCTGCTGGTATTGAGTCTTTGGTCCTGCACTGTAATGAGAAGTTGCTGAATCAATGCTTTCTAAACACTAAACAATAATTGGTTTTCATGTAATCTTGTGTATTATAGTGCAAAAAAGTGGGTGGATTTTGGATTTTTTTAGCATTTCTGTATTTGTGTCTGTAGCCTGCAGAGATCTGCACACAGCCATATTGAATTGTACACCTTCTTCTTTGATCTTATCTGCACAAATAATAGATTGTAAAAATCATTTTTAACCAGAGGATGTTTAGCTTTAAATCTGAAAAGCAGTTGAAAGTCATGAAAGCATTTCACCTGGTTACACACAACTTTGGCTTCAAGGTTAAGGAATATAACAGGTGTTATTCCATATTTTTTTTTTTTTTTTTTTTTTTTTTTTTAGTCAATAAATGCTATGAAAAACAACAACGTATTAGTTCATCTCCTCATACTCTGAAATCTACACCCCCTCTGTTGCATTCAGCCCCAAGTCCAGTGGTTACCATTAAAGATTTTTAATGAATCTGAAGTTGTATTTTCAAAGAAAAAGTTAAATAATTTCTTAAAACAGCTGCCTACTGTGTTTTTTTTTTTTTTGGTTGGGGGGGGCGGGGGTATTATTACCTGCCATACCTGCTTTTGTATTAAGAATAAAAGGCTGCTGTGTGCGGGATTTACTCAAAATAAACAGGGGGGAAATATCACCCAGTGCACCACTGTAGATGTCACAATCTAATGTTGACTATTTGATTCTACAAGAAAAGACTGTGAAGTCAAGCCTTTTAATACATTTTTCTGTAATCACACTCTTCTTTATTCCTCTCAACTTCATCAGTCCAAACTCTTATCTTCATGTCTTGCACAGACTTTCATGATTCTGTTCAGCCACACGCTCTTATCTGACAAACTGTGTTTGAGGGGGATGAAAATCCATCTTGTATTATCTTTCTGCAAATATTATGGACATTCGTTCATTTGTAAACAAACATTTTTGAAGGAAAAAAAAAAACAACAACCAACAAATAGTGATGAGATTGGAGAGATGCAGAGAGATATTGATTGGCTGGCTGTGTTAAGATAATAATCCCCCATGAACAGCTAGAAGGAAGTGACCAGGAGTTTCTCCTTATATGGGCAGGGCTGTTCTGGATGGTGTTTACCGGCGATGCAGAGGGATTTATATGTTTGAATGGAAATGTGATGGGATGTTTAATATGGACTGCTGTGGGAGAGGATGTTTGTGTTTGACAAAGACTTGATTTACAGCAAAGCATTATGCATTTTGGTGTCTCTACACTCTTGTTGTGGAGAATGAGGAGCCATGTACTCCAGATAATTGTTAATAAGCCGTAATATTGCCTTGGGTGAATTTATATTACAAAGTTATTCTGGTTCAACTTAATTTATTGCCATAGCAGGGAATTAATTTTGCATACATGCTGTGACACACATCTTTACAAGCTGTGCTTAAAATAATACTCATATTAATAAGTCATCATATTGTTATAGTGTCTGTGCTGGCTGACATGAACAGATATGCTATATGTTTCTGTTTAATTCTCTGTGTCACATCAGAAAATGATCAAATACAATGCCGTAATGCCAGACTTTTTTTTTTTTTTCATAAAGTGTGAGCCTAAAGCTGTTTAAGTGGCTGAAATTCTCACTGTCAAACAATGTTTTGCTGGAGCTTTCTAGGGCAGTTCCTGTCCTTTATTTCTCTGGCTTAGTCAGAGGTTCGGTCCCTCAGGAATCATTGGTCTTGTTGCTAAAGTGTCCAAAGGTTTTGTCCTTTTTGGGTTCACAACTAGTATTTTATAGAAACTTTGAAATCTAGCATTTGCCAGTTAAATCAGTGTTCCAGTGGAGTCAAACTTTCAGGCAGTCAGAATATTTAAATGGCTCTGTGTACTGTTAATATGTTGTGTGTTTTATAATGTGCTGCAGAAGGAGACCAGAGTCTCCCAGAGGTTAGTGATTTACATGTAAAGCTGTTCTAGCTGAACATTTGAAGCTGTTCCAGACTCAAACTGTGAGAGTAATACCCTGCCAATTCCAATCTGCAAGAACAATAACAACTGTCATGCGTGGATATAAAATAAGATGTCGTCAGTGTGGAACTCAGGGAGAAATGTAATTTAGTCAAGTCTAAACTCTGTCAGCAGTGTGTGAGGTTGCTATATTAGAGTTAAATGTCATGTGAAAGGAGGAAGAGATAGCTGCATGAGCACCAGATGGCTAATCAGCCTCGCAGTTAGCCAATCAAAAGCCAGCACAGTGATATAGGCAGAGCCAGGGATCAGCTCCACGCAGAGCAGACATGGAGTTGTTGAACTGCAGTGGCAACATGTGGCTGTCAAACATAGTTTACTGCAAAGTAGACGTAAACAGATTCAGTCATACAGAGACAGAATGACTGATTAGGAGCAGATTTAGATGTGGGTTAATTTCTAGGCTATTTAGCCAGTGTCCCCCAAAGAAAAGATTCTCTACTGTATATTACCATGCATCGATTCCTCACATAGACCATATACTGTATATGGCTGGACATACGGCTCCATGCCTTAAGTGTGGTCATGTGATTCCTGGATAGGCACTAAAGACTGTAAATAAAGCTGGATGCAGACTCCGTGACATCACCCCCAGGTTTCTGAAGAGTGGGCTGCACCACTTTCGCCATTTTGCCAGTGCCTAACTCTGCCGAACTCTTAGCTAATCCAAGTGTGCGCTTGAGCTAAGGTGGGGTGTGTGGAGCTGAGACTTTATTGCAAGCTGGTTCATGGCAAGCATACGCTCACCCACTGGTCACTCAAAGTGGTCACACCCTCAATTATGCAGAACTTTAAGTGTTAATAATATTTAAATTAGGAAATATATATATATATATATATAT
>CM076656.1:4105817-4229517 GCA_038496675.1 Rachycentron canadum | reverse complement strand
TATATATATATATATATATATATATATATATATATATATATATATAAATATAAACTGTTCCTTCCTCTTGGCTCATTAATATAACTACCCCTATCATTTAGATTGGTAGAATATGGTTGACACATGGCCTATTTTGTTTTGGTTTAATAAAACCAAATGGTATTTAGCCTTATTACAATTTGGATGATGTTTTTTTTTTTTTTGTTTTGTTTTTTTTTTCTCTCCTTTTCAAATTATTACTTGGTTTCTGAGAAAAACCTTGTAAAAGGTTACATCAGTCAGAGGTCTCAGAAAAGGGACCCAAGAGCACAACTCAAAAGGCAGGTGTAAAAGTAAAGAGAAAACTTCAAAGATAAAAAAAAAAAACTCCACGAGGATACAAAAATCCATACAGGCAAACAAAATACGAACAGTTGGTCTGAGGCAAAATTCAAATCTTACAGGCAAAAAAAAAACACAATTTGGCGTGCAAAGAACAGAGTGCTGAAGAGCCAAAGCACAAAGACAATCTGGCCAAGAACAAGTGGAAATGGACCGGTGTATATACAAGAGCTATTAAGTGAATGGGAAGCTGCTGGGGATATGACAGGGGAGAAGGAGCAGGTCAGGTGAATGCACTTGCAGGAAAGGCAGGAAGGTGGGGTCAGGTCTGAAATAACAGTCAAATGAAAAACTTGAACAAACAACCAATTGAAATGATTAATGAGAAGACTGAAACTCAAACCCATGGCAACATTTTTCCATATAAGTGAATACATTTTATTTTATGTTATGTAAGATAATTTTTCCTAATTGTAACTGTTAATTTTGGATCTATGATATTATATAAAAGTAGCTAATGTTGACAACTGAATTATTTGGAAACTGTATATAGCCTACTTAGTGTATCATGAGAACAAGTGTATTATGTGTATTATTTGTTGACAGGAGGTACTGCGTCCAGACAGAAAGGCTTTCTCGGCTGTATCCGTTCTCTGCAGCTTAATGGTATCACTCTGGATCTAGAGGAGAGAGCGAAGATCACCCCCGGGGTCCGACCTGGCTGCCCAGGCCACTGCAGCAGCTACGGCTCCCTCTGCCAGAACCAGGGGCGCTGTGTGGAGAAAGCTAACGGCTTCTCTTGTGACTGTGGTCAGTCTGCCTACACTGGAGCCTTCTGTCATAAAGGTAGAGACACTGACACACACACTGAGCACTTCCTGCTAATAAATACACAGACCCACTGATTTATTGATGTTCTGTATCCTACAGAGCATATCAGTGATATTTTAATGTCAATGAATGCCAGTTTACAGTTTTACTGCACTCCATGTTAAATGATACAACAAAAGTTATTAAATCAATATCTCATTCATTAAAAGAAAACTAGTAACACGAACTTTAATAATAGCTAAAGAAAACAATTAAAAATCTCTAGGTATCTGTTCTGACTAAATGACACATTAGACAAAAAACCTGAGAGAGACATGGTCTGACACCATCTTAAAAATAATGAGAAGTCTGTCCTCCAACTTCAAATGGGCTCATTTGGTTTTTCATCCTGACAACTGCCTTGACAATTTAAGTTTTACTGTGCATAATAGAGGAGGAGGCTAATTCAGCATGAAGCTCATTATAGGTTGGTGTCTAAAGAGGGCCGAATGAAGTGTATGCTCTAAAACTGCTCCAGATATCATTTATGGGGTAAAGCATGAAAAAGAGGAGTGGTAAGAAGGTTGAAGGTTGTAAAAATAACATTTATTCTATAAAGAATTAAATGTTAAAATTGTAAGCCCTGTGTAGCATTAAAGGACCTAGAAAGTATATAGTGATACTTTTGTGGCCACAGTAACTCATATCTTTTTTTCATATCTTTAATTTTTTCATCATATGTTACATCACATTGTTATACACATGCTTTTTTTGTCATATGAAACAGTGATCTTATTCACATGTTAATATTAGGGTTGTGACTGTTTGATTTATACAGCAGCATATTCTCCTGTTTTTCTTAGGTTTATGTTGCCAGCACAGTCTGTGTGTCCCATCCAGAGCCTCCCCAAATAGGAGGAAATTTGTTTGCCAGTTTAATATGCCAGTCACAGACAGTGATGTATTAGTCACAATCACAGAGGAATAATATCACTACATCACACCCACTGGTGCTCTATGTAAAGGTCTTGTCACCAAAATGTCTCTGTCACATGCATTTTGTAATTTCTTTAAATCTTCTAAATATAAAGTAAACTTTTTATTGGGCCCAAAATCCCAGGGTGTATTAATCAGAAATAAGGTAAGTAACTTTCTATTCAACAATGGTTGAAAATCCACCCATGGACTTATTTCTTTGGCAAACATTGATTTTGATCTAAACTGTAATAACCAGATTGTATCATCTTTAGTTATTGTAGCTAACTTCCATCCCACCCGAGTTTCCAGACTTTTGAAACAATAATGAATGATGATGTGCTGAAACAGGGAGGGTAGTAAGTCTAGGACAAAATGCCAACACTCACAGCAGTTGATGATCCATGTGGAAGATGGAAATAAAGAATCAGCATACACTTATACTGCAGCACAGCTACTTAGTTCCACTGTTGTAAGTATGATAAGAAAAAAAATTAGGGATCTCTTTATATTTTGTTTTAAAATGAAATCCAGCTGCAGCCCAGAGCTGTAAATGACAGTCTGGAGTAACATCCAGGACACACAGTGGGGATACTAATCTGTACTATTTGTGAATTGAGTTTCAGTTAATCTTTGCTTGTTTTTTCAGTTTTGGAGAGGGTGAATCCTGCAGAGAAATCCAAAGCTTAAAAGCCTGCTGTGCTTTGTTACAACTGCTAAGCTATGATTGGTCAGTTGCTGCTAACCCCAATTTTAAAGCTTTATATTGTGCATTATTTGTAGGTTTATCTCAGCTCTTTTAGACAAATAATTAGAATTTTAAAAAATCAACACCAGAAGGACTAAAAATGATATTAGTTATATTCAACCAATCTTCATGTCAAATCTGTACAAAACAGAATCATCATGACATATGCCCTTGTGCTTGACAGGGAGAGCGTGCACATCAAACAGTTTTCTGTAGAGAATCCTTCAGTAACCAGACATTAGACTGACCCTGGCTGTCTGTCTGGTTCCCTGTCTACACAGCTCGGCCTCTCAACACTCAATTTGAGTGGGTCAAAATGAGCCCATTCTGTTGTGAAGGTCAAGCATCAGGATTATCTTAAAGGACTCTTCTAGACCGCCATGCCATTATGTCCCCCACGTGACACATTAAGGGCTTGTTGGGCAATGTTAAAAGTCGACATAATGTTACTCGGTCAGTGCTTCAGTAGAAATGTATAATGCTAAGTTATTAAATTCTAAGACTGTTACTTTGAAAAATAAACCTCAAACTCATCGTTCCACAAAGAAAATAATAAATTACTTGGTATAAGGTAAAATGAAAGAGTACCTTGACTACAGAATGGATGGTGCTGAAAACTTTACACTCATTGTACATTCACCAAGCACTTATTTATGAACACCATACTAACACTGGTTAGAGTCTTCTTTGCTCAAGCCTCAGCTGTTCATGGCAAGACTTCCAAGATGTTGGAGATATTCCTGAGATTGTGTTCTGAGTTGACGTGATTGCCGTCATGCTGCAAATCTGATTTACAGCTCACTGCGCACCAGTGTTCATGGTTCATCAAACCACAGTGAAATGGCTTTTGCTTTGTGACAGGGAACATATCATGCTGGAAGTAGCCAGAAGATGGTAAATTGCAGGGATGAAGATGGTCTGTAACAAAGTTGAGATTTTGCGCATGGTACAAACAGCGATTGACTGGTATTAAGGGGTCCAAGGTGTGTCAAAACATTTCCCACACTATTACACCTACACCACCAGGTTGGGCTGACACGAGGTAGGTTAGTTGATGGATTCATACTGTTGATGCCAAATTCTGACTCTACCCTCTGCTACGTCATCAGAAATCCAGATTCATCTGGCCAGGTTAAACATTTTACTGCGCCTAAACTGCAGCCTCATATTTCTGTTTTTGGCTGACAGGAGTGGAAGGATGACTGGTCAGCCGCACCACTGACTCCTCCCTCTAACTTTTCAACTTTCAGAGGTTTCGGCCAACTTTAAGTCGACAGTGTCCGTCACCTACATCCTCAAGGAGCCGTATGAACTGAGCAGGAACAGCAGTGGCTGGCCTTCGTCCATCTACTCTGACATGTCCCTGAGAGGAGAAAACATCTCCATGAGTTTCAGGACCCTCCAGAGTCCTGCTCTGTTGTTCTACATTAACTCTTTCTACAGGGAATACGTGGCGCTGCTTATTAACAAACATGGTGAGAACACACAAATGGATTTTTTTTTTTTACATTATTTATTTTCTTTGTTTAATTTTGTTTGACCAAATTGTCCAAATTTCTTTCAGCAGACACTCTTCCTATCTCGTCCCTCCTGCATTAACTTCTTTTCAACTGCCTCTGCTCCTCTCCTCTTCTCCTCTCCTCTCTATTACTTCCCCCCTCTTGAATCAGTCATCCTCTGCTGACTCCATCTCCAATTGCTATGCACAGTGTCAGTTTCAAAGGAAACATTTGGACTGGTTACTATTGAAAGAGACCTATTATCCTTTACCTTATTTTCTGTCATGTCAAGTTGTTCCACTTAGTACTCCCCCTAGAGGCCTGGAGCACTTCTGTTTTGTTGTCTGGGTATGCATAATTTTTTCTGTTGCAATTGTTTTTTGGGTTTGTGTTTTTGTTTTTGCATTGAATTGCACAATTCAAGAAGAATTCACAAGATAAGGTGTTTTACTGTTCCGCCCACAGGCGTCATAGATGGTGATAGGCAGATGGTTCATCCAATCACCTGTCACCTGTAAAGTATTTTTTTGAAATCATCAACCCTTTTCCAAATGGTTTCTAACGCAATGTTCCTGTTTAACAAACCATCTGGTGCTTCAGGTTACAGATTGTGATTAAAAGAGTAAATCCACCATTATGTCACACAATACGTAGGAACTAGGTTTAATATTTCTGAGAGGTCTTTCAATAATATTTGTTGCAGCAGATTTTTGTGCTATGCACCCTGATATTCCAGGCTTTAAGGAAAGAAGTTGTCATTTCCAATGAATTATATTACTTAGTTTACATTTTCTTAATTATGTTACAAGAGGATGAGGCAGTGCACATCCAACCAGAAGTCTTGCGGAAGTTGGCCAATCAGAAGAGACTGGATTTTTAAGAATGACGCGGGGGCCTTAAAAAGCCTGGAGCTAATATTGCCTGTTTCAGTCAAAGGCTCAACTGTTGGGCTACATAACAGGCAGATTTAGCTATATAGGGATTTTCTTTTGAATTATGATTATTTATTGTATTCAAATGTTCATCACTGTAGAGCTTTACATAGCTCCCCTTGGCAGGAAGGAATCACAGCACTCCTGCACTGCACAATAGGATTTGTTGTTATCCAGTGTCAATGTCTTGTAACTGGGGTATTCAGAGGTATCAGCTATTAGGAAAATGTGCTAATAAATTCTGCTGGTAGACATGGCTTCTTTAATTACTGAGAGAAAGCTGAGGGACAGCAGATTTTGAATAGCTGATCAAGTCATCATCAGGCATCTGCACTCTTGCTGAAGTATCTAATTAAATCCCAGAGAGAGGTTTCACTTGGAGGCTCCAAAAAATGGCTTTTCTCATGTTTCTGTCTTCAGCTGCTGGAGTAACAGAAGCCTCAGCTGCTGCATACAGAGAAACTTTAGTATGTCATTTCTCCGAGAGACTGACACACCATGCCCTGTGCCCTCTTCGTGACTGTTTTTATCAACGTTTGCGCTTTTGATCGAAAAATTGCTCCCTATTAGCATGTATTTGGGAAAAAGGGTCATAATTTTAAAAAAAAATGGATAGTGCATTATGTATTATATCTTTGGCTTTTTTAGGAAAATTAATTTCCTATCATTTCTGCTCATCTGTAAAATCTGCAGACATCTCCAAGCGTTCAAATTATCTCAGCCATGGTGTTAAGTTTAACCCTGCAAAAGATTGGGAAATTAATTTTATATCTTGAAGTGTTATACATAGAGATAAAGCATTAATCCCCACAGTATTCATCAATTTATAGCTTTTTAATTCAGCAGTGGTATCTTGAGACATTCAGATGTCTAGATGAAATGTTCTTTTTTTAGGTGAATACATGTGAATACAAAAGACATCCTAAATTATGAGCCATGAATGTGGACATTTCAGTAAAATTGCTTAAAGTAAAGACTAATTACATTTTTTCTAGCGTTTTTAACTTGTACCAAGACGAATCATTGTAAAATAAGCTCAGATTGATAAATTGTTTTTTTTTCGTGAACTGCATGAGCTGCTCTTTATTTGTAGTAGTCAAAAAAACGGTACTTTGGTTAATGTAAAACCTTGTTGCATGTTCACACAAGTATAATCTAATACAATCACAACAGATTGTATTAGATTATACTTATTACAGTAGAGTAGATTAGAGTTGAATGATAGATATTATTTTGATAACATCAAATAAATCTGAGAATCCATAGATATGTAAATGTAATAGAATGTGAATATTCAGGCATTTTTTAAAAACAAAGCTCCATTAATGACGATGAATTTCAGGAGCACAACTTGAACTTGACAGAACTGGAAGGTTTTCAATGAACTTTTCAATTAGTGGTTGTGTTGCAGGGTAAGATAGTTGTGTTGTGTTGTTTTTGTTTAGACGAGCTGGAACTGAGGTACAAGTTGCACAGCAGCAGAGATGTGGAAGTGTTGGGCAGCAGAGTTACGAACTTGGCTGATGGACGCCTGCACACAGTGACTATCAGGAGACTGGCAGACACCGTTTCTGTGCAGGTAAACACACACAACAAATAACTCACACTGTGTCACACACATCACCACAAGCAGGACCATTTTATACGCACTGCGAACGCTGGGAATCAAAGAGTAGGGAGAAATATTTTATCACTTTATAAGTATGTCAATGATGTCTTACATATTAAACAAAGCCCCTGCTCGCACTTCATTAAATACTTGATGTTGAAAGAGGATGACAATCGATGTTCTACGCCTTGAAATTAATATTTTCCAAACCTAGCTCTACAATGTGATGTTTTACAGTTGCCATTTACTATGCTCGTGGTTACCGTTACTGTCTTGTGTGTGTCTATATCTGGAAAGAGGCTCTGGGGCTACGCTGCTGATACTTTTGAAACAGAAAATGAATGAAGCTCTCAATGCTCAATAGATTGCATCTTTTCAGGGTGTGTAAGTGATGCCAACGGGCAGGATTTTTGCCCATTATTTTCACAGCCTCATTTTTAGGACATTTCCCAGAATGTGACAGTAAATGATGCTTGAGCTCATAATATGAACAGTGAGAAAAATAATTATTTAAAATTAATGAAGTATAAATAGAGTATGTAGAGTATTATAGAGTATAAATAACTAAATGGATAAATGTATGTTTAATTTAAAACAATTTAGGTTGATATTTACTGGTTTGAAAATCTTGTTTATCAAATCTAAAAACTTGTAGTCATTACTTCCTCTCTTTCTTCATGGTCATAATAATCAAATTATTATAATATTGAATAAAATGAAATCCCCTCAGGGGTGCCAATGGATGTTTCTCTGTTCTGTGGCTCCATTTTAGTCTCAGGCCGATCAACATCAGCAGATCTCTTATTGCTGAATTCACTAAAACACAAATCTCTGTGTTTGCAAAACAGCATATCACGCCATCTAGAGTCTCTCTCTCTCAGGAATTTACCACCTCAGACCTGCTCTACTTAGACTATTCTGCTCAGCTACTGTGAACCACAACATCTCACAGGTCTATTGGTTTCCATCTTTGAGGCTAAATCTTATTACACATGCATCGCAGACTTGAGGTTGAGCCTCAGGCTGACTTTTCATGTTTAATTGCTCAATTCTCTGCTGGTATGTTTTGAAGTTTCCTCGCCGAGCAGCCCTTAAAAAACTGAGCAATAAAGACCTCAACAGTTTGTCAGAGGTACCAGGCTATGGTTTTCAAAGATGTGACTTCCATTGTCTTTCAGATTGACCAGAATACCAGAGAGGACTTCAACTTGACATCTGATGTTGAATTCAACAACATCAAGTCTCTCATCTTGGGCAGAGTGCAGGGTAAGTGAGGCTCTCTCATAGTAAAGTCTCCGCCACTTAAAAAGTCTCATTTGAATAACAGCAATGAGATATTTGGCCCCATGCGACAAGCTTTCTGCTGTTTTCTGTTCATCATCTTAGATGGACCAGAGGGAGAGCTGCAGTCTGTCCAACAGCTGTGGTGCTTTAAAAACAAAGTTGACATCCATATTCAAATAGTCACAGAGAAAGCACTTTGGTATGAAGACACAAAACAAGAACAACTTTGGATAAAATGACTAAAGATGGAGCCATCCACTTAAGCAGCAGTTATGTGGCATTAGATGAATTTCAGAGCAGTACAGGAGTGTAAAGCCTCTAAATGGCATTGTTTTTTCACTAATGCAAAAGTTCAGCAAACGCGGTAAACGTTGGTGAACTTTTATCTGTGTTATCGAAGCGGTGAGTAATACAGTCTTTGTCTGTCTCGCTGAGCGGAACTTCAGACAGCTGTAATGGTAATAACTTTAGAAAAGGTCCTTCACTTTGTATGGTAATGAAGAGGAACTGAAAAGAACAAATTACTTAGAAGATTGAAGTCAGCACCCTGTGATTCAGCATAACAGCCAATGAGTCTGAGCTGCTGAGGGCGGGGTCAAACTAAACCAGGAAGTCAGGCGGTACAGTTCAACCTTTATCTGCATGACAGAACATTGTATTTCACAGATCTCTTGACACTCCTCGCTGCTCGGGGCTTCTTTTAAATGGAAGGGACTTTATGACAGAGTTGATGTGACTGTTTTTCCTAGATCTGGAAAGCACCCTCTGAGATTGAGAAGAAAGCTTCTGTAAACATGTGGTTGAATATCAAAAGATAATATCATAAAAAAAGTATTTAAAGGTATAAAACCAGATTTGATAATAATAAATCACACTTCTTTGTGAGTCACGGTTACTGTATAACTCATTAACCCTGAACCTAAAGCTGGACTTATACTTGGTGCAAGGGGTTAACATTAATATCATTATAGATAACTACTGGACAGGCTTGGATTTACACCAGTCAGCCAAAACATAATGACCAATACTGTGTAGTGCCCCTTTTGCCACCAAAACAGCCCTGAGCTGTCAAGGCCTGGACTCCACTAGACCTCTGAAGGTGAGCTGGGAGCTGTATCTGGCACCAAGACGTTAGCAGCAGATCCTTTAAGTCCAGTAAGTTGAGAGGACGGTTCTCTAGGGATCTGACATGTTTTGATTTGTGATCAGACACTGTTCTTTTTTCTGTCCTGGGAACTTGTTGAAAACAACTGGGAAACCAGAAACCACGGTAATCAGCGCTTTTCCTTCACTTTGCTCGGTTTTTAAAAGTTTAAATGTCCTTTGCCAGGCATTCTCAACTTTCCCCTTTATTGTATCTGGGTGCTGAGTCTTATTGAACACAGGGTTCAGGGCTGCCAATTCAGGTCTTGTTAACTTGAATCTGTGTATGTGCAAATGACTCATAAGTGTTTCTTGACCTTGGTGACTCGGCTTGACATTGCCTCCAGCCCTTCATTTGAGCAACTCATCTTATCTTTTACCATTACTCTGGACAGTATCTATAAACCAATGTGCTGACAAAACTAAATTGTCTTTTCCTTTATGTAGGCCTATTTTTCCAGACCATGTAGTCAGCATTCACTAACGTTGGTCACTAAAGTCAGAGTAGCTGTTTCACCTTAAAAACTGTACATTATTTAGGAAGTGGATGGTTATACTTCATTAAAATATTGAGCAGAGCAGACTGGAGGAAAAAAAGAAAAAAGTGTAACCTTTTGATGGAGATTAAAGGCTTGAGTTTAGGTGCTAGAAACACTGGAGAATCACAAAATGCCATGTCATTTATTACAACTTCTTTTTCTATCCAGCCATTTGTTTTTCATGTCGCTACCCAGTGTTTTGGTCTACATTCGATCTTAAATACTTTCCAAAGAATTGGAACCTAGAGTCAATTGGACTCAGGACTGGAATCTGTGGAAACTGCTAAATATCCAAATCCTAGGCTGAGAAGATCAGTGGTTTGCAAACTGCACTGACAAGTATATTTCAGGCTTATAGCTACTAGAGTAATTGCAGTTACTCCTGACAGCAAGTTTTTTGACCATGAAAAATTAGATAAGTTTCATGCTTTATTTAAGCCGGCACATGATGCACATGTAAGAAACACACATGAATTGATGCTTGTGTTGTTCTTGGGTTTAGCACCTTACTGATTTTTTTTTTTTTTTTTTTTTTTGAGGGCCATGTTAGTATGTGACCTAACCTTCCCTCTGCTGAGCCAGAGGACTCAGACAGTCATATCAGTATCATAGAGGCAGCTAGATAGTTGATATACTGTCACTCCTTGGCAGCCCTGTCATCCATCAGCCTAACTAATGGACCAGAAAAGAATAGAGAGACTGAGAGAGACAGGAAGAGTGTGATAGGTGGAGAGAGTTAGTGCTACACAGAGAGTTAGAGGTTTAGGGCAGCAGCAGGGTGGAGGTGGACAGTAATCTTCAGTCCATGGATACCAGGCCTGTTCTGTCATGGGGGTTTGACTGCTCACACACACACTCAACATCCAAATCCTTCTTAGTGAAGTCACAGACCATTTTTTTAGTCTTTTAATGCCCAGTAACACCGACAATTCATTTTTATGAGGAATAATATGAGAAATGTTGCCACAATCTAACAATGTTCTTTTTCTTTACATGCTGTATTTGTTTAAAATCTTTATTTAAAGAGGCACTCCACATCCTGGGATCTCATGTCCCTAATCGATGCTAAATTCCAAATGTTTGGCTTTAATTTTGTCTATATCCTTGCATATTCAAATTCCTAAATGACTCCTTTGACTACCGGTGCTGGGAAGTAACAAATTCACTTTGTCAAATACTAAATAATAAGTTTTACACCACTACATTCATTTTCTAACTTTATTTGATCCATTGAAGATTCACACTAATAATACACATATGGTGTATTATTATAGCCTTGGATAAGACTGTAAGACTAATTTATCCAGCCATATATAAAAAATAAAATAAAATTAGCCCCAACTTAACCAACTGCAACATCAAAGTGACATACAACTTAATGCATCAGTAATTATAATCCAACATTATAATATACATTATTCTGAAATGGACCATTCAACATAATAATTTCCTTTATTTCCAGTAATATAAGTATATATTTTAATGCCAATGGTTTTGCACTTTCACACTGTGGTATTTCTACTTCAATTGAGTAAAATATCCAACCAATATATATATATATATATATATATATATATATATATATATAACATTACATTAACCACGGGTGAGTCTCACTTGTAGTTTCCTTGCTATGTACAGTTATGTTTTTGTACACAAAATCAGTAATGTTTTCATCAGAAATAGTCAATGTACATACATTGCGCCTCACATATTGCTATATGTTAGAGATATTTCAAGCTTTTAAACTTCTGTTTCAGTTCAGGGTCAAAAAGCACTGTTTTAATTGTTTTTAAGTCAGATGGTATAAATTCAAATACGATTTCACTCCTCACTTGCACAACAGTGCAGAGTGAACTTGGCATAAAACTGTTTTGTTATGTATAGACACATTTTTGATGGACGACTGCAACCAACTCTCACTGCACTGAATAATACATTGCATTGTTTTACAGTGAGAGGCCCCTTGTGTTTCAGACATTGAACACAATGTGAGGTTGGAACAACAGGAAAGATTTGGTTTCCCTTAGAGGCAATTTAATGGGGTTGTTGAAGAGTGAAGAGTAATCCAAGAGATAAAAATAAATAGTAACAAGTATGCTGGATTATATTCATGCGTCATCTCCTGTAAAAATGTGTGAATGTCCCGTGAAAAGTATGACACAGAAGTACAACATCTATAGGTGCTACTTATGATCACGACCGTGGTCTTATCAAGATAAATATACTCGTCATTACAGGTGAATCATTAGATGTGCAGCTGGATCCAACTCACAACAAATTTGTCTTCTCTTTCTGTGTCTCTGTGTTCAGAGTCTGATGAGCTGGATGCAGATCTGGCTGGGCTGGCCTCTCTTGGGTTCACCGGCTGCCTGTCATCTGTTCGCTTCAACTCCATCAGTCCTCTGAAAGCTGCTCTGCTGCACTCTGACAGCTATGTTACTGTCACCGGCCCATTGGTCCAGTCGAGCTGTGGTTCCTCCTCTCCAGCCAAACCCTATGCAGCAGAAACTACACATTCTTTATCAGGTACAAGGAGCAGAATCAGCCCATATATCTCATACTCTATACAGTATACAGATCTTTCTGATTCAAATGTTCAGACCCCTTTATATTCATTTTCAAAAGTGAAGGGACCTGAATACTCTCTGACTGCATAGTACATCATTAGATAACCACCCCACTCTGTTCCCGGTGTGGAAACCTATCTGTTTTGCCTTTAATATTATTCTTAGGGCTGTTCATTAGACTTTTTTATGGGCTCATTAAGCATCCTTCTTGGTAAGCAGGAAGAGTGATGGCTCTACGAAAGATGAGATTAGTCAGACAAGTCTAGTGAAGTCCTTTTAAGGCTGTACTGAGGCTTTCAACAAGCCCCATCTGCACTGACTGATGGTTCTCGCACTGACTTTACCTTTCTCCTCATCCGTCCTTATACTTCTATGCCTCATCTTTCTTCTTTTTATATTCTTGATTTTTTTTTCTCTAACTTCTATTCACTTGCTCTACTTTCTTTTTCCTCTGCATCTTTTTTTGACTCCTTTCTTGCTTTTCATTTTTTCTCTCTCTGTCTCTACAGAGCAACCTGGTTCGGTGGATCCAGGTCAACCATTAGTCAACGCTATGAGGAGTGACTCAGCTCTAATTGGAGGTAATGCAATACATCTCAGCGGGAATACAAACAATTCATCAAAATATATTCAAAGCTTTGTCTGGGAAGATGTAACATTGAACAGAGAATGGTCATCATAGATATGTTCGATTGAAAGAATGAAATTCACATAATTAATTTTTTAGTGAGGAAAGTTAGTTTTGATCTTGGAGGCCAAGGAAGAAGGTCTGGTTTGGATCACATGTCAACATTTTACTCTTATATTTCCATGTTAAAACCACTAATGCAGCTCAGCAAACAGTATTTGATTAGCTCTTCTAAATAAAACCAGAAGCTTGGGTCAGAGTATCTGTGTTTGTTCATAGCTTTAAAAAAAAAAAAAAAAAAAAAAAACTGGAAGAATGGCAGACAAAGACAAAGTGTATCAGTTATTGCAGCTCTTTTGACTGTTTTAGTGTGTAGTGTTTGTAGTGCTATTTTAGATTTAGACATGAAAACGTCTGGAGGGTGGAGAGTGACAAATTCACATTGTCCTGGAACAATACACATGCAGTTATCAACGCTGCAATATGACAACAGCATATGACAGGATGCTTTAATTAACACACAATAGAGGCCAGAAATAGGTTGATTTAATCTTTCAACTTTGTCTTTTACATGTAAATTACTTTTTTAAAATAACAATAATTTTATCCTTCCAACAGTCACAGAAAACTTAATTACAATAAAATTATGGTCTAATCTGTAAACTGTTTTGAATTTTACCCGTCAATGATTATCCTGATGATTAATGGTTATTTTGCCACAGCGATACTGTCCCCTGCAGTGTCTCTGCAAATATTTTTACACTGCCCAGTCACACATGACCAAGCAGTTGCCTCCTCTAGAAATCTAGCTCAACAAGTTTCTTGTTAACATAATATTTAAAAAATAAAATTCAACATTCATAGCTTGGTTAATAACACTTATAACAGTAAGCAATTAACTCTTCCAAAGTACAAATTTAAATTTCTGTGTGACAACACGTAAATTTAAGAAGTTGAAAGGTGTTGACTCTTTGATCTTTGTGGAGAGCCAGGCTGATGATCTCGTCTTGCTTCTAGTCTTGGTGTTAACTTCCTCCCATACTCTCCATAATTAACAACTCACTGGTCACGTTCAATTCAAACAAGCTGTTATTCAACCACTTCTCAAAAAAATCAAACCTCGATCCACCTCAATCCCAAAATCATAGACTCCAATCTGCCCTTTGTTACCATTTCAGTCTGGTTTCTGCCACTTAGCAGAAACAGCTGTTCTTACAGTTTCAGAGGATATTGTTAATGAATGGTGACACAGGAGGATGTTTGCCCCACAGTTCAGTCTTTGGTCCTATTCTGTTTGCTCTGTTATAGAGCGCCACATGGTCCAGCTCTACATTAGAGATCTACCAGCAGGTCTCTGCCCTCCTTTTGATCAGGGTTTGCTGGTTGTTCCTAGAACGAGGTTTCAAACTGGAAGAGACTGCAGACTGTTTTGAGGCTCCTAAACTTTGGCGCTGTTTCCCATAGGATTTAAGATCCATGGACACCTTTACAAAGCAGCTCAGGACCTTCTTGTCTAGGCTTCCCTTTGTGTCATTTTTCTATGTATTCTTTTTTTCTTTATGATTTATCTTTGTATGTCTGTCTTTTTTTATCTCCTCTGTGAAGCACTTTGTGATGTCTCTGCCCTTGAAAGGTGCAGTAGAAATAAAGTATTTATATAGTTCAATACTTTGGTGCCCTCTGAAGTTTTTTTTTTTTTTTTTTGAAAAGTTTTCTTGTAAACATCCAAATCTTATATTTTCATTCACTGTCTACAGTCCAACAAATGTGTTGAATGTGTCCATACGTCCATTTTTTCTTCTCTGCCATTCCTGACGCATTGCTGCATTTCTGTGCACATTACAGCCATCCGGCACTCAGTAGTTTTAAACCACTGGAAAGACTGCACATGCATCCTTATGTAATTGCACCAGATGAACAAATAAGTGATGCACTTGTCAAAAACTGCTGTAGGGCACTACAAGTGGTCTCCCCACAGATTACCTGTTGTCCTTGGCAAGAAAAAGTGTTTATGTTCAAAAATAAATAATTTCATTTCTTTTTGTATATTTATTTGGGGACAATGTGCATTAATTATTACCAATCCTTGCCAGTGTTAGTGAGCTGACTATGTTCAACACTAGAACAACTCATCTACATAATCAAACATAGAGCGACATCACAGAAAACCACAACAATCAGGTAACTGCAGAAAGCTGCCAATAACCTGGTTACTTGTGTTCAAATATGTGGTTTTGAAGCAAAAGTCTATTTCTGTGTTTTTTAGGTGTGATTGCCGTGGTGATCTTTGTCACTGTGTCCGCATTAGCGATCATGGCCAGATTCATCTGCAGCAGAAAAGAAACTTATCGTAACCAAGAAGTCAAAGCATCTCAGCCTGAGGACGGCCACGAGTTCCCCTTCAGCAGCCAGGCAGACTCTCAGAGTGCGCCCAGTGAAAACCAGAAGGAGTATTTCATTTAGCAGGAGCCCTGACCTCCCATTGACCTGACAGGACAGAGCGGGATGACTTAGAGACACCACAGAGCCCTTCAGCTGCTGGTATTAGAGCATCAACAAGATGTGAAGTCAGAAACAGAATAACTCATGATTTTCGTTATTCCCTTTTGTTTGTACATATTTAACACTTTGCACAAACTGGCAAAAGTGTCACAAGTGGATTTTAAGTGGACTTTGAGTATTGAGGATGTAAATATTTAAAAATGTCAATGTTAATTTGTCTGTCACTATCACGCTATATTTCTCTGTCATACTGAAATGTTACAAATAATTTATTAGAGGGAAAAAAGCAAAATAGATGTGATGATCAAAAAACAACTTAGTTCCAGTTGAATTGGTCTTGATTTATAAGCAGCACTTTTTCTACAAGGATGATGAACCTCCTGTGAAATTTGAGTATTCAGAGCCATATGTGTCAAAACATGAAGAGACTGATTCAGCTGAATGGAGAACTGATGGGCATGTTTCACATGCAAGAGCTCAGCCAAAGCACAGTCCCACAATCAAATAAAATCCAACTGAATAAATCATTTCAACACCTGCTGTATATATGAATACACAATTAAAGTCACTCTCAAAACTTTAGTTCCGCACTTTGTCTTTGAGTTGGTCAGAAAGCTTTTATGTTACTCTGCTTTTCATTGTATCTTGAGAAAAACTTTTCAATCAGACCAAGGATTTTTTTTTTTTTTTACTTCCTGCCTGTTCCACCTGCTGTGAAAGGCTAAAACCAGGAATTAAAAAGTAGCTTTCAACAGCAAAGCTTTAAGCAGCACACAGGCTATAAAACCCTGTCACCTTTTCATACCTTGTACACATTTAATGTGTGTTGTTTTCCTGATACATAGACTAAGAGATAATCAGAACAGGAAATAGAGGACCTGTAAAAAAGCTGACAGTGAGATATAAATGATACAGTGAAATTCAGTATTTCAAATTTGTTAGATATTTATTCTTCATTGTCTCTGCAATGCTTTGGCAGGAACTGTGATTTTTTTTTTTTTTTTTTTCATCTCAGTATGGTTTCATGATCTATGATTTTATTTTGTTATACCTGACTTGAAGCATTTGTTGTCTCCCACAATGTGATTTTCATTTGAACAAAAATCTTCTTTGATATCCAAGCTTGGATTAATCCCACACAATAATGATGCATACTTCATGAAAGCACGTACATTTGCTACTCTAAACACCCGCTGTCTGTGGTATAAATAAAGAAGTGCATTTTTATTTTCTTGGGTAGGCAACAGGAGCACATGCACACATATCACTGTGCATGGACACAAAAAACACCACTATAACATATCCAAACTTTGACAGGCAATGTACAGCAATATCGTCATGATCAGATGATGATGGATTTAATTTAAATAAATTAAAATAACTCTATCAACTAATATCAGAACAGATGAACAGATGCATGAGTTTAGAAATGTTTAAGCCAAAGATGGTTCCTATGACTGAGGTCAAGCACCCTCTATATGTTTGATGTCTAAATTTTCACACTATGCTGGCTGATTTTAATCTGCAGACAGATCAGACAGAGCACAGGCAATATTCGCTTCTGCCAAACGTTCTGGATGGTGTCAACATGGAATTACAGTTACACATCGACAGTGACTTGCTATAGTTGTTTGCTCTGCCAATCTGATGTTGGCAAAAAGCAAATTTTTTTTCAGTCAACATTTTCCAAAGCAGAAATTTAAAACCACATCAGATCATTTTGATTTTAAAAGAATTTCCCACGTGGAGTCACGGCTGCTCTGTTTATATGCATGTTAATCAAATTCCCCTCGTCACTATTATGTAAACTGCAGCCACAACACTGACTCAGTAGTGTTGGATTATGTCTTGAGTCCAAAATTCCCTTCCGTTCAAACAACAGTACAACATAATTTATTCATAGCTATCACTGAAGACACGGTGTGTTCACTGTAACAAATAACTACAAAAAGAGTGTGTTTACATGTTGTCCTACAGTATGACTAATATTTCACTCAGCATGTCTTATTGACTATTGAAGGTGTTCATAGAAGTCATTTCTCAGTCACAGAGTCCCAGTATGAATGTCTTTGCAGCCTCATTGTCCTTTGTCAAAAATTTTGTCAGCAGCCAGGACAAGTATAAAGGAGCAATGTATAAGTTTTTTTTTTTTTGTTTGTTTCGTTGTTTCGTTTTGTTTTTGGGTTTGTTTTTTTTTTTTTTTTTGAGCATTTAAGGAACCACATTCTTCTCCAGATGACAATGGATGACTTTCTTGTGCTGACAAGCTCCTGGTTGGAATACAAATTAAAACCCACGGCTACAATAATGGAACAATACTGTTTTTGTGAACAATTGTAATAGCTAATAGTGACAATGAGTGATTTTCTGCAAGCCAGTATAAGGTTTTCTCTAATAAGATGGTTTGATTAATTGTAAATCCCCTCCATAATAATAAATAGCTTTTTTTTTTTCCCCCAACTGCTGATATGTGTTGAATTTTACCTGGAATTTTTAAAATAACTTGAAAATTGTTGAAACAAATTAATTGAAATTAGAACTGGCTAAAAGAAATTTGAGATATTGAAATGAGACACAGAAATATTTAATTCTAAAATAATAGACGGACCCTCACCTTGTCAGTGAGGGTCCTTAAATATTGATACTTGTGAGCACAGGCCATTTTTATCTCTAAACCCTACCCCATTCACATACACATATTATTAAGGAGCTGCTGGTGTTCCTTTGAGTCCAGTTGTTGGAAGCAGATCAGATGCTCCAGACATGTGACTGAAGCGTTTGCTGAGGGGCTTTTCCCCTCGTGGTTGAACAGGGTAAAGGGTGAAAAATTTCCAATAAACAGCCGCTTCTCCCTCTAGTTTTAATTTAAACCTAAACTACATTTTAAACTGCCTGTATGCTGCATTCAGCCATCATCGTCAGTGATGGCCTTGGCGTAAACTTTCAAGGACCACGTGGAAATACAAATCCTGTTGTAGAGAAGAAGAAAAAAAAAAGATCATTACTGTAGCAGAAAATGCAGTGGAAAAACAGTGTTTAGAGGCAGCTGAGGTCTTTTGTTTCCATGTTAAATGAAGCTGAAACACAGCAACACTTTGCCTCTCTAGAGCAAATTAAATTAACATAAATTTACATCATAGATTGTTGTTCCTCCCAAACTTTTTCTGGGGAGGGTTCTCTTTATGCACTACATGACATTATTGATGGGTATTAATATGCTTCTGTCTGCGAAGTGTAGATAAAGAAGGCTGACTTAATGACTAAAACTGAAACATCCGGGAGATGGAGAAGTCAAAGTCATTCTTTGTGATGACAAAATTCCCTGCCAATTTCAAAAATTGGAAGTAAAAGACATATTCTGACAGTGGAAATAAATGCAGATTTGATGTTGTAATTAGTGACACTGAGCAACATGGAGCAGAGATCAACAACATCTTCCAGGAATTTCTTAAGAGTTCATTCAAATCTAGCACCGAACATTCCCCCAGACACAAATATATCTCATCTAAGCCTCAGCAGATAATGAAAAAATAAATCTCATCACCAATAAAGCTTCAGTACAAGAACTTATTAACTACAATAACTTGTAAGATGAAGCAATCCAACTGCAGACATGTTAACAAAGAACTAAACCCACTTTTAATGAAGGAAACACAAACTATTTACTGCTCAAGTCAGAATCTCTTGTCAGGAAATTTACTCCAATCAATTTGACTTGTTTACAACTCTGCTGTGAGAGAAGCACTGAAACTGCCCCGGACTTACAGGCAGATTAACTTGTGAGTGTTTCAACAAGGAGCTCTGGCCCCGTTCAGACCTGCCATTAACATGCATCTCATGTGACCCAATGACAAGTGGATGGCTCTTAGTCCATCAGTTTACAACTAGCTTTATAATGTGTTTCCTTGCGTGTCGCGAGTAACAATCTAAATCCCCTGCTCTGTATGTAAATAATCACATAGGCTACAATGTGTTTTTTTTTAACTATTGTGAGGCAGGAATGCACTTCCTGTGCCTAATTTGCCAGGAATTAAAAGAAGTAGAAGAAATCAAAACATCCATCTACTCTTTCCAGTATTTCAGTAAAACCAAATTGCCAAAGACATTTAAAGCACTCATAATATATGTCTAAGGACTTTTAAAGATATTCAGACTTAATGGACAAAACTGTCTTTGTACTGTAGATTTGTTGATAAAAGTATTTTTAATGGCAGGTATGAACAGGACCAAAGAAACTTGCAATCCACAATATCAAAATCACATCAGCATAGCATTTTACAATTCACTCAGTTACTAAGTTTAGTTTAGTAGTTTAGAGTTTAGTAACTTTAGTAACCGGTATGTTCAACTATACTCCAGAAGCAGAATTATCACATTTGGCATGAAAATCTTATACTGTAAACTAACTAAATATAATA
Organism: Rachycentron canadum; assembly: GCA_038496675.1. Taxonomy (NCBI): domain Eukaryota; kingdom Metazoa; phylum Chordata; class Actinopteri; order Carangiformes; family Rachycentridae; genus Rachycentron; species Rachycentron canadum. The sequence continues at coordinate 4,209,539 of CM076656.1, read as the reverse complement.
ATTCCATTCACGTGAATGAAAAAGTGTGTCCAAAGTTTTGACAGAGACTGTATATAAATAAATAAAAACAAGTATGGATAGATAGATATTGACAGGCAAGTAACGGCCCTGCACTGTAAATTCACACACTCACTGTTTTCACCTGTTCTGATTAGACCTGAGCTCCTGAAGCTGACTGGAGCTCTGCAGGGAGTCCTGACAAGAGCTTCAATTGGCTCAAGTGCAAAAACTTGTGTGGATGAGCTACTACAACTTTGTGAAAACAGCTGTTCTTTCATGTTCTTTGTTTCTTATTTCAGTTGGACATGTGTTTCAATCCAGTTATTTTATTTGCATTTTAAATTTACATGTAAAATTTGTTAAAAACTGTGTATCAAAAAGGAGAATTAACACAAATTAATACATGAACTACACATAAGTGGCACATTTCTATCACATTTTCTACATGAAATCTACATGCCATTTAATAGCAATCTTTAAATTACAAATCCTACATTTAGATGGCAACCGAGGTATTGTCAAAGCCTTGTTGTTGGAGCGTTGTCTGTTGTTACTCTAATTACTGTAGCTGTAGCTGTAATATGTTAGATTTTCTGGAGTCGGTCTATGGCTAACCATGCAGTATTATGTTAAATAAATAACGGTCTGTAAATAAATTCAATGAACTTCATCTCTCTATAACTAAACAGAACCTGGTAGATGTCTATATCTACCAGGTATAGCTCTATTTTAACATATTTGTTTATCTTCTCTGTCCTTACCATCTTTATTCCATTAACCTATAATATTTAAAAGTGCCATGAAAAATCTTATCTTGTATATGTTTACTTAACAACCATAACTTGTTTAACCCAACACAAAATTAAAACTAAGAGGGATCAAAGACACAAAAATTGTAGTTAAATATTGCATCTTACTCTGGACAGAGCTCTGTGCCCTACTGTTTGCATTTCACTTTTTAGTTTCTCTTCATCACACGAGACTCAATATGGAAACTTTATTTTGGTTAATAAAAAGGCAAATCTGCTGCATCTCTGGAGAATCTTTCATGTATTTGATTTCAATAATGCAAAAATGCCTGCAAAAACCTAGATTTAGTATTTTGCCCTCTTTGCTTATTATCTTCATGAGGTTAATAGAGCCTCAAACTTTGAAGAAGACAGACTGAAAGTGGTGATGTACAGAGCGAAACGACATCTAATTATCCATTAATGGAACCACAGGGACTGTAGGTCTGATAGAGTCCAGTGTAGCAGAAATAATTTAAAAAAATCATTAACTCTTGTAAAACAGTATTCTCCATATGCCCCATGGTATTTAAAATCCTATTCAATGGGTCGTTTGAACTCATGATAATATCAAACTAAATGAAATGGACATTATTGTGTGTTTCCAAATCTTTGATATCCATTTTTTAAATTTTCAATCTTCACTATGAAGAGATATTTAAACACAGTCAAACTGAATGATGACCTGTGTTAATATTTGATCATGAAATCAGGTGGAATGAATCATTTTTATTGATGTACTTAAAAATTGAGAACTTGCCCACAATTCTTGTTCTTGTAATGATGGAGCATCAAACGATATTAGATGAGATGTGAAATCAGTTTGGGTTTACCCTTTGTATTCCCTATGCATACTTTTATTAGTTTGGTAGATTAGAAAGATAACAGAGGGTCAAGGCTGACGAAATTGGATCAGCCTCATTATGACTAATAAAACACACTTGGGGGAGACCCACCAGCATGGCTGAGCTGACTTTTGTTGTCTTTCAACTGTGTCAGTTAGATTGCTATCCATGCTTAAACCCTAGCAGTCCAGCCAGAGTGACCAGTATCACCATCGTGCCTTATAGTGTAGAGGGTCAGTCAGGGTGAATGAGTCAGACCCGCTTTACCTAGGCCACGTCCACACATCACACTTAGTACATACAGGCCCAGGTTCTTAAACCAGCAGCTGGATTGTTAGCATTGTTTTAGAGGCATGTTGTGGCTCATTTGCGATCATAGATATTGGTGCTGTGCATTGTGTGTTGCAATGGTCACTGGCAAACCAACTAGTTGATTGTCTCCAGCTGTCGCCACACATCCATGTAAAATGGCCAGTGAAGTTAGGTGCAGGGCACTTGAGGCACATAAAAGGCTACAAATTTCTCACTGCAGACCGATGTGTTGCTATGTTGTAATACATGGAGCACTTGGTCTGATAGACGCTGTGATATCTCATGTCACATAACCTATTGAAATGGAGCTCATAAAGCCCATGTTCTCCCTCGTCTGTTTGTTTACCTCTTCATCTCTCTTGTGGTTAGTATGCACAGGAGCCAGTCCCTCTGGACTTCATCTGATGATGCAGACCGCTGTGAACGGACAATCTCCGGGTAATTTATTTACCCAGAGTGAGTAATTCATACTTTTCATCAGCACCTGGTCACCTCAGCAGTGACCAGAAAAATGCAAAAATCCAGAGGAGAATTTTGTTAAATTCACATAAATTTCCATTTTATTTTCAATTATTCTAAGTTACTGAATCCAAAGCAGCTTGGACAATTCAAATATGATTGTTCACTGATGACAAATTTTACAACCATCTAAATTATTAAAATGGACTGCTTGTTTTTAATTTATTTATTTATTTTACAATTAAGTTATTTAAGATGCAGGAGGTGGGTTGAATGTTAATAATGGAGGGAATATGAGCCAGTCACAGCTGCTGGCCCATTCATCTGATAATCCATCTACAAATTAAACCCGCTCTTCTTCACATGGAGTGAATAGTGAATAGATAGTTCTTTGAAGTCTGAAAAGTGGACCTCTGTGTATTTGACGCATGTCATTGACTTGCTTTTGTTCCACAGAAGCAGCCATTTTAAATGTTCCCAGTTCTTTTCCATTTGAGAACTCAAAGAGAACGTTATTGAGGATTTAGCTTTTCACTCTACATGCCCGTTGCAGATACTTTTACAATCCCTGAGAGCTTCCTTCCTTGTTGCTGCTCATTTTATATCAGTATCACTACATGCTTACACGATTCAAAATTACCTAAATACCATTAGGATTTCTGCTCATCTCTAATGTAATGTGGGCTTGGGCCTTCCATGGCTCACTGAAATGATAATTAAATTTAACACGCCGCTCACTCAAGGTTGGTGTCAAGTGTCATGAATAAACGGGCACTCACCTGAATGAAGAGAGTTGATTAATGCTTCTGTGCACAGATGAAACACCAGCAATCAGTAGTAAGAGAACAGGCGGGAGGAGGGAGCGGGTGACTCTCTGCTTCTTCTTCCTGCTGCATTCTGGAGGTGGGCAGGATAATTACCAGTGGCCTGCTCCCTGATTAGTGATCTGATGAGACTGCAGCGCTACAAGCAGAAACAGCATCACCACCCACCTGATTATAAACGACATCGTAGACCTTTGTTGTCAGTTTGTATCCATCATAATTGCTGTAGAAAATGGATCTGGAATAGCAATGTGGCTTTAATGGTGGCAAAACACCATGTCAAGTCTAAAAAACACGAGCGAGCAAGCAAGTCTTATGTGAGTAAAAAATAAAAAGAGGTGCTGCTTGGCTAAATGTAATTCATAGTTGCATACAGAGCTGGTTGTTTTTCTTTTGACATCTTGGACTGTGTCAGCCATTTTGTAGTTGTGTAAATACAATGCAATACAGGCAGAACAGGACACAGTTCATGTATATGTGCTCTCCTCCTCCACTGCTTAAAGGAGGATTTTATGGGATTTGTTAAAGAATTTGAAAAGAACAAAACCAACAATGGTGATGAACAAGTGTTGCCTGTCTAAAATCTGAAATATTTGTGCCATAGACCAAAAACTATTAAAAAATTACAAAATGTTAATTAGTATATTTTTATTATTCTTCAACCTGAAGAGATATAGTTCACCTGGAAAAATATGTGTCAAGGAATTACCGTACCCCAGTATCTGAAGTATCCCAAACAATTTACTAATGCCAGTAGATGTTGTGTACTATATAGGTGAAGGTAGTAGATTGTGTGACATGCATGCAGACAACTGGAGATTGTGCCCATCACAAACTTGCAGTTGACCTGGACCATCTGAGGGCATATTAAATATGCAGATATTATACTATCAACTTATAAAATAATGCTCTTGTCTAGTGGTAGACTAGATTTAGATGTGAGCAAGTAAATAATGACAGGTTCACATAAGAGGTTGGGTTGTTGGAGGGAGATGTTGCATTAAGATGTGTTTTTATCAAAGAATCAGCAGTTATGGTGAAAACTCACAATCTATAAATCTCTCTAAGTTTATACTGATCATCTCTGACCACTTTTCACTGGTCCCACAGGGTCCTCTATATCCAATCATTGTCAATGCCAATATCCCAGTTCATTGGAGAAACTTTGTTTCACCCTCGATGGTTGTGATGTCATAAAGTATCATATTATTCTATGAGATGGGAGTATACACCATGTGTCACTATCCATTTGCCTGAGTCTGATCCAGTTTGCTCAGCAGTCATATGAATAAAGGTTTTTTTTTTTTTTTGTTTTCTTTTGTTTTCTTTTTTTTTAATCCTTTTTATTCCTGCCACAACAGAACAGTGTGACTTGGTTCTCCGGGAATCTTATTTCGCCTTTTTATTGTTACCGTTCATTGTATTGTGTACATTATGTTGAAGTCTAGTTCCTAAGACTTATTGTCTGTTTTCAGAGGGCCAAATTCAGAACAGTTGAGTCATCAACAAAGTCAGCCAGTGAAGGAACTTATTTTGCAGTACTACTTGTTGATGCCTGAAATCTACAATGGAGAAGTAACAATACTAAATTAAGTTCAGGAGGGTAATTTGCTGGAAGGGGCATAGTTTCTCAACAGTACCCATGTATCCAGTGTCTCTTCTCTGCCTACCTTCACAGTAAATTTTAATATTTGTCCTGATACATATAAATTATCAGCACCAAGCCACCTTGAGGTTTCAGCGTCAGATAATATATTGATTTCTCTTAAACGTTTTTCAGCATCACCTTTTGTCTCTTATCACCATGGCAGATTTGTGTGTGTGGAAGGAGGTGAAGGGCTGAGGTTAGAAGAAGTGGCTGCTTTTTGACACAGCAACATCTACACAACGAAGACTATTAATTAGGAACATTGCTACATCTCGTCTCCACCCGGCCAGCACTCAACCCTCCTGTGATCCGATAAGAGTACAGACATAGATCACTGGGCTTTGCTGCTCTGGTGATTACATCTTCAGCAGGATTATGCAGAAGAAGCTCCATAAATAACAGCGATCTGGTGGACACAAAGTCTCTAAACACCTCATGTTTTATTGATATTCTCCATGAAAACAGTCAGAGTCCGTCCCTCACTCACTGCTTCAGTTCATCTCTCACGATGTCGGCAGGACCTCCACCTCTTCAGTGTCCAAGCGTCGTGATAGATGAAGGAAACTAGATGTTTTATAACAAAGTACTGTATGAAACCTGCTTGGTTGCTTTAAAGCTTGTGATACATGGCAGATGCCGAAAAGGGTTCACCTTTGCACGTGTTTCTAAACTGTTTTAAGGTCTGAAGGAAGGTAACAGCTGCTCATCACAAAACTTTAACAGGCGAGTACATGTTTAGTTGACAAAGAGCGAAGAACAACCTTGTAACCCTCAACAACAGATTTGCTTATCAGTAGGAGGTTGTGGAAATTGTGACAACAAACAAATGAAAGCATGAATGACTGTTCTTCCATAAAATCCAACAAAGTTATTTCCCATTCTTCAGGCGTAACAGTGTGTGTGAGAGGTGTTACATGGTGCATTACTGTGACAATTTGCACTACGACCCCATGTTTCCATAAAACAGACATCTTTGCAAATTTTGACTGAACAAATAACTTTTTACGTGCATCAAAAACACACAAGTAGCCTTTTTTCAGGGGCATGTTGTGACGTGTGTACCTCATCATCTTTTTGAGTCATTTTATGAGGATAAAATTGTAAGTGACAATAAGGCTAAACCCAATGAATCCAGCTACCTCAGCTCTACTCTGAAAAGCTGTTTTCTCAGTCCATTGTAGTCTCCTCACATTCAGTGGCAACTATTTTAAATAAGCAGTTATGTTTTTGGCCACAGTGTAAACATTTAGCACAGATGTCCTTCATTTGCATTCCACATAGAATTTTTTTACATCCCTTGACCTAAACCAAAAAATTTATTGGTTGTTAAAGTGTAATCTCACGTCGGCCTTAGTGTGGTTTTTGCTTTGTAGATACACACTATAAGCGTGTTATGCTGATGGAAAAACATAATGATCACATTTCTTCAAAACATAACTAGCAGTGAAAAATATCTATGAATGTAAAGCATAAGAAAAGCAGTCAGACCTTTGGAGTCAGCATCACTGGGCCTTCCATATTAATTGGCTTATTATTTGGCTTAGGTCTTACGCCAGATGCAATCTGGGGTCGGAGAGTCAAGGATAGAGTGGGCAGCCCGAGGATTCACAACCAACATGCTCTACTACCTAAGCGATGATCTCCAATGAGTTTGAGGCTTGAATCCCACCAGATAAACCAGCACTGTGACTCAGACTGTTGCCTCCTGTTTGTTGCTGTGATGCTCACATCCTGACCAAAGGGAAAGTCACCTCTCCTATTGCTGTTTTCTCCCTCTGTCTTCTTTGCATGACATCCTGATGATTTCATTGCATCAGATTTTTTTTCCCCGTTTTACCAGGCCCCATTCAATTATTACTTTCAGTCCAATCTTTTGCATAATCTGATGTTGGCTTGTTTTATTTACAGGGTTATCTGTGGGTCTGTGGGGTCTGTGGGTCCATGCTATGTGTGTGATGTTGGTGTAGACCATAGATAATGGAAACATTGCATTGTTTTATCCTCTGATCAGTTATGGGCTCTGCCATAGGTACGAGGATACAGGTAAAATAGTTCTACAGTAAATGACGCTCTGTTAATTTATGGGAACTTATTGGTATGTATGTGTGCCCACAGACAAATAGTGATGTCAAGAGTAAATTAAAAATTTGACATCAACATAGTGTTGATTCTTTTCTTGATTTTAATGTCCAGCTCCTATTAAGCTCCTCTGAGCAGCTGGTAGCTTCCAGTGAAATAAAATACCATTCACTGGTCAAGTTTTTTTTGCACGCACTCCTACCTACTGACCTGCATCTTACGACAGGAATATACTGCCTTCATTGTGAGTGGGTGGCAGCCACCATCACTGAGCTGCAGTAAAGAAGCACACACGGGTTCACATTGGCTTTATCTATCTGTGAAGAGTTTGCAGGAAAGTTTGGATTTATTTTTCTTATAAATTCATTTCTGATTGATTTTTTTGACGAAAAATGTTGCTGTTTCCACATGCAGCTGCTAAAATAGTCAAAGAGACAGAAAACTAGAGTGAAAGGTGGTAGTTTGATGTAATGATGCTGCTCTGATGTCAAAAGGTGTTTTCACTGGGAGATACATGCATCACGCATGAAAATTCAGTGAGACCCTATGTATGGGTAGGAAGTGCAACACTGAGCACACGGTCTGCCAAGCATATTTAACATTGGCCATATGGGCTGCTTTCCTCATCTGTCTCAAGTACCTGACAGGTGATGTGTCTGTGGTAGCTGAACTAAATAGATTTACTTGACAGTGAAATTCTACAACTTTGTAGGTTACAACTAGGATTATAGTGACATTGAACACCTGACCTGTTGCATTCCCTGTAGCTTGGAAACTAAATATAAATCACAGAAACATGCCTGTGAATATAGCTTCCTTTTTGTGTTTTAACCTGAGCTGCCACAGTTCACTGCTCCTTAAGGCTTTCATAAGTCCAAGGAGAGTTTCAATGTGCATATTCAGTGCAGTTCAGAGAAAAGGTTGGAGGCTTTATAGGAAATAGAAATAGATTGTCTTAGTGGAACCACAAAATTTAAGGCTGATGATCTTTGCTAGTCACTTAATTTTATTAATTTGATTTCTATCCAGATTAAATGTAAATGTTGAAGATTATGAGCTGTGTGTCTTGAGGGCCCACTACATGTTTAACATGATGAGGCAGAAATGCAATTTTGATCATTACTGGATAAAATTATTCAACTATATCTGTACATTTAATGATTTTCAGGAGAGGCATGTTGATGTTAGTTCTGGCTAAGTTAGGTGGTACTAGGTTTCAAAGCTTTAAAAAATATGATAAAGGTGATCAAAAACGTTGACATCTGTATTAGATTTTCATATCAAATTCATACTAAGTTTTGTTTGTTTTAAGGGTAAGGGTATAATTTTCTGGAAAGAACACATATTTACAATATTACGGCCATTAAAAAAATAATAACACATTTGATTTTAAAGTTTATTTCTGCCTCTTCCAATCTAAAGTAAACACACTGGAACAGATAACAGAGAAGATGGCACTGATAACCCTAAATAAATATATAAGTCAAGATTAGTTTGTTTGGCACATTTGTTCAGACACGGAGGCACAGCTGTAGAGGCAGGCTGGCCCAGGTGGAGCTGAAGAATACAGTTTAATTTCACCATCAGGCAGATTGAACTGGAGCCACAATAGATGCTACTCCTGCTCCTGTCCTCCCTTTGCCGGTAAGAAGGTCACATCAATATGTATGCAAAAATGTTCCAATTGAATATTTCCTTGCTCACCAGCACACACGCATGTTGTGTGCTGATTGAGATGGCAAAGGAATGAAAAAAGTATTAGCTGTGCACAGCCACAGCAAATTGTAGCATAATATCCCCAAACCCAATAAATTTGAACATAATTTAAATGAACTTTATCAAATAATTGGACAACAAAAAGAATATTGCACACTTGCTTTGTAACCTGACCATGTTGTTAAAAAGCGACTGTATTTATGCAGAAACTTTTTTACTGCATTATGCTTTTTATTTTTATTTTTATCATGTAAGCATGTATATTGTCATTTAAAGTTAAACCAAAATATTTTTTTCTTAAATTAATATATGTCTGTCTCAAGAATAAGGAACTTAAATGTATTAACCTCATAGCTTTAATGTAAGATTGGTGCAATTATTGGCAGGAATTAAAAGAGTTTGTCACTTCAATGGTGCTTACCAATTTACAGTCTTTTAGGACTTTTGCTGTTGGTGCCCCTCAGCTGTGGAACTCAGAAGATCTCACATAGGTACCCTCTTTTTAAAAAGGGTTTATCAAAGTTTTTTAAACATCTTTTTAACTCACTGTTTGAACACAAATCTGGGTGTAATACAGCTCTGTCTTTGGTGCACAAAGGAAGAAAAGAGAAGACCATAGACCATACTTCCTCTGTTTTGTGCTCACCCTCTGTCATTATAGCTGCAAAAAAAGTCAATCCATTTTGCCAAATGCAAATTTCACTAATCAGATGTTTACAGTTACCTTTCCTGTTTTTTTTTTTTTCTTTTCTTTTCTCAGGCCTCACACTTTTGAAACCGCTGTCCCATGGATCCAATTCCATCAAGGACAAAGGGCAGGCACAATAAATCTGAAACCATGTCAGTGCAGAGCAAAGAGTTTGCATTAGTACAACCACTGTTGCAGCCACTGCCAGTTACAAGCTAACAAACAACATAAACAAATAAAATATGCTAACTATGGTAACTGTTCTGACATGTCTGCTAGTTGCTTATTTGCAGATGCACAACAGATTCCTCATCCTCAACATGTGGCTGACTCTCTGATGTTTCCTCCTCTGACCACCTTGATACACTTTGTTCTTTCACCTGTTTGCCCAGTGTGAGCAGCAGCGGTGAGCAGGTTAAGGGGCCTGATCAAGATTTCTCAATGCTGACATAAGTGGAGAAGTTCTTACAGTCCAAGTTAAACAAAATATTAATAATAGTAGAGAATTGTTACATAGTTCAAAACACGTCTGAAGAAGAACTTTAAATCACATTTTAATATTTTATCTTATGCTTTTTACTTATTACTTACCTTTTATCATTAGTGCTGTATCATTAGCACCTTGTAACTATGTTTTTAAAACTGATATATAAATAAAATGATTATTATCATCAACCTTCCAGTCAACTGTTGTCACTGGAAATGTCCAGTGGTGTCATTATATTTTCTTACAGGAAAAAGTTAAAAAAAAATAATAATAATTTCAGTTAAACTTTGAGAAGAAAATTAGACAGGCTCATGAATCTGAACATCTTGCTAGTCAGTTGCAATGAAAATATGCAATCTTTCAACAAAGCAGTTCTAAACACAGCATCTTGATAGAGTGTTTTCCATTTGCAGTGTAATATCAATGGTCATGAGTTTTTGGAGCAGCCTCTTCATAACCACCACCCACACTGTGCTTTTTACCCCACTCAGAATCAGATCTGTGGGTGTATCTGGATTCAAATGACATACAGTGTTTATACCCATCCGTGCTGGCAGCATCCAGCCTGTCGTGCTGCGCGTCAAATTCCCTCAACTCCTCCGTGTAATTATTCAGACTCTGCTCCTGTAATACATCAGTAATGCTGTTTATGGCCCAAGGTCAGAGTAGAGAGGCCAGGGAGCCAAGCCTGTGATGGATTAATAGCTTCCAAGGCTTTGAACTCTCTGAGACAGTAACACATTTCAGCAAATCAAGAAAGGCCCCTTTTTTAGACTTCTTTTCTCTGACACTTGAGAGGAATAAGGTGGAAATATGGCCTCAGTCTTACTTACTTATACTATGATCTGAACATGTAAAACAAAAGACTCAATTACACATATCTTTTATGTACAAAAGGGGCAGGCAGTAAGTTGCATATCTAAACTTCATTACTGTTTCACCTCAGTTTTTCTTAAAATGAATTAAAATGAGCATTTTAACAAGTGTTGCCTACTGATAAGAGAATTTGGAAGACTAGTAAGTAGTAATCCCCTTTTCATTCACATTTTATTGTTGTGCTTAATGGGGGCTTAGAGCACTGATGCAATTCACCCATGAGTTACTGTCTTTTATTCTTCTTCTACAACTGAATACCTAATCATTCAGGCTCATTCTATCCCAAAATCCAGATTGATTTGTGTTTTGTGTAGCTTTGTACTCACAGCTAAATCTGCTGTTGTCTCATTTTTCCCGAGAACATGTTCAGAATGTCATGGGAGATCTCTTGGCACCCACCTTGAACTTGAAAGGAAAGTTATTTTTGCTCTGGGCTTCTTGTTTAGCCATGGTTCACTGGAAAGAACTATACAAAATAAAGGAGCTTGTTACCACTTCCTCCAACATCTCCCTCTGTGTTTCATGGTGTTGCTGCAGTTTAGATTTGCTTGCAGCTGCTGTCTCCAGGGTTTTAACCTGTCTTGACGCAGTTCAGAGTTCATCAGGGCTTTGTCGACAACAGAGGAGCAGAGCATTGAGTTTCTAGAATGTACTGTGCTGCCATGTTTTATTCTTGAAAGCGGCAGAGGAGGACATTATCGGAGTGCATTTACTGTACTGTACTTTTTTTTGGAAACTCAACTACACTTCAAAAAAAGTACATCCACTACATTTCAATGAAATGCTTGTTATTAGTTGCCATTTTGTAACATATTATACAAGCTTTTTATTCTACAGTTCTACACTCAGAAAGTCATTCAGTATGTTATTTCATTCAGTCTTTAGGTTCTGTTAATAACTTGTCAGTTGACATAAAAAATCTGCTAAATACTTGAAATGCTTTCAGATATTTTTAGAAAAATGTGCATTTGCTCTGTTATTATCTCAATGGTCCACGTAAACCACTGGGATGAAATGGACACATTTCATGCTCTGCAGTAGCTCCATGTTTTTGATACCAAATTATTTTGTTAATTGGCTGTTTGCTAAGCCTCGTCACCCTTAATTACTGGTGCTCCACATGTCAACTTTTAAATTCTCACGCAGTGTATATGCAATAATAAAACTGGCACACAGCTCGAAATTCTTAGTAATGGATCCTTGACTTCACACGGAGACAAAAGCAGACTTCTGTTTTTTTTTTTTATTCACGGTATGATGGACTCAAGTGATGGCAGGTAAAATTATGTTTTCCTGTGTGATTTCATCATGGCACTGTTGTTTTACCGTTACAAATGAATAAGGACTAACACGATGTCCAGGTGAGGAACTACCCCGAAAAGGCTGTCGATGCTCCATTTGTCCATTTGTGTTCAATTGTGAGACTACAAGGTGGTGCACACTCTCCACACAGTGTGTCTGCAATATGATTTAAATGTAAGTATAATCTGCACTGTGAGGTTTGTAGGACTGTTTGAAAAAGCTTTTGACCATGTTCACAACTTCAGTGTGGATCTATTTTGACAGCCCTGCCATGCAAAGCAATGCAAACAATAATTTTTTTTAGCTACACCACTGAACTTGGTCCTTCCTGGCATTAAACACAAAAGAGGAAAAAAATAAGGCAGCTCTGTCTTTAGTTCTTAAGCCATGGTCTCAAAGGGCTTTCACATCACATGTAATATTAAACAATACATTACACAATACATGAAAATGATTACACATATATTAGATCCTTTTGGAGCGTTTGGTTTCATTAGAGTCTCACAAGGAAACATCCAAGCGGAGACCCCAGGAAAAGCTTCACAGAGTAAGAATTAAACCTGCTTATTTGCATATTTTGATAATGTCACCACCAAATGAGGGGTGCAAATATTTGCTTTTGTGTGGAACATATCATACTGCAACATCCAACACTGACAATGCCACCTTTGGCATTTCAACCAACAAATTAGATTGATACCCAGATGCCTAATACAGTGGGGAAAATTCATTGTCCTATGTTTTTTTTTTTTTTTTTTTTTTTCAGTCTGGGTTTTAGTGATGTTATTTTAATTTTTTTAATTAACATTTTGTTCAAGCCATGTGAACATTGACCTTAATGAGACATTACACTGACAAAATATTGACTATTTTTAATATCAGGGTATCTGTGACCATTATTGTATAATGAGAGGTAATATATAACATAAATATAGCGTTGCTTGCTTACATGGGGTGGGAAGCCCTTACACTGCATTCATTTAGCAATTTGTTATGGGGGACTGGTTAATCAGCTGCATGCTATGTTCAGAGAGGAGATCAATATAGCTCTGAAAATATATTCCCTCAAAAGTCAAACAAAACTATAAGTTGTTCAGCAAAGAAAGTTTAAAGAAAGTTGTTTGGCACAATAAGGACAATAGATTTCTAATTCCATTTTCACACCAAAATTAGCTTGTGTTATGTGGGTTTTTTAAAGCCAGGCTGCAACCCAGTAAAAAAGGAGACTTCTTTTGCATGAGATGAGTTTGTGAACACACACCACAGTAGCTACAGAGCACACACACACACACACTCAGACGCGGATGAAGGGGAGAAAGAATGAGCTGCTGGCTGCTGTGCAAAAAGGTAAAATGGATTGATACCATCTCATCCTCAGGTTGCTGCTCATGTAAGTGTCAAAGCCTCATGTGAGGCGCTTTGATCAATGATTGTGTGTTTTTAAAACTCATTTCGAGGTTGCAGCTCACTCTTGAATCCCTAAATGCAGTGTTGTCTGTCTGGTGTAACAGCACTGATCTCGGCAGGTGAGAGGTGTGTTTACAGTGTTGCTCTATGTACTCTGAAAGACATTGCAGCACAAGAAAGGGCTGGAAATGAGCGTATTTATTGGGGTGTAGTATTTGTGTCAATCTATTTCAGTCATTTGACTCGGTGTGAATGCCAATTATACCTTTTTCTATTGAAGAGAAAAGCCTAATGTTGTTGGGTTTTAGTTGACCTTGTGGATGTTGTAAAGGGGCAAATTAAGAAAAATTGATTTGTGTGTCAATCAGCACGATTGAAGCACTTGAGTTCAATCAATGTTTTCAAATTTTCAAATATTCTGCAAACAGTTCTAAGATGGTCGTTGGATAAAAGGTTATGTTCAGTTCTTCCTCATGTGTGTAGGGTGTAGGCAAAAGTCCACCAGCTTAGTTTGCCACAAAATAATACGGACATTATGAAAAGGTTTCCTGACGCAATCTATGCCCTGGCTAAAATTCAATGACCAGCACTTTGTCCCCATCCCACCACATCCCAGAAGGTATCAGGTGTCTTGTCATGATCACCCTACATTTGTCAACCTTTCCTCTGAAGACATTACCCTGCTCTTTTAACTCTCTGTCTCTTTGGCTCAGACACAAACTCCGCGCCAACCAAGTCTCACTTAAGTGTCTCCAGTCAGTGTGTACAGTGAAAGCTAATGGGATAATTATTTCTCTATTCGACCCACGCACTTATCAAAGGCCAACTGCCAGGCCTAAAGCATGCCAGAAGATTCTCCAGTGGTTACAGCTGGCCAGAAGATAATTGCCAAGTGTGAAGTTACAAGTTAGCGTGAAAGTCAGACAGAAATGGTCAAAGAGTAACTACTGGTGTATTAAAGAGAGCAACTGGTCTCAAATGTACAAGATTCAAGTGTATTTTATTGTCTCATATTACAAAACAAACATTTTGTGTTTAAGGAGAGACTGATACACAAGACATGTATGCTCTCCATAAAGTTTTATAGATTTTTTAGAAAGTTTTACTTATGCCAAGATCAGACTGCACAATATCAACCCACTATCGGCCAGACCAAAGCAATATATGGGCTTCTGGGAAAGTAAATGTGATGAATGAGTGTCAGGCACAGCAACTGCTTTATTTGTTCTATTTTGTGTTTGACAGCTGGCACAGCATCTGGGACAACTAATGTCATCATGATAAAAAATAACAATAAAAAAAATAAATAAATTCTTGTTCAGTCATCTAGAGAGCACTGGGTGCTCCTCCATGCAAACATGACAAAGCAAAAGCCGGGTGATGTTTTATTTAATTTCCAAGAACTATTTGGCTGTCACTCTCAGATCGAGAGCAGTATTCCAAAATACCACATTAGTGACAGTGCAGTCACATAGTGTAATGTTTTTACCCACATACACCCTCTTTGTACCATCTGGGAAGGAAAAAGACAGAGCGCACCTTCACAGATGAATAGTTCCAGGTCCACTTCCATTCATAAAGCTGTGATTTTATGCAAAGACATTCACCAGGGCTGTGTCAGTCCCTGGCACCTTCCCAATCACCTATGTACATGAAAGACAGCCAACTATAATTGGTCAGGGTCCAACATAATCTACAATGTCTCTCAGCCAAGTCACGGCAAGAATTTATGACTTCATTATCTAATCTGACACAGCGACCACCTCAAGACAAAAATTGTGCATTGTATGATTACAACAGCAAATGAAGGAGGAAGGGCTGGGGAAAGGAAATGTGATTTGAGACGTCAGTAGGTAAAAAACCATTACGCAATGACACTGCACAGCATAAAATATGAACATGGAGTTGCATAGATCAAAATGCAGAGCAGTAACACAACTACACAATATTGCACATCCCATCATACACCAGACTCTTGTTTTTTATTATCTTTTAAGCAAATTGGGTTACGCTGCACCATCTGTTAAATGGTTCCTGGATGTCGATGTCCACATTTGTGATTAGACAGAATCTAGTCAACACTCTCCAGTCTCCCAAGCATGTCTGTGCCACTGGAGAAAATGTGAAATTGCGTTTTTACTGCAAATTCAAGAAAGTATATTAAATGATCTGACCCGTTGTCCAAGCAGCCTAGTGTATTGTGATGAAGAGGAAATGAAAACTGGTCTGAGCAACATCTACTCATGTAAGAAGTGTGGTCAGGTTCACCTATTAAACAGGAATTTTACCAGTCCAGTACTCCCTTGGAAAATAAGGCTTGTCATGGCTGATATGAAATCCACATCTGATGCTCTTGGTTAAACATTCGGTATTTTGATGGACTCTAATGCTACTGGATCTGCTCTATTTATAGTCAATTCTCATTCACAAAAATATCACAAAGGACTAAAAGGAAGGATTTCATACCTCTGAATGTTTGAGTCTTTCTGGTGTAAACAAGCAGATTAAAAAAAATTAATTTAGCAGTGCCAGTGGTTTAGACACATACAGACACATATGAGGTTCAGTTTATCCATTACTAAAAACACGAAGAAATGTGGAACCGCAAACCATCCAACACAAACTGCAACCCAAGATTACTATAATTTAAAAAAAAATATGACTTGAAAGCTAGAATATGAAATGCAAATCTAGGTGATTTGCATGTAACCACAACAATTTTCCTTTGTGCGTCTCAATTTTTCTGAGCTTGGGCATTATAATAAATAGACAAATGCTCTGCCTTCAGAATTGAAAGTAAAATAATTTACACCATCACTTTTCATCACTTAATAATGAAACCTCACTGCTGACAACAGATAACCCTCTGGAATATATGTTACGGGGTCTACAGTAAGTTAGTATCATTCATTGTGAGCAAACGCCACCAAAACATTTGAGCTCCTCTTGTCAACCTTCTATATATCTTTTGTTTTAATTATCGTGAACAACAAAAACTCTCCTCTGTGTTTCCTATAGTGTTCCAGTTGTCATTACATTGACATTATCCATATAATTAAATGTCCCCAATATTGTTTCAATGACCAATGGACACAAAGAAACAAGCAAACAAAAAAAAGTGCCCACCAAGGAATTTAACTTTTATTTGCCTTTTAGATTTTACATCACTCTTGCTACAGGACTGAAAACATTTTCATAATATTACTATAAAACTGCAAATGCTGTGTCATCAGACACTGTACTGTGGCAGAGATAGTTAGTTTTAGTTTAAAGCAAAACAGATCCAGGGACACGACAATCACAGATACAGTATGTACGACATTCACTGTCGGGTGCACTAGAGGTTGACTGTCATGACAGGGCTGGACCAGTTGAAAGTCTGTTTGTATGACAAAATTGGTGACAGAAGCAAGTTCTCTAAAATCACTCCTACTCCACAAATCTGCTCATACAAGTGGTTCTTGGATGAGTCTTGTCATCCAACCTCTCTACTTGCCCTCTGCCGCCTTCATCTATATTCTCTTTCCTACCACCCACCTCCTCTTCCTCATAATGCTGAAATGTGGATATAGGTGTAGATTCTCAATTTTGCACACAAATCAAGTTATACCATTGGAGGTGCAAGTGTTACTAATGTTTTTTCAATACCCTTCGACTTGGCTTAATGTGAAATCCCCTGACTGGCATGACAGCAAAATTTCCAATTGTAAAGCATTAAAAAAAAAAAAGAAGCCTTTGCTGTTCACAAATCCCTCCCACTCCTTCCTATCATCCCACTCGAAATAAGAAAACCCGTGTAATTATAATATAGCACAATCATACTCTGTCCTAATTATGTAAAAGCATGTAAATGATTCTACTGCTCTAATGATTACATATTCATATAGCTATTCTTTGTGCAGTGAACCAAATAAGAGACTATTCATGTGAATTGTGCATAATGGTCACTGCAGAAATTATTTGCAGAGCTGTCAAATGCTTCCAGCATTCACCTCATGCCATCATGTCCCTGAAGGAAATATAACGAACTTGCTCTGACACAATCCCAAATCATGTTCAGCTAAACTGCCAAACACAAAACACTGCTGATTGGTGCTTAGCTATTTAAAGGACAAAAGGAATGCCAGTGTAAGCTAAGGTTGGAAATATATTACCAATTAGTTTGGGAGGACTAAAGGTATTACTTACAAGTCTTCCTATTGCTATGTATAGCAAAACTAGCTTATGTTAACATTAACTGAGTTTACTTACTGGTCTATAGGAAACATTGTGAGTTCAGCATAAAACTTCATTCCTTTACTTGAGCTGTGTCCAGCAGGAGAAAATCTATCATCTTGATTTACTTCTGTTTCTATGACTTCTTTACTTGTACTGCTAATCAGCTAGCCCCTGGCCCAGTAGGACTGTCTCATCACTTTCCAATACTTGGTTAAGTAAAAGTAGCGATAAATCGTTTAATCAGAGTTGGAAGTTTAGCTGAGGTGATGTTAAAGTCATGTCACAGTGGTGTAGTTCCGTTTACAGCCGAGCGTAAGTTTTGTTTTTTTACCTCTAACATTTGTATTTAGGCCTCAGAAATCATCAATTGATCATCTGAATATTATCCTGCTGAACAAAACATATTTTTAAAAAAACTTTTATTTGTCACAGAGCTTAGTTTCTGCAGTAATCCTAAAACCCATGTAAAAATCCCTTTTGTTGAGGGAACCAGAGGGACACTAACATTGGCCCAAAAAATCTTCATCATCAGTCCTCTGGACTTTTCCCAGAGGGCCACTACACAAAAACATAAAACAACAGAATGAGACAAGGAAAAAGAGTGAGTGGTAGAGGAAGAGAGAGAGCTATGATGTAGTGATCTGCCCAGTCAAGTAGGCCCATATCAGACCTGCAGAATTTTATTACAGAAAAAGTTGTGACACATGCACACACTTTTTTTCAAGCTATGGGCCTACTCCTAAAGGGCCCACAGTCCTTTGATGTGAGCAATATTGTGTTGGTGCCTCAATTTCAAGAGTCAGAGGTTCACGCTTAATTGAGTGTTTGATCTTGTCAGATGTTTTGCCCTTGAGTAAAAAGTCCTCCTGTCATGCCAGTATTCTTCTCCAGGGTGTTGAAATGGGTTATGTTCCAGCTCTTTTGCATCATGCACATGTAAAGTCAAAATTAGTCCATGCAGTTTCTTTGCTGTTGCGGCACCACAGCATTTCTCCATGAAGGGTGTGGACTTCATTATGGAGCATGACATTGCTGGAGGAAAAGATGAAGCCTGTTCCTGAAGTGATCAAGGTTCCAGAGCCTGATGGAGTGGATGAACTGTCTCAAACTTCTCTGCAAGTCTTCTTACCAGAGCGCAGTCTCATTGTCTGAAGGAGAGACCTGACCTGAGTGACACAATGTTGGCATCTGTCCTGACTGGTGAAGGAGATTCCCCAGTTGTAAGTGACACAAAGGATCCTAAAGGCACCCAACACATGGTGTCAAAATTAATTTTGACATTGGACATCGATGTATCCAAGATGACAAGAAAACTTGAACAAAATGCTTCCTCAAATTTTGTGTCACTCACCTTTCCCCCAGACGTGCTTGGGATTGTAACACATTCTGATGGCCTTGACATTGCTGCTTTTCCTTCAGCCATTAATGATTCGGCTCCAGACTCAGCAGGGTGGTGGAGAATGAAAATCTAAAATCAAAAAATGGATAAAATTTGCATAAAGAGCACCCTGAGACAGGGCAGCACCTATGACCCCTTCCTCCCTTGCAGGTTACAAGAGAAGAAGGACCGGAGATAAGAAGGCTGAAGGTCTGTCTTTGCAATGATTAAGAGAAACTACATTGACCAGATCTCAATGGTTGCATGAGTCATTAGTTTGGGGTAGTGCTTACTGTTGGCAAGGTATTATACTATTGGCAAACATGTCAGTGAGAACTTATTTAGAGGTGAATCTGGAGAGTGGAGCAGCTTGAGGTCCTCAGTCTGTCTGCTCATATGCATGGGCTAATTCAAATTCAATACAGAGCACAGACCAAAGAAAAACACACACTATACTACATACACATACACACTGGAATTAAAAAACATGATGAGCATGACTTAATATATATATAGTTGGATTCTTATCTACAGTGCATCAGGAGAGTCCAGGGACCTCCTTTTTTTCATTTTCTTTTTGGTAGTTGCACACTGTACCTTCCTGTGAGGCTGAAAATGCTACACTTGTCTGATATCAGTCATTCAGTTGCAACAAAGTTAATAAGCAATATTGCTGTAGTGTTAGAAGACTTATCTAGCCTGAATTAGCTGCCCCAGACTTGGTTCAGAGTTGATCACTATAGAGTGAGCATGGTAATCATGTTTTGCTGCAGTATAAACTTCAACATCAACAGTGAGTGTTATCAACAACTTATCAACAGTGAGTGTGCTCTAGTCAAATAGATGAAAAGGTGTTTGGTGGCACAGATGACAAAAATGATATAACAAGTAATTTTCGCCTTTATCCATTGTGCCGTAGTTCAGTTCTGACATTTGTGTGCCCATTGTAGCTGCTGAGCAGGGGTAAATATGGGCACTCTGTGTAGCCCCATACACAAAAAAATTGTGATGCACTGTCTTCTCACACCTTTCAATCAGAACCAGCATTAACTTCTTCAGCAGCTTGAGATGAAAAGCTCTTAAGCTCTTAGCACATTAATTAACAACATAAAAGAAAGGTGTCAGAGGTGCACACAACAGAAATACAACAGAAGTTTTAAATACACACACCTACTTTAACACAACCTCAGCAGTTGATGTCTTTTGTATTGTTTTGTCCTGTCGTGTGCATGTTATGTTGACTGCTTTGTTTGTACTGCTTAAATATTAACTATAGCACACATCTCATCTCCTGTGTACTTTTATAAGAATGGGTTGACAACATATACTAGATCCCTCGAATCTTGAGTCTGGGGCAGAAAAGTGAATGTTAGTCTAAATTTTGTGGGAGAGTAAGAGACAATGTATAGTTACATGTCTATTGTATGTATTGTACCCAAATAGTTGAACATTTCCATTTGTTCATCTGCCAACAAACTGGCATATATATAATTCAATTAAACTATGAAAATGTTAAAACTGGGTTTGGTTTGGTTTTCATGAATTTTATTTATTCACTTGTATGAATTAAATTGCCATAAATAACATTATGCCACAATTAGAAAATACAAATGAAGCAATAATGTATATTTCCAATTACTGCTGACTAAAGCATGTGCTGGTGGCTTAGAGATATGATTGTGAACATCATGTCTTTAATAGGATCTTAACATCAATAACTACCAATGACCAAATCTGGTAGTAGATTTAGTTTCTTCCAGCTTCAGTGAGACTCGAGAGGATGCAAAGGTTTTGGATGTTTCCTGTTGGCCTGGACAGTTTGCTAAAACAGTAAGGCCGCACACTCATTTTATTTCGTAGAATGAAATGTAAACATTTCTTCAGCTTATTGCTTCAAGTCATGAGTGCTAAAATGGTAACTGATATCCAGGTTTTAGGACTGTATGTACTTGTGCTTTTTCAGTGCTGCAGAAATTAGTTACTTGTTTTAAAGAAAAGGATCATGTCAGGACTTAAGAGCTGAGAGGTAACAAAATGGCCATTCAGTCTGAGTATCAATCATTGTGTATTCCCCTGTTGTGCATAGATGAACTTGGCTTCAGGCACTTTGTGGGAATCAGTGGCAGTAAAGGTATGTTGGCAGAAGCTGCAAAGACTGGTCTGTATGAGGAGCTCAAACTGGCCATACTGGGAACCAAACCACTGCCTGCACAAGCAGGTACAGAACAGCAATGTCAGTTATTATAATTAATAGTAATTCATCTTAAAATGTGAATAGTAGCCCTTCTTTCTTATTTCAAGTTAAGCTAAGAAAGTTAAACATTTGAGTCCAACCCTGATCATGACTTTGGCTTTCTCTTTTCTTTTTCATGTGTTTCCACTCCATTCTTCTTCTGTTGTACGTTGTCTGTTGTTGTCTCTTTATCAACCTTATGTCCCTCCACATCCTCTCCTGCTTCAGATATGTTTGGTGTGGTGGCAGTGGTTGGGGCTCTGAATCCCTATCGCATGCCACTCAGAGGGAGTTGTGCCGTGTCACTAAACCAGGTAAACAAATACAGTTTCCATCAGGCTTTGTGTTTGATTTTTGATGCAGTGGACTTTTATTTTATGTTCTAGTTGTTTCAAATGGAACCCTGAAATCTATTCTGCCACTTTATCAGAGTAAGTAGACATTGTATCATTTTTCCTCCTCAGTCTTAAAAGACTGACATCTTTCTCCTTGACAAAAGTCAGACTGGTTACAACATCCTGCAAAGACCACCAATGGCTACAGAGGGCTAACAGGAGCATAACCAGCCTCAGGGAAGATATCATCAGTCTCTCATATAGCATGAAGAAGGGTAGTCTCAGATCCAGCTTCATAGATACTGATATATCTGACCTGGTCCCAGCTAGTGATCAGGGGCCACAAGATTATGGTCACCGGGAAGCCTCATCACCCCACTTCAATTTCTGTTGCTAGACTGTGGGCCTAAGGTTATTATTCACAAGAAATGCCATAATGCTAGTGTACTTTATAATTTGTGAAACTCCTCTACTGCCACTGAATACTTGGAAGCTTCTGTCTCTAATTGTGAGGATATCCTAAATTTCTTTAGAGAAAATATAGTTTACATCAAAGCTAGTATTATACCTCCACAGTACTTAAACTGTGTCCTCTGAAAAACAAAGCACCATCACTCTTCCTGATCTTTATTATCATATTTCTTCCATGAAAATATCAACCTGTTCTCTCAACATTATCTTCCCAGTAAATTTTTCAGTTTGGTTACCTGTTGACTAAAAACAGCAAATTTAGAAAAATCCAATCTGATTTCATAAGCAATGATCTAACTACAACACTTAGGTAACTGCTCTGTCCTCCTGCTCTGAGCCCTAACTGCTGCCTTTGACACAGAATTATTTGATTAAACA
This sequence comes from Rachycentron canadum, assembly GCA_038496675.1. NCBI lineage: Eukaryota > Metazoa > Chordata > Actinopteri > Carangiformes > Rachycentridae > Rachycentron > Rachycentron canadum. The sequence continues at coordinate 4,187,095 of CM076656.1, read as the reverse complement.
AATGGGTTGGGGTGTCTTAGTTTTCTTCATATTTATCCATAACGTTTAACTCAAACCATCTTCTTCCTCCACCCCTATGTCATATGGCATCTTTCAAGGTTCTGTTCTTGCTCTTCTTCATATATTTGCTTCCACATTAAAAACACAATATTTCTTTTCACTTTCACTCTTTTATCCAGATGATAAAGATCTTCCTCCCTTTAGAATCTAATAACTACAACAAGCTAAGTAACTTCAGTAACTGCCTTCATGACATCAAATCCAGGATGCAAACCCATTAAGAATAAAACAGGTGTGATTTTATTTGGGCTTAAGACAGTGACCAACATTATTTCTCTATATCTTGGCCCATTAGTCACTTCCTGTTTATCTTGTCTCCAAATACTACAATATGCAAGATCAAGAAATTTAGAAAGAATGAAATCAAGGGAGCATATTACTCCTGTTCTTACCTCCCTACACTGGCTGCCTGTTACAGAGTTTATTTTAAAATCCTTATGTCTGTCTATAGGTGTTCTATACACCTACAGTCTCTCACTCTACATTCCTCTCCCAGTGTCACACTCTTAGAGACTTGAGTTCATCTGATCAAAGACTTCTGTCTGTCTCGAGATCTAGGAATAAGTGTTGTGAGGACACATCCTTCTCCATCGATGCCCCAAAGCGAGAGTTATCACCCTCTCACCATCCGATTCTCCTCCACTATTGAAATTTTGAAGAGTCTCCTTCAAACACACTTGTACTCCTTAGGTTTTTAACTGTGTGTGTTACCAATATGTATTTTCATGTGGCTTCCATTGATATTATTATTGTTATCATGACTGAGTTTCTTCTGTTGTGTTGCTTCCTTCTTCTGTTTTCCCCTTTGTGTGCTCTGTCAAGCACTCTGGATAAACCGTCGTGTGTAAAGTGCTACATAAACATGGTTGAACTGAACTGAGTGATCACTGACATGTTGCAAAGTCCACCGAACAAAAAGTCTTTTTTTTTTTTTTTGGGTGGGTTGATTTGCGTTACAAAGAGTCAACACAAAACAGATTGTCAAGACTTCAACACTGCTCTGGAAAGTGAACTGCTGCTCCTGGAAGATGAAGGGCTTTGGACTCGCATAGGGATCAAAATGTCTGACAGATATATACAAGATACACTTATGATAGATGGGGAAGCTAAGCAGGAGAGATTTATTGAAGTGACTGTATACCTGTTCAGGAAACTCCTCAGCAAAGACACAAATTAGATTTTTTTAAAACAGTCCATGAGTTGGAAAATCAATAACTTCATAGTCGTTAACTAAGTGGTTTAAAATGACGCTATTGTGTGCATCATTTCATTCTGTTTGATGTATTTGTCACCAATGTTTTGTGTTCTGTAAAAGATATATTAAAGATATAGAAAAATATTGATGTAAATTACCTGTATAGGATATTTACCTTGTTTTTCACTGTAAAAAACAAAACCAAACAGAATGGAAACAGAAAATGCCCAGAGCCACTTGACCTCTTACTGCAGTGGTCAAGCATTCAGGCGTGTACTGCTCCCTTAGTATACATGCACTTGTCCCCTCAAGAACATGGTGAAGGATAACACATCTCTCCACAGCACTACCACTCACATCTTTGTTGGCCAGTGTCTGTGGTTTGTGTAACACTGAACTCTCAAATTGTGATGCACTACAATAATTTTATAATAACTTATGTTAATTACATTATTAATTATATAATAATATTCACCATGCATGTTTTATTTCCCTGAAGCTTCAGAAAATGTTCACATTGTCACTGATGTGCTATATTTTCATGTTTGACATTTACAGACCTTTTTCCCACCATTGGCACTTACCTGATGCTTTTGTTTCCTGCACACCTGCCCATCTGGCCTGTTAGCACACCTGTCCCTCATAACCCTATTTGTCTTATAGGATATTCAGTTTGTTCGAGCTTCTTCTTAGACCTCTGCTGATGCTTCTTCTGGCCAGATGCCTGGTTGCCATCTGCATGTTTGCTTGTTGACTCAAAGAGTATTAAACTTGCCTTTTCCCTGCTGAGACTCAGCTTTTGGATTTACTTAGTGTGAGACACTCTAAACTGTTATTTCACAGTTTTTTTCTGACACTGTGTGGACTGGAGCAGAGCTGACCTTGATTTGGATGTCGCCTAGGTGCAGTCAGATTTGTGAAGTGGTCAATGAAGACACACATTTGTGGTTAAAGTGAAATAGCATCTGGGCATAATTGAATTGACAATAATAATAATAATTGAAAAATAATAATTGACACTTGAATGACATGTAAATAGGGCCTTATATTTAAATATTTTCACATGTAACAGATGAGCTGTATGGAAGCCTCTGCATTTGTTGGTTCTCCACTCACTCAGGTTTTCTGCAGTGGATCATGGCATGAACAGTATTATGAAGTCAGTGCAGTAAACCAAGGCTGCACCACAGAATATAAGAGCCGCAGACAGTTGCCAAGACTTGCTGTAGAATTTATGCATTTGTGACACATGCGCACTTCAAAATAAAAGCTTAAAATAAGAAGAACTTTCATAGACATATGCACCAAACCTGTGGTTTTGCAAACTAGCACACAAATCTTTTTTTGATCTATGCAACCTACATCTTGTCTGACAAATGAACTAGAGGTGGACTCATCAGAGAGAGGATGACAGATGGTGAACAGTGTTGGCTCAATGCACACTGGCAGCATAAAACTCTTCCCTTGCCCTGCACAATGCTACTATTTCTACTCTGGAAAATACAGAAACAATCCTCTCAGGCTTGCTCAAATACCTGTCTATCACAGCAAACCAAAATCTTCCGTGTGCCCTTTCCAATGAGTCTGTTTCCAGACCACAGAGCCCATTTGGTATCAGGGTCTGAGTCTGAATCATCTTCAGTTGTACTTATCTCTTATTGACGAGACCATGTGTCATTTTTTCTCTAAGAGTTTTTGGTGAAAATAAACTTTAATACAAAAGCACAAACATATGCAGAAAATGTACTGTTTTATTTACTATTCTTCCAAAAATGCAAAAAGTCAGGGTTCATTCATGAGTGGGTTGTCATGTTGGTGCCAAGACTCATTGCAGAACATTCAGTAAATTACAACACATTACAACATTTCAGTAAGTATTACTACATTACTGAAACAGAAAACTAATTCATAAGTTCCAGTCTCAAGAGGCTGTGTTTTGAAAGATTCATTTAAATTTCGTTCTGAATATCATCTTCAGTTCAGATTCTGAGGAAAATGGGTTAATTTGGTTCAAATAAACTAACATGGAGGGGAAATACTACTGTTCTAAAACAGAAGAACAAAAGAACAAAATATTAATAATTCATTTTCCACAGTTTAGGGACAAATAAAAAAAATAAAAAAAACTTCTTCCATCTCCTCCCTGTTTGACCCGTGATTACGAGGGTCAATGGTAAAGATTGTTTTGTGGGAACAGAGAGAGGAAAATGAAAACACAGGGTTAGCAGTGGACTGTAGGGATGAGTCCCTGCAGAGTGGTCTAAGTGTAGGGCCGGAGGTGAGGGCTGGAGCTCCAGATGAAAACTGGAGCTTGGGGAGAAACCTGTGAGTGAGCGAGCAGGTTGCATGAGTAAAGAAAATGCTGATGAGAAGCCTCCGGCTAGGGAGTGGATGTGTGCTAGAGCTCGGTGTGAGAGTTCAGGCTGGGAGAGAGAGCTTAAATGTGCTGGATTGTGTGCAGGAGTTGAAATGAGCTTTCAGGGATGTTGTGACAGGTGAAGCTGCTTTGGTTTGATTGAAGAGCATTTCCAAGATTACATAACATTTGTTCATAAAAACAAAGTACACACACTATGACACCTTATTTTATTTTCTACATTGAATCAGATCCTATTGGTTCTTGTCATTTCAAAGTTTGTGTTTTATGAACAATTCAAGCAAAGCCCTTTAAATTGGGCATTTAAGGTTAAAGATTTTAAAGATAACCTAATTAAGACAAGCACATTTTAGCAGAAGAAACCAGAAACTGTATTTACTTTCATCAGTTGAACCTTGGACCAACTGCTGCATGTTTAGACTCTGTAAACACTAGGTGCTCTGTAAACACTAAGTTGGTTACATTTCAAGGATGTTTTACATTTAAAAGGACAAAATAAAGTGCTAGTAAAGTATAGGTTCATCCAAAGCCTCCAGAAGAGCTACAAGCCAACAAACACATCATTTTCCTCCTCCCTTGTTGACAATAACACATCACCACCATTACGGTGGTACATTTGTTTAGCTGCCTCACACATGTCAGTTTGGTTTCATTCTCTCAGCTCCTCTTTTTGCTTATAAAACTGCAGAGGGTTTTGATAACACACACACACCAAACTGACAGATTTACCCGCAAGCTGCTGTTGAAAGGCTCAGTTTAGGACTCGCTGGGCTGCGCAGTGAGTGAGTTAAGACATGTAGCTTTGGTACCTGTGTTTCATAAGTAAACATTTGGACATTATTATTTTGTGCACTCATATACAAACTGTTGTAGCAAAGTGGTAAATCATCTATGTCCTGTAGGGCAGGCCTAGACAGGCTGATGTTTCTGTGCAAATCAGAAAAAAAATATTTAATACTTTGGTTGATTATAGAGCGGCATGGTGGAGCAGTGGTTAGCACAGTCGCCCCACAGCAAGAATGTTCCGGTTTGATTCCTGAGCCTGAGGCTTTACTGTATGGAGTTTGTATGTTCTCCCTGTGCCTGTGCTTCCTCCTCTTCCTCCAACACTCCAAAGACATGTATGTTTAGGTTAATTGGTGACTCTAAATTGCTGGTAGGCGTGAGTGTGAGCCTTGATGGATCAGTGGTATAGATAATGGATGGATTGTGGTTGGTTATGATATGTTTTACAGTCATAACTGCTGCTGCCTCATTTAAGTGTTTGCACATCAAATTATAATTTTCTTTTATTAGCTGTCAAAAAAATTTTCTGTCCATGCATACTGATGACTATTGGTTGTGTTAGAGAGTTAGAAAACTGGCAAAATTTCAAGTCCTTTTCACTGTAGCAGTGACTTATACTGGTTGGTTTAAGTACAGTTTCCGCCAAAATCTACTGGCCAGAAACAGGGGCAACAGGAAAAAGTGTGGGTAAAGTTGTAAGGAAACTTTGTTTATGAGCAAAATTGTGCATGGTAAAAGTCAGTGTGCATGCTGGTGACTGGTTGAAACAGAGGTTTAGCACTGTGGTGGAATGGGGGATTTCAGGTGGGGAACAGTGGCTGCTGTATGAATTAAGTTAAGGATGCCGTGCAGTGCCTTGTTCCTAGAGTAAACCAAGTGGTTCAAGAAGTGAACTCTAGCCTCTGCCTCGCCCATTATCACTACAGTAGTTAACTGTCATCAGTCACTGTCCATACTGCTTTTATTATTTCCCTGTGCAGTCATACAACAAGAATATAAACTAAGAATATTTCCTGAATCAAAGGTCAGTCACATCCGCTCTCTCTGAAACCGTTTGGACAATGGTGAGCCCTTGAGATTTCAGTTGTCAAGTTGTTGAGTCTTGCTCCACAGAGAAATGGATGGAAAGCGGCAGCTTCACGTGAATTTCCCATATGTTTTCACCCACATGGTGCTGGTGCCCAGGTAACGGAGACAGCACATACTTGTCCAGCTGATAGATGGGGGGGAGTGTGGGACAATATTTGCAAAAGGGAATTATATTTTTTGTTTAATAAAATTAGTTTCATGCAAAACTGAATGTAGCCCCTGACGTAGTGATTGTCTTTAACAGCTGATGCTTGTCACAGCATCTGAAGATTTAAAGCACAAACTTGGCTCCTGACATCAGAGGGAGCGTTCTGATGGGAATAATGCAGTTCAAAGATACAATGCAACACATACCTTGATTACAAACATGCCTAAAATAGGATTATCAACCTGCAGTATCAAATCATTTTGCTGCTTTGTGCAGATTCAGATAAACTTAAATCCACTATGTGGACAATTTTCAGCTTTCCCCAAATGTAATTTGAAGCAGGTTTCTGTAAGTTGTGGGACAGCAGATATGTCCTAGATGCTCATCTTCCGCATTAGCAGAATTAAATGTTACATTGGAAATCCATGGAGCACAGCACATGACACAACAGGCCTCCGAGTCACTTGTCAACAAAGTGGAGAGCTTGACTGCAGCTTCTGAATTACTCAAAGAGACAGACACAAAATACAAAAGCCAGCTGGAACAGATGTGTTATAGATTGTGCTGTCAAGCCACATATATAAATTAAATACCTGGAGATGTGGCAAAACAGGATGATTGAAGAGGCTAAAAACACAAATGCAAGTAAAAAATGCATGCACAAAGAGTTATATATATATATATATATATATATATATAATATATATATATAATATATATATATATATGTATAAATATATATGTATTTATATACAAACGGTCTCAAAAGATATACACTCCTGTCACTGCTGTTGATGGCTTTTCCACCAACTGCCTATAAGAATAATGACTTGGACTCAGACAGTTTTTCAGAAATCCATAGATACCTTCAGTAGTATACAACACACCCTGCTCATCTCCTTTTCTTCATACGCCGTTCATTCCTCTTCCCTGCTGAAGATTTCAGGATGATTTCCTCCTCACAGTGTAATAATGTCTGCCCAGAGAAGAGAGATGAGTTGCCTCTTCTGTTGGAGTGTGATTTGGCTCTTTCTTTTTCAGCTGTAGGGGAATTTGAAAAAACTAAATAATTAAAAGCAAGTACAGCTTCAAAGATCTGATGAGGCACTGTGGACCAATCACAATAAATTTAGAAATCTGTGAAACATGTTTCCTTTGCTTGTGATATTCAGACTGAATTGCCAATTTGGGAAAGGATGGTTATTTTACACAAACCAATCACTATGACTTATTTATCTGTCTGTGCAAGATCCTTTTCAGTAGACACAGAAGCTGGATGTGTGGCTCCTGGGAACATTTTGCTCACACTGATCAAAGTAACATGTCCTTAGTCATTCAATAAGCTTTGTTGAACTATTTATGATTTCATTGTCAGGGTGCTCTCCATAGTGTCTGGCCATCAATCCTCTCTTCTTTTATTCGTGACAAGATACCTTGATAGATTGACGACTTTGGACTTGATCCAAACTGGGCCAGTGAAAAACCTACCTCATAACCGAATTGATCCAAAAGGGTCTTGAGAATGAGACCCCACCCAAAATTCCCTGCAGTTCACAGTTGACACATATTGTTTAATAGAAAAAAAAAGTTTATTAGAGAACCAAACCCAAAATATGTGGTGTTGCATACATACATGCCTGAGTACAGAGGGCTGAAACAGTTTTTTTTTTCTTTCTAAAACATCTGGGAAAATCAAAAATAAGCCATCCTTATTGTCAAGAAACATCTTTAATGCATTGGGTTTTGGTGCTGTTACTTGGTCTATAACAACATCATTAATAGCACCATCACTTTCACTCACACTTGTGGTCATATTGTTTGGATCTCCTCTCTGGCAATGACCTACTAAGACTGTAATTGGTTCATTTGTTTCTTCTGTAACCAGGCACCAGACCTTTGAATTGCTGAGCAATATTGAAATGTGGGCAATTTGGGTGTCTGGAAACAGGATATCATTGCCTTCTCTTGAATATACTGTGGTGTAATTTATTGGTTATAGTGTTTCCAAACGGTGCTGAAGGTTCTATTAGTCACTGTGGATCAAGCAGTGAGGATAATTCCTGTGTCCAATAAAGTCGTAAATTTCCTGCACAGGTGCTAAACAACTAAATGTTGCATCAAGTGAATATTACCATCACTGATGTTTAATTAAAAACACCATTCGTCAGTTGTGTCTATAAAAATTTCTGGTGCAGCAACATGATTATGACTCTCCAAAGACAGAGGTCTAACAAAGATTGTATAACAAATAAACTAAACAAATTAACAGAGAAGGTTAAGAAAAGCCAATTAAGTCAGCAAGTGTATCCCTAGGAAACTTGCCAGCTTGATGTTCATTGGGCTGTGAAACTCAGCAGCCAATCACAGCCTGGAGTGACCTGGCAGGCAGCTACTCACATGTGTTTCAGCACAGTCAATGAGGCATCAATTGGCTGTATTAAGTAGAAAATCCTCAGAGCAATTGTTCAACAAAAACATTGTTATTAACCATCTTTTCCCAAACACAATCACAGGGAATCAAGCTTCTTTGGAATGGATTTTTGGATTTTTGCTGCCTTTTAAAAACTGTATATTGTGGTGGGATGGACAATGATAATAACTGTAACCACCACATATATTGTTATTAAATTACCAGAAGTACTTGCTATTCAATATTCTAACGTTAGATCTTTTTATTGCATGGTCTTTGGTGCCATAAGGAAAATTTATTTAAATAAAAATGCTCACAAAAATAATAATAATAATAATCAAGACATACTTAAAAACAGTATTAATTGGTTAAAGTAACTATGCAGCAGACAAGATCATTAAAATCAGGTCTTGCATACCTACACAATGTTAAGTATACCGCAACGCCTGAGATTTAGAGTGATCCTTGGCCAATGTGACAAATAGTGCAAATGTGATAATTTAAACACTGTAACATGGCATCAATGAGAGAGGGAGATGAACTAAGAGTAGAGACAAAATTTTTGCACTGCAGCTTTAGGGCATTTGGCACATGGCACTGAGAAGAAACTCAGTTTCCTCCTCAATGGCTGCTTTAATGACAGCAAGAAACTCAATCTGGGGCACAAAATAAAACACGGGGATGGGCCTCAGCAGGTATCTACAATCGAATCCACCAGCAGCACTCCCCGTTGAGATATAACTCAACTCCTCAATTGTGAAATGTGCTTAAGTCCACAGGTGAACAAAGATCAAAACAGTATTCCTGGCGTGCAGCACAGCAGGGAAATATGCTTTCTTTGAAATTCTGTTGCAGTGAGTAAAAAAGAAAGAATTTGCATCAGGATTTTTTACTAGTTTCATTTCTGGGATAGCAAAAGATGAGCCATGAAAAACAATAACCAACATATCTTTTATTTTATTAATTTCTAATTGTATAATTCAAAGGCTACTGAGACTTACAAGACTGTCTCACCCTAACCAACATTTCCCAGACACTGTGGTTGTATGTTATGGTCCACAATGCAGTAGATTTTTCCAAATAAAGAAAAACAGGTTCCAATCAAATCATTGTTTACTCTCCTAATGAAGAAGGGAAATGGGTGGGTTCATTTGTGGGTGTGAATGTGTTCCAATGATAAAGGCTGGAGCTTTTCAATCAGAGAGGACAATAGATTTTGCACATGCACATTGAGAATAATCCTTGGATCTTTGACATGTGACCTTTGACACAGGCCGAACCTATCCCAAGATTCTTTGCATGCTGGTAATGAAAGCGAACAACACCCATGGAGATCTTGAGAACAAAAATTAAAAATGCAAGCATTGGACTTCAACAGATCAAGTTCAACAGATAATATCCATCGGCGTTAATACCTCAAGTTTTTGTGAAGAAAAAAGATAAATGTTGTCAAGGCTGCTCAGTATTTAGAGTATGCGCATAGTAAGTGAGAGAGAGGTGACACCTTGGCGACCAGAGCAGAGAATTAGCTAGTTGTCGCTAGCTGCTAGCTGTCCCACTTTTCACATGTGATTTCCCATAGTATTGACATGTTGTTGAGTTTTGTCAACAAGGTTACTTGATAAATTGGCTGTTTTATCAAAGGTGATTAAAGAAAAATGGAGGAAAAAAAGAAGTAGAATGAAACAACGTATGGACATGGGGCAAATAATTCTCACTTGGGAATGAATTGTGCATAGTTTTGTCAAGATTTTGTATCGAAACTAATGCAAGACAAAGATAGCAATACTTTATGTATATAACAAACCATGACAGTAACAAGGTTGGCTGGCAGGACTATGTGGGTTTGCACTGGGAGAATGCTGGCACTGGAAGGACTGGTTTGTCAGTTAGGTAGTGGCTCTTGCTGAGAGGCTTCTGAGGCAGCAGGTGGTCCTGGTCTGTCCAGACGAGTCCTGTCTCCCAGAGGAAGGGTTTTTGAACAGGTGGTTGCCAGTGTGGAAAAGGTTAGTGACAGTCCTTGCTGCCCTTTTCTTCCTGCCAGTGATGGTCTGCTGACAGCTTATGACCTGCTCAGCAGTGCAGACAACCCTCTGCAGCTTGGCACTGGGGCCAGAGGTGGCCTGCTGATTGATAGGTCTGGAGGGCATCTGAGCATCACAACTAATTATGATTAATGCCTGCGTGTCTGCTGGATCACAAACTGCAGATGCGTGAAATTAACTTTAATTACTCAGTTTGTACAGTTCAGTTGTTTTTGTTTTGTTTTGCTCTGATAGAGGACTGACTGAGCTGCTGTGCCGATGAGCAAAATACATCAACTGTTTCGAAATGGCTTAGGGTGTGAATTTTAATGTACTATGTAAATGATATAGGTCAGTGGTTTGCAATTTGCTCTCCAATTGCTATTAAAATTATCAGAAACCACATATGTTTTTTATTTCATCACTGTAATTTTTTTCATGTAACCTGACACAGATATAGATCTTCACTTCTGTTTTGAGTGATCTTTCTGTTGGATACAGATGTTTATTGTAAGCTGACAAAGCTTCACTACAGTGTCTCACCAAAAGGTTGAAATGCTTCTTGTGTTGCTTGAGACATTATGCCCTTAACTGACTCATCTCTGCATAAAAAGCTCTTTCTTGTGGTTGTCTACCTACTAAATAGCCCAACCTTACAGACGGTCTCCCTGATGCGAACATGATAAATACTCTTTTAAAGCCACATTAAACTGCATCATTTCATGCTGGCTGGCTCAAAGTTGCATATATCACACTTAATGGAGTCATAAGATCCCATGCAATATTCATGAGCTCTTCACACTTTCCAGCAGTGTTATCAAAATACGCTGAGCAACTTTTCAAATACCTGCTCTCTTTCTGTCTCACTGCCAGTTTTTCTGTGGGTGGTCAGCAACTCAACTCATCGTGTGTTGATTTAAGGTCACCTGGCTGATGACCTCCATTAGACTGATCTTGTGTCTTGCAGAGCTGCATTCAGGGGTGATTTCCCTAACCCTATTTGTAGCAATTTTTGTGTTTTGTTTTGTTGTCTTCCTTGAGGCTGTAATGGAAATGATTAAATATAGCTTGGATTTGCATTTTGCATGCAAAATTCAAAAGGCTCATGTCGCCACTCAGCATGGAGACCCATCACATTTCAGTCATATCCGAGTGGGAGGTAATCACATGAGGTTCCCAGGTGATTCTGGTCCATTGCAAACAGGGCGTTTTCCATGTCACGTAACACAGACCTTTATGTGTAGATGCTGTTTAATAATCCAATGCAACTGAGCAGGAAACAGAAATCTTTTTATTTATGCAGTCATGGTTGTGTGTTCTGATTTAAATAAATGACTAAGTACATATATAAATCCAATTCAAATGTTCAAGATGCATGGTAATGTCAGGCATAAAATGGAGATTCTTTCTCAAGCAGCACAACTGACTATAAAGCTGACTATGGTCACTATTTATCACCATCCATCTTAGTATTTTCCACAAGGGTTTTGCATGGCTCTGCATACCCCCAACTTAGCCACCATGATGCAGTTCAGGCTGCAGAATTTATGGTCTCCACTTCTTGAGTTTATATAAGCATATTTCACCTCGTTATGGTGCAGACTTTATGAGCAGAGAGGTGCATTGTGGGGAGGTGTGAACATTGTTTACTATTGTGTTGGATGTACTCGAAGCAGAGACCCATGGAAAAAGAGCGGCAGTAACAAAAGTAATTTACAGTAATGAAGAACTCTCTCTCTCTCTCTCTCAGTTAATGTGTTGGAAATAAATGCTTCAAGGCAACAGTGTGGACCATTTGCAAAGTTAATCTGTGGATTTATGGACAGTTACTGAAGTTGAAGGCTTTTCCTTAAAGGGTTATTGTAAGTGTCAGCCATCTGGGCCTTGGAGCATATTCAAGTTGATTCTTCCTGTATATCAGTGAGGTCTTTCTGATGTAATTCAAGATTAGTCAACATGTTCTGAATGTGAATAAGGGACATTGGATGTGAATTAGGATTAAACAGTCTTTTCAACAAAACTAAATGTAATTTTACATTTACATCTGGACTCTCTAAGTGTGCAGACCTTTTTTCTTCTTATCTTAAAGCAAGTAAAACCCTACCACAAACCTTAGCCTGAACCTTAGATAATTTATACAAATGTGCAAATCTGCTGAGTTGGTGACACTAAGTTTAACTTCTAAAATTGAGTAAAAAAGTTACAGTGAGGCCAAAATCACTATAAGTGGATCTTGTACTCCACGATCAGATGAGGTGAATTCCGGGACAGGATATTGTTAACCAAACTTATGACATGTTTCAGCATTTCTCCCTCACTTGACTGATAAACAGCAGGTGTTAAATAATCATATTGTACCCGATGACATTTTCTTGACCTTCATATTTGTTTTAAGTGAGAACATAAAACAGTGTCTGCTTCAAAAACCTGTGCATGAAGGAAATTGCCCCTGGAACTACACCTATAAATGTATTCTTATATAATAATAGATATTTAAAGGAAATATTAATGCCCTCTAACAGTCCTATTTTCATTTTTTACACTCCAGTAATTCTTCCAGTTGGTAAACCATTTATAAATTTTGGAGAATTATTTCTCTTCATCTTTGTCTTTTATTAATGTTCTCATTCAGCTAAATTGTTGCTAGAAATTATTTCTTATCATTGGTGATTCATATTTGTTTAAAACCCCACTTTATTATCTTTCCATCAATTCTCCTGTTCTTCTTTACCAATAACATTCCCACATTTAATCTCTTCTCCTCCTTCTTGACAATTATATACATTTATAATAAAATAGATCTTAAATGTGTTTGAAATAGATTTAAACTAAAACTTAATTGCAATTTTAAACTCATAAATTAAGTAAATGTGTACATACACACAAAGTCCTTCAAAATAAGATTGCCTTTGGCCAGATCATCCAAAGTATAGACTTGATGATATTCATATTAATTTGTAACATATTCCTAAGATTTAAAAAAAATGTGAAAAAAGAACATATCAATTATCAGTACATTTAAAAAACTTTGTATCCAAAAATACATACATTACATACATTAAAAATGTTGGTTGGTATTGTCCAAACAACTTTTGAGAAATTGTAGCCAGGATGTCACTGTTAAAGCTACTGAAAATTTTATCAACCTGGTGCCTGTGTTTTAACTGGACATGACTTAGTAAAGCGTCCACTTGTCCTCAGTATGCCCTTGTGATTCAGAGCACCACCGTACAAGATAAGGAATGACCCCAAAAACAAAGATAAACTCTCACTGTGGGCAAGCAGATTAAGTAGTGCTTTCTCCAGGAGGCTCTGATAAGCATGAAAACAAGAGACTTAAGGAACATTTGTCTGAACAGACAGACTGTGGACATTAAGGAGCTCAAACATCATCATAAATGGTCAACAACAGCTCATTTGACTTCCCAGCATGGATTTGTCTGACTCCTCCTTTGTTGTTTTACTTGCTTTTTTATAGTTGATTAAGCCCTTGTTTGATTTAAATTAGTCCTACTGAGTTCAAAAAAAGCTCAATAATGGAAGACCTGGCTAACACAAAAAGATTACATGCTTTTCACTTTGATTATAATCTGTATCTTTGGAATTTATTAATCCCAGCCTTATGCTTCATACCAGAACACCACATTTTAGGAACAGGATCTTCTGTGACACAGCTCAAAATTTGTATGATTATACATGACAGTTTTTTTCCCTAAAGCAGGACAAGTCAGGGTCAGATATACATCAGCAGCCCAGGAGGAGAATGCTCAGCTCATATATTTAAGTAGGACAGCTGCTTATCAAGACAAATTACTTTATAACTATATATTACAGTATTATAGACCCCAGGGGGTATGACAAGTATAATATTTGATGATTAATGCAAGGTAATGACTGAGTGGTGGACAAATTAATAGCTTGCACCTTCTGCTCAGTTATGGCATACTTAATGTAAGTATTTATTGGCAAACTGGTTTATCAGTCCTGGTTGCCTGGTACCCTCACAGTGACAATAAGATTATGGAAAGTCAGTGCTCCCTAATAAACATTTTATTTAGTGAGCTTTAGCTGTGTTTGCAGGGAGATTTTTTAACCTTGGAGACAGCTATGCCAGCTGTTTCCCCTGGTGTTAGTGATACTTGGCACCGTCTTGATACTTCACATGAATCTGTGGCTTTATTTTACTGTTTTGGTTCATTTTCACTGCTCTCACACTGTTCATTTCAACTGCAGCAAAAACCCACTGTACACTATCTGCCCAGTGCCAAACAACAGGCAGACAATTAGTGACTAGCTGGTAAATGTTCAGCATCTTAAGAGCCAGGTATTCCCCTTAGGAGTTGGTAGAGACCAAAAATAGAGCTGAAAGAAAGTGAATAGTCAACTTACCTTTTATCATGTGATCAGAAACCTGATTCCAAATGAATTATAATGTTGCTCTTTAAATTCTGGATGTGTAAATAAGTAACTGTCTGCTTATATTAATTTTTATAGTGATAATGTGCCCATGTTGTGCTCACAGCTTGTTTCTGCTGCTGAACCAGAAACCAGAAAGAAGTTTCCTTTGCATCTTGGCACCAATAATCCAGTTCTTATAGCACATAATGGGCAGAAATAAGAGTGGTATTTATCTTCTTGTCTAATGCTCCAAAAGTGGTCAAGCTTATCTCCCAAAATGTTGAACTATTCCATTAACTCAAATGACATATTAAAATGAATGCAGATTACACAATTTGCATCTCAGACTGTTAGCAGCAGTCAGTTAGATTTAGCTGTATATCAACAAATTACCTTATTTTCTTAAATTAATAGTATAAAGCAACCAGTCAATGAGTTGTTCTCTCGCTCCTTGCTCACTTTTCTCCTTCTCTTTCATTGTTTCGGTACTCTTTCATGGCTACCTTTGGCTGCAGCAGTTATCAAAATTTCCAACATATTACCAGTGCTACCTGCTGGGATCTAATTGTATTGCTCTCATTTTCATCTTTGTTCCCAGCTGCCACTATCCAAGAGAGAAAAGACTCTTTACAGTGGGACATCAGACTGTCTTGGAAAGTGAGAAAATCTTATTGTGTTCAGGGAGAAAGAGAACATCTGGCTCCCGAGTCTCTAGGCTCTCATTTAATCTAGCACCACAAACACACACACGCACACACACACACACACACACACACACACACACACAAAGGAGTTTGGTTATCCCTCCAAGGGAGTAATTAGAAGTTGGCCTGGTCCAGCTGGGAGCCCCCTCACCACTCCCCATCACACACACACATACTCAGCAGCAACAGACAACAAAGCACTGGATTGTTGCTGAATGAGTCACCAAAATAATTTAAAGGGAACTCAGAGACTTAGGATCCAAACAGGGGAGCGCCGGATAAAAGGTCATCTCTTACTCCAAGACAGCCCCATTTTTCCCTGTCCTCAAATAAAGGTCAAGCTCTCTCCTGGTCTTCTCAGCAAGACAGAGCTCAGGGAAGGAAACAAGGGATTGTGGCAAGGCAGTAAAAACCCTTAAAAGCCTGGTTAAGGTTTGGTTATGATGCAGTGTCTTCTGGAGATCATTAGAGGTCCTCTATGGTGATACATGTGCCTTTGTTCCCATTGTGGCCCAATGGGAGGGAAATGTGACCCAACCTTGTTAACCTATCACAAAAGCATGATTCAGCCTTATCTGTCAATGACATGGTGGGCTTGAAGAAATAACTACTATATTACATGTATCTGGTCTATAGAGTCTTTGATTATGTTCACAAATGCACATATTGAAGACGTTGAACATATTGTTCAACACTCAACTTATACAGTGTAACTAAAAACTAGGTATTTTAGACAAGTAAAAAAGACAAGTCAATTGCAGTACACTCTGCAATTGACTTGTCTTGGGCTTTCAACAAATGCATATTTAATGCAGAAAGTAGACACGTGACAGGTAGAAACAAAGATCAAAAGGATTGAAATATCTCCACAGATCCAATGTCAATACATCTCACAGTCTTCAGTTCAAATAGCAATACCCTTAACATGTATTGTTTGAATACAGGGAGAAGTAGTGCACATTTTGTTCACATTGAAATTAAAGCAGTTTTATCAAGAAGGCTGGAGGATGTAGGAGAGCTTGAGAGAGAAGTTCAAACCTCCACACAGCTGGCCGATCAAAGCACAAAGTGTTTGTGAATGTCAGATTGTCAGTTTGAGAAAGTTACAGAAACAGTCACAATCCAATGTTGGAAGGGTGTGGGGTGAGATTTCTGAAGCTATTCGACAAGCAGTTCTGGACTAGCAGCTTAACACCTTGTGGATACAGTAACAAGTAGATATGTTTTTAAGGCTGCAACCTGCTGACCGCATAGTAATCTTTAAAATGTCCAACTATATGTGTGCTACTACAACCCAATACCAAGATACCGAAATGTGTTGCTAACTCCATGCTACAGAGAATAAACCCCGCTGAGAAACAACTTTGCCACTTCCAACTTCAACTTCAGCACTAAACTTGTGTTTTCATCATTTATATAAAGTTCACATGAGCCATGGAATCAAACACTACTCCATTATCCAGATGATGTGACCGGATAAAGATCACATGTTCAGGTGTAAATGGGGCCAAACTGCAGACTTGCATAACATCCCTTAAACAGACACCACAGAGTGCATCCAGTTTCACTAGCATGTCAGTGGTTACTCTCTATCCCTCAGATAACTTCTCTGACCACACTTAGTGGTGTGGAAGAGACAATAATGAAATGTCTGCTTATTGTCGACCTGCTCCTATAGGGTCCTGTTTGTTTCCTTATGTTGCATAGAGCAGCTAGAACAGAGAAAGAGAAGAGAGAAAGGGAAAGGAAATACAAGCTTTTCTTTTCCTCTCTGTCAGCTTTTCCTCACAGATCCAGTCGGAGCTCCCAGATCTCGCCTGCAGCCGTTGCTTTTGAACACAATGCCGGTGTCTCTTCTCTGACAGGAGCCTTCTTTACCATGTTATTTAGAAACTGGTTTCAGTGTGAGGATAAAAATAGGGATTGTTAGTAGAGCATGAGGACAATAAGATCAGCTACAAGCAGAGGAGCAATCTTCCACAAATACAAACACCGGGACAAGAACTGAAAAAAGAAGCCTTTGGATTAAATCTGGCACATTTGCAGAAATATCCATCTACACTTTCCTACCTAAAAAATGTACTCAGATGATGTATGTACACCTAGTATTGAATAAGAATTTGTTAAGTAGCATGTAAGAACAATAAAACAACAAATTAGGTTTTACCTCATAAATCAAAGCTGCAGCCAAACTGAAATATGTAGTGGAAGCGTCAAATAATGACAAAAATGTTCCTGTTTCATCAGCCTTATCCACACTTATTCTAATAAAGGCTTCTGTAGGTCAAATGCATAATGAGTTGTTTTCATTAGCAGGTTTTTTGATTATTCTTATGCATATTAACTGTAAATAATGTGTTTTGACTCTTTTTAAAGGAGCTATTAGTAAGTTTTGCTTTTCTCACACAGCCAGCATTAGCATGAATAGCTTTTTAGCTACCAGTCTACAGTCTGTTAGCCTCCAATCTGTCCTGAAGAAGTAATGCTGCTCAGAGGGCGCATCATAACCTGTGTAAACACACCAATGGCTGAAGTGATTGGCAAGAATATCATATATTATATATATATATATATATATATATATAGATAGAATAGCAAAACTTACAAACAGCACTTTTTAACAATCCTTATGGAAAGCACTATTTATGTATTACACAAAATAAATAAACAGATCATAAACAAGATCAATACTGATTCTGAAAACCCTGTTGTATACAATCTGACACATGTTTCCTGGATTCTGGTGGATTTTATGTGCACTACAATCAGTTGTGGGCTTCTTTGGATGTCATTTCCAGAATGGTTGCCTTAATGTTGTAAGCCATTTGGTTTAGGCAGGGAAACTTTTGCAAATTTTGAAAAACTTCTGGTGAGAAAAACATTTATATTGTCACTAATATTTCATAATGAATACTTACTGCATTGAATCAAGTCGTAATTACTTCATATTTTGTAACTTGTTTTATGGTAGAATCATGTTGAAAATGTATGTATTAAGTGATACAGCAGGTATAAAAGTTTTTTTATCTAAACATTCCTCAGTCATCATTGTATGGCATTTCATGATGCAATGTATTACCCCTATCACAATGACAAATACAAAGTTTTAGTTATTTAATTAAACTAATTAAAGATGAAATGTCATCTTAAAATATTTCAGAATAAGATAGGTTACTTAAGATATTTAGAGTGAAATTTGAGATATATATATGTCATTTTTATACATGCTATCTGGACTCATGATAATCACATGAATGTTGCAATGGCTCACCTGCGAATAATTGTCTTTTTCACTAAAACTAAAAAAAATCCCTGGCTATCAATCTGTGTGTTAGATTTAAAGGTACACTGTTTAAAATGTCATCAGCATGATTATGGATGACAGTTCAAGCAACATCAAGCAGTTAGGGAAAGATGAGGATGAGATGTTGTGAGAAGGAGGAATTGACTCCTAATGCATGCTTACTGAGGGAAGCATACATACTATACAGTATGTATAACTTCTTGAGCAATTTAAATGAGGTCCAACATTTCTTTGAATGCATAGTTCCCATAGTAAGTTTACAGGATAGGTTGACATCGGATAAGTTTACATAAACAGCTTTATGTCTAGCTGCACAAAAATATACAACATATGTTTTATTACTGTTCTTTTTTCCTACCTCAAGGCAAAAAAAAAGGTTGTAGGTCAGTAGGTTCATATAACTACTGTTATTATAAGAACCAGAACAAAGGAAATGTTCCAAATACAATGAAATAAAATAAACATTGTTGTTGTCAATAAATGACCAATTAATTACTGAATCAAATATAATACAAAAAATCATATATGCAAATGATTTCATGATTTTTTTATTTTTTTTTATTTTGGATTTGGTTAAAAAGGCCAATGAACACTTCAGTTTAAAAAACATTTTCTGAGTATTATTACTTGTGTCAACATATTTTTGTATTCTAAATATTAATATCACAATAGTGTGGGTTCATTGATACAGAACCTTTTGATCCTGGGTTCATTAAAAAAGTCTATTCAAAAGTATATTGAATATACTTACGTCAGAATATGTGTTTTTTTAATCCCCATGATGTACAATGTACAATGGAGTGGTAACAAAAAAGTATGACCTCAAATGGCAGGTGGGTGAAAAACAGTCATTATAACAGGACAAACCACAAAAAAGCCTTGTATAGTGCATCAAGGAACACTCGACAAAACTTCACGTGAAATCTTTTTCACAAAACTAACATGTCATTTTTAAATGGCCAAGTACAATGCACTTGACCTGCTTTTCATGACAGACAGAAAGCTTCCAGCAGAAACATCATTGAACACAGCCTTGACATATATAAAAAGCTAAATTTTGTTTCTGGGATCTATCCTGAAAGAAAATCCCGAAGCCTTGCCTGGCAGTCAAACCCAAGGCCACTCACATCCATGTTGCATTTTCCAGCACCAGCCTTTTAAATTCTGTAACTGCATTCACTGTTTATTTTATCATATTTAGTCCACAGGCCAGGAACAGTGCACTGATTCAGGAACCCTGAGCAATTAGGATGTCCTGGGGTGTTTTATGGCATGGAAGCTTAATTTCACCTGACCAAATTTAGAGGAGAAGCACGGCTGTGGATATCACCATTCGACATATGCACCAGAGTTTAGGGTAAACGGAAGTGTACCAGACATTGCTTTGAAACATCAATATTCCTGTAGCAAACTTAATGATTGGTTCCTCCAAACAGCACACTAAGGTCTCTCCAGCATATCACAGGGATGAAATAACAGTGCTTGAGTCGTTCCATAAAACGATGTTGAATTCATGAGCTTGTTGCTGTGAAACCATCGAGCAAAAGTTTGCCACCTCAAACGTTTCCAATGAATGCCAATGAGAAAGTGTTATGAACAGGTCCGCTCAAGGCTGCAGAGGAAAGCCGCGATGGGAAAGGATGGGATGGTAGACTGTATGTGTTTTTCCAATGTACAGAATATCATTAAACAGACTCACCGACATAGCATGACAATGATGTGAGCTTTCTCTTTGGCTTCTTCCTGAGCTCCAGCCCTCACAGCAGTCTTCACTCCCACTCGTCGGTTGATACGACCCTGCTCAACGATACCGTTCAACACGAACATGACTGAAATATGGATTTAGCATGACAGTTATTCCCACTCTTTTGTGTTGTCATGTGTCTTTCTAATGAGGAAGAGAGATGAGCAGGAAGTCAGAAATGTCAGACAGACTGACAGGTTTTCATTAGATTGTTTTGTTAGGGTTTTATAATTAATCCTTCTGAGACCACGGCTGACTATCCTCTTGACCAATAGAGAAAAGAAGTAGTTAATGGACTGAATGTAGAACACATTTCAGTGTGACTGTTATAATGAAAAATGACAGTGAGACACACAGAGACAGGATGTAGCCAGACTAATTGAATCAATGCCACCTTGGCACCTGGTAACTAAAGGCACCTGGATGACTGAGGTTTACTGTTTGATCATGATCATCCACAACAGAAAAATTACACTAAGTATACATACATATTCCTGACAAAGGATCTCTTGTAGCAAAATATGGCTTTGGTAGGAGCAAAGGTGCATCTAGCAAGACACAGTTACACTGCAAAATCTCTTCACTAAGAGTCGGATGCCAACTGTAACCTTTTATTTTGGTTTCTTTTGCCCTTGAATAAAACTTTTCCGAACCTTAAAGTTATAATATGTAACTTTTCCAAATAAAAATATCTAAAAATTACTAAATTGCTAAAATTACTAAAAGAGGAAGGATTTAAGAAATAAGACATCTGGATCTTAATTTATCAGAAAAATAAGTATATGTTAGACAGCTCAGGTTTTATTCACTCCTATCTTATTTGTTGTTTAAATCCACTAGTACATTTGTTATGGAGAGGAAGACACCTCTGCTAATCTGAGGCTAATAAAAAACAGTAAAGGGTGACAGAAAGAAGGGGACATGCATTAAATAATCTGATCAGCTATGATTTGAACTGGGGATTTGCTTAGAGGATTAGCACCTATGTTGTGTATGTCCCTGGTCCATTGTTGTGGAGAGGATGAGTCCTTTGTCAATAAATCAGCCATCTGTAAATACACCCTGAACATCTGGTTCATAAATTATCAAAGAATCAGGTAAGCAGTCTCAATTTCTAACCACTCTGACAGGCCATGTGGCTGCTGAAAAGCATTGGTTAATCACTAATTTTTAAAGTGACATTGCTTTATTCCATTTTTAATCTCCTGATCTGTTTGTTATGTAGAGGTGGAAACATCTGTGGATAATTCAGCTGCCAGTAAAGACTTCAAACTATTCACAGCTTCTAACCCTTCCCTGATACCCCTCACGCTCTGCCCTTTTTTCTCCAAGTGGTGAAATAACATATCTGCAGTTTACATAAGCCTGTTGCATATACAGTTTTAAGAGTTTTGAAGATTTGATCATCAACTAAGAAAATGGTCAAAGTTGTCATATTAAAATTTAAGGTGTATTGATTGATTTCCAGACGTCAGACATCAATCGTGCATTGAGTTACACAAAGAAAAGATTATACCTCAGAAGTTGCCATTAGCTATAGGTGGGTCTTCTATTTATATGTGATGAATTTACACAGAAACATGATAAGGTCAACCTACTCTTGAACTTGTGCTGCTTCCACAGAGCTGCTGGAGATAACAGAACCTAATCAGTTATCTTCTTCAGTTATGGCCCTTGTCTGCATTACAGCATCTCTGAATGGATGTTAACAACTCGGCTTCATTTGGTCGACATGTGAGTAAATAAACTCCTTCAACACACACCTACTTCTTTTCATTCACACTGATAACCATTGTCTGATATTACTGAGCTTGTTTGTATGACAGTAGTTACATGATCTGCAAAATGAGCCTCAAAGGTGCACAATGCTCTGGTACTCTGTCTTTGTCCACCATATAGCTTGTTGAAACACTGACTTTAAATGAGATTCAGAAGCATTCAGTGCTTTTAACAGTTCTAATCACCAGGTCTTTTTACTTTGGAGAGGAGGAGACCTCTGAAGATAATACTCCCAAATGACTGAGGCTGAAGGAATCCAAACCAGGAGAAGCTTATGGCAATGATGATGAAGACAACAACTCCCATGACCCAACGCTATTTTTACTTACATGACGTCAGTTAATGCTTTTGTCTTTTGTAATAGTTTTGATTGAGAACCCCTAGCGGCAGAACTCCCATACTGTGTTTTTAACCAAGTAATTTTAGTAGCCTTATCTTAACCAAACCTTAACTGAAGATGTGAAACCAGTCACATAAAACATTTTTGCATCTGATATTTGTAGAATTTGTAAATTACAACCAACTGTGCTTAGATCACAAGCACTGAAAGATGATCTTTCTGAAAATAAGTATTGAAGTCATGGATAATATTAGTGGGACACTGAAGATGACTGTTGTTGTAATTTCAGTGTATAAAGCTCCATCCCAGATGAAGGTATCAAAAAATCAGATGGCTATTAACTGATTATTAGTATTAAGACTAATATAAGACTAAATATAATATAAATTGAGTCAATTTAATCACGTCTGTTCATATAATGTGTGTTTCATTATATTACTCTATTCTGTTATTTGATTTAAATTATCTGGAAATTATTGTTTTTATATTTTTATTGTCCAGCATTTAATATGGAAATTTGACAACTTTTCAACTTTTCAATTTTTCAGCTTCAGTGCCAGCCCGTTTGACTTGATTGAAAGTGACACAAAAAGTATTTGATGTTTCTCATTCTGCCTGCAGACACTCTCTGCTTATCTTTGGAAAAATCTCCACAGGAAAACTCAGATTAGTTGCGAGGTTTAAAACTCTTCAATCACGGTAGTTCTGAAGGAGGATATCTGCTGCGAGCCATGGTAGCTGACCCGTGCAGGTGTTGAGCAAGTGCACTACCCCCTATTAGAGTGCTCAAGAGTGTAGGACATGTTTGAAATAAGATACTCACATCAAATTAATCCATGCAGAAAAATAGTCACTCAGTGCTCTCACCAGGAACCTGTATGTGTGTGTACATCCTGGGGAGCATCTGTTGACATCCTGACGATGTGAGCTGTCTTTTCTCAGACACAGTTTAGCAGGAAAAAGCACAGGCATTATACTGAAATCTCTCCACCCTGAGGTGAACTTCAGGTGGTCCTCAATTTTTAGGCTCGTCTATCTCAGTGTTCCTCTTGTTAACCAACAGCAGCCGAGAATCCTGTGCCTATGTCTCCAGTGTCTATGTATCCTTTGCAGTTTTATTGTATTGGTAGTTTGGATACGGTGTGGGGTAAAAATGCTGCAATGACAGAATAAGTGTTAATACTGTAGATGTGAAAGGTCAGCAGTAAAGAGGGTTAGGAGGGTTTCAGAGCCCTCTGTCTGTCAAAGTGATTCCCTTTGACACTGGATCCAATTCTTCTGGGAAACCAAAAGAAGCTGATGGGCAGATGCACACAATGGAAGATCCACAACCAGACAGGCAGGAAACCATGTTTGTGTGTTCACATACATGTGAACACACAAACAGACAACAGCCAAAGGAAAACTGATACGCAAGCAGACCATCAAATGGGCTCATTCATCAGTGAGACACAGGACAGTTCTTTGGAGGACACTGACAACATTTCTGTCTATCTGTGCCTTTGTGCAGAGGGTAACAGATTATGATAAATGAAGCCTCATTATGATGAAAGATAAGTCCCAGAAAAAAAAAATACACATATGATCTAGGGAACACAAAGACAGGCAGGTATTTGTTATTGTTTTGATGGAGTGTCTCACATGCTTGTCATTAGACACTCCACTGTAATAACTGTCCTCACCAGACAGACAACAGTATTGGTTTTCCATGTTTTTATTTTTCATGCCAGCTGCAGAAAAAAATCACAGTTCAAGTCCCAATGGCTGAAACCAGTGTCACAGCCCCCCATGACCTCCAGTTTTCCTAGTGTTTCTTCTCTGCTTGTTTACCCCACTCCCCCTTCCTTGTATCTCCTCCCCTTTGCTGCTTGTGTGAATGGCATTTTTTCCCTGCAGAGGCATGGCACAGCTGGAGCTCCAGGCACCTGTCTCCTATCAAGCTCATCAGTGTCTGTACATGAACTGGTGTTCATGTGGTAACGCAAGGCCCCGGTTTTTCTCCTCAAGTTATTTAGTCGCCTAGTGAGTATACGTCTCCAGTGTTCCTGACCTTACCTGTTTTCTGTGTGCAGTTTCCCTGCCTGTATCCCCTGTACGCCCACCTCTGCTACCTGTGCCATCCACCTGTGCCTGATCCACCTGGTTGTTCCACCTGGCTGTTCCCTGGTATAGCCTCCAGCGTATTCCCCCCATTCTTGGCTCCTGCCTCTGGACGACCACTCTGGACCCCCTGCTCTGGATTTCCCTGGATCCATTCCACTATCTCTTAACCTGTGAACTGTCCATTAAAGAAGCTTGTTTCTTGTTGCTGGTGTTTAGAGTCTGATTTCTGCACAGGCATTGCTCTAGTTCTAGTATTTTCATAACACAGAGAGATTTAAGAGCAATGTTTGCATCAATTGGTTCCTGTGCAATCACACAAGGACACAAGTTGCCTATAGGTATCCTCACCTTTTACACATTCACTCTCCAAGGTCTACAGAGTTTGTAAGCCCAGCCTTCTACATTGACCACTCTTGACTTGTGTATGGTTCTTAGATTAGAGAAAAAACATTACTCGTAAAAGTTATCCAGATACCAATTAGGTTTCCCTCAAAACAGATATTAACAGATATCATTTAATGAATCATTTTTAAATTTGCGCAAAAGTAATGTGACTTTATTATAAGTGACCAAAGGGAAGAGGATGGGGTAGATGTGTGGACTTGCACAGGAGAGGGTCATCTTGTTAGTCCCAAAAATTCTAACTTTTTAGTTATTAAGGTGATTTCTTTCTCTAACTTTAACCATAAACAAAGACTATTTCACTCTCTGGGTTTAATATTTTATGTTGCCTTTACGTACCTCTTCAAGAATTTGACTTCAGATTTGACATTGTATGGCCTTTAATTTAAGAATGAGGACATGAAATCAAAGAAATGCCTTTAAGATGTGTAACTGTCAAACTGTCTTTGTGCCCTCATGTCATCTCCTCTCCTTCCCTGTGGATATCCTCTGTCAGTATGGGAAGGATAACCAGTTGCTCCCTCAAGGTTGGCTCACCTCCTCACCTTAAAACATCAGTCCACTGTCAGCTCTTTGTGCCTCCTATTGATAATAGTAGACAAATATCTGCTAAACCCACTGCCTGCACAGAGATAATAAAACACACTTTATTCTTGGCTCTGCTATATCAGTGTATTGGAAGCTGGAAAGTTGCCACCAGTCCATTGTTATTCTGAAAATGAAACCTATTGAAGGTAAGGCTCCGTAATAGTAGAGTAATACAGTGGCTGTGTGATCTACGAGGTACCTGGTATGGAGGGGAGGCTGAAGAATGAGCAAAATAACACACAGGACCTTGGGAGAAAATCACCTCTGCCTGATGCACTTGTTGTCTATTCTTCTTACTGTAATTACAATGATCTTTGGATCCCCAGCTTATCAGAAGGCTGACCACAACTTGCGGAAACATGAATAATGGAAATCCTAAAGGAGTCTCAATTAGGCTTTTATATTGGCAGAAAATGAATGATTCACATCTTAATATCTCAAGTGCTAAAAAGGCTTTTGGAGATCCCTGATAGATACTGTGTTATATTAGCAATCGGTTATTACCTCACATTCAGCTGCATTGGCTTGGCAACTATCATATCACCAAGATTCACTGTCAGAGACAAAGTCAGAGAGGCATGTTATTGTGATTCCAACACTTCCATTTATGTTTCATTAAACAGCTTTATAATATAAAGCCCACCCAAATGATGGATGGAGGGATATGAAGAGCATCAATAATAAAGGAGCAGACATTGATAGTCAGACTTATGTGTGCGCGTTTGTGTGTGTGTGTGTGTGTGTGTGTGTGTGTGTGTGTGTGTGTGGTCGGCTGCCACCCCAGGAACAACCAACACTCATTCACCTAGTGTATCCGCAGTCAAACAAGGCCTCCCCTCTGACTCTTGCGATCAGCTTTGCATGATGATTACATCCTCTGCACTGATTTATGTGGCGTCCACCAGCACACCTCACTGCTCTTAACCCACTGGGAATGCCAATAGCCAGATGGGCTGAATGTGTTGACATGCAGTTAAGTCCACCAGAGGGTTCATTACACTTAGAAGACGAGCGTAGGGCAGACAGCCCTTTAGTTCACGTCAACCGTGGGTTACCTTCATTCATCACAGAGTATCTGCCTAACGTCAACAGGGCTTCTTTTAGATGTGCAGTATGGCTTCAATGTTATATTGGGATGTTTGTTCATGGTTTGTTTTGGGTTTTTTTTTTTTTTTTTTTTGCCTGCCTTGCATCTGCCTGCCATGTTTTTCTTTATAACTTTTTTCAAGACATTGTCAGGTTCACTTTCTGCTGCAAAACACAAGCTCCATAGTGCTGGCTAAAAGAATGAGTCTGTGTGAGCCAGATAATCAAAAAGTGCATATTCAAGCCAAAACCAAATTAAAATAAAATTAGTCTCAGTTCATATTGAATTACTAAGTATGTTGCGTGCATAAAAGAAACAGGTTCTGTCAGAAATTCAACAACACCTAAACAGTCACCCGAGCTCTGAAATAAGTAACATGTTGTTAATGAGCCTTCTCTACAACTTCTGACCTTGATGTGGAACAGATTTATAACACTGCTGAGTGAGGGAACATAGTTTCTTACATAAATAAATATATTTTAAAATATAAAGCTGTATTCCATGCCAACGCTTTTTCTGCCTGAATTATTTGTCTATGAGGTTTGTCACATCTCTGTCAATTATGGAAACTGGCTTCTTATAATGTTTGCATGACGTCAGGATACTGCAGGAATTTAAATGTAACTTCTGTCATTATGGGGTCTCTCAATCAAATCAACAACAAAAGTCAAATATACTAACTATTACTAATTACTAACTAATAACTATGTTAGCTATTGCAATAATGGCATTATTCATTATTTTAATGGCAGTCATTGTCTCCCAGTGTATTCCTTCATTGTCCAGGAGGTTTTTACCTTGGAGCTGTTTTATTAATGATGTTGTCGTCTTCTCCAAATCCAACAGACCAGGTAAAAAAAAACACTAAAGACTTTAAAAACAAACTAAAAAAGTTTCATATTAAAAGTCACTTGATTTAATTGATGCTGTACAGCAGACACAAGAGGCCCTGGAAGATTAGCATCAACTTGTTTTTTCTGATAACTTTGGATTCTTCACCCTAATAATGTAATAAAACAATTATACATGTGTACACACATATATAGCACGCGAGTCTTTGGAAAAGAAATATATATATATATAATATTTTATTGTAGCTTCAAGTGCATGTAAAATCACTGACTAAATTTGAAGGAATATTTAAAAACAAATCATACTGGTTAGATGACACATTTTCAGGGACTGAATATAAGCAGATTATAGGCTTTTTGTAGTGTATGAGAGTTTCATTACAATAATAGCACTGACATTGGCTTTGGATTCAAATTTAAATTGCAAAAACTTGTCTGCTATTTTCCCAGCATACAGTCCTCACCCTTTATAGATATAATATCATATTGCCAGGTGGATGAATGGGGTTGATAGGTACCACAGGTGGTTGACAAGACTGGGCAGCCTGCACACTAATCTCTGTGGTGGGGAAGAACGTTGTATCTCAAAAGATTTAATTGAAATGCAGATTTAATTGAAAGACAGAGATGTCTTTCTACAGTGCAGTAAAAACACTAATACCAGTCAACAATAGAACAATCAAGAACCAATACAACAAGCTTCTTCCTCAGTCAGTTCACAGTGTGTGGCTACAGCATTTACAGAGTGTGCCAGTTTCCACTGTTTTAATGTAGTTAAAACAATTTTGCTTGTGGGACTGACTGAGCCAAGCTGTTGTTTTAAATCATGGTCACTCTTCTCTACATCTTTTCATAATTTTAAGTTTATTCAGCCAATTTCTATTAAGATGTTGTAGTTTAGTGCAAGTACAGCCCCAAGTAGTGAGCTATACCTCTCTCTCTCTCTGTCTCTCTATCTCGCTCTCTCTCTGCCTCTAATTGGAGGCAGTCTAAGACACCCTGAAACCATAATGATGGAGGCACAAGTTCAGTATCTCAGTAAACCCCAAACAAGTGCTGCTTTATTTTATATATTATCTATTTGAATAAGGGAACTACAGAGGGATGGAAGATGAAAGATGAGTCTGATATTTTAATCTGCTCAGCCTCCAGCTCTGGTTTTCATACTACAAACACAGCTTTTAGTGTTTGTTGCCTTTTCATGGGCTGCATCTTAGGATACTGAACAGGAGATGTTGAACAACCTTTAAAGTTAGTTGCTGTAAAAATGGCATATCACATTATATGTCATTATAATAAGTCTTTTGCCATTTTGATTTCCAAGTAGATAAATGCTGCTGTTGGTGTGAATCAAATAACTAAGTGATCACAGACCCAAAGCACCGAGGAACAGCAAGATTTGTGCTGGATTTGGGAACTTAAGCTCTGCTTTCTGTTTAACAAATTGAGCAAGATCTATAATACTGTTGCTGTTGTCTACATATGTTTTTCTAATTGCTGGACTGTTGCTCTTAAATAGAAAATGTAAATTGAATGTAGCCACCTCTTCAGCAAACTGTCTGCTGAACTTAATCAAGACAGATCAAGTGGTGAAACTTTAAACTTTCCTCTGAGCAGAATAAATCATCTGTGATGTGATTCTCTCATTTAACTCTTGACTTAGATGCAAGTGAAACTGAATTGTTTAGGTTTGGACAGAAACGGGAAACATTAGAAAACAAAAATGAGACTAAAAAACAAAAAAATACAAAAAATATTTCATACTCCCACTGTTTTCAGTTGCAGGTACTGATCAGACCTCTATAGTTATGTATGGACCAATAAAATGACAGCAGAGTAAGATGCCCACTCTAACAATAAAACTGTCAATTTCTGTTGCCCCAATGGAAATACCTCAAAAAGTCTCTCCACATCACATCTGAAGAACATTCTTGTTCCAATAAATCTTTCAATCGTACCCTGTTGATGTGTCAATAAATACAATTCATAGTTACTGATGCATTTCTTTTAAAAACTGTGAGCACAGATGTACGTGATGACTTAACTAAAGAAATAAAGATTTTTTTTTCCTCATTTTTATCCACTGCAATGAAAAAGAAAACAAAGGTGAAGACACCAAGCAACATAGTTTGTGAATTTTTTTCAGAAACACCAGCACCAGGCATCTAGTGTGAGACAGAGGCTACTATGTCAACAAAGGTCCGATTTGTTTATGGCAATTATTCCCAGATATGGCAAATAATTTGACAATGATCTTTTGATGCTTAAAATTCTACACCTCATACCTCTAATTGAGGAACGTGACCTGATTCAGAAGTAATTGCCACCTCTCCCTGTGTTTTTATGTTTTTAAACTGAGGCTATGAGTCATAGCCTCAGGGATTAAGCCAGGTTGAGACAAACAAGCAGTGAAATCCAAACCCCAGCTCCACATTACAATGTACAAAAGGTGTCTGGTCTCTAAATGTTTGATCACCTCATTTAAATTCTCTGTTCATCAAGGGCAAAGGTGCCAATTTTCTGTGATATTCTGGCTCGGTGAGTGACAGCAGTTGGGTGTGTTACTGAGTTAATGAGAGCGATGCAGAAAGGCCACTCTGCTGATTGACAATGAAACCACTGGCATTTTTCTGCATTTAGCTTGATACACAGCTGAAACAGGTTCATGTTTAATATTAGAACTATACACACATAACAAACATGTAACCCACATTTCCTCACATGAGCTATGACTTGTATGTGTGTGTGTCTGTCTGTCTGTCTGTGTTTGTTACAGGATCTCTGGCAGTGAGAGATTGAGTGAAAGACATTATTCGACATTAATAGTAAGCAAAGGCCTCAAAAGGTCTCATTAGGTTTTAAATGCCAAATAAAGAGCATGACATCAAGGGGAATATCACTGATTTATTTAGCATTAAAAACTGCAATAACCATTTTTTTTTTTTAAATATTAAAATATGTTGTTATGGTGAGGATTAGCATGCAGTTGGTAAATTAAAGAACAGCATTCACCTTTATTTGGAGGCATTTTTGAATCTACTTGACGATTGTAGGTTGAATGTTTACTCCCCTTTTTATCTCTGCTTCACTCACTATTAGCTGGTTGCTAACTCTTGAGTCAGGTCCTGGTTATCTCAAGCTTTCACCACTTTAACAGTCTTCTCACAGCGTCAGGTGGGTAAAGTTAAGCAAACAAGCCCCTGTTAGAGCTAGAACAGCCAAAGTGGGCACAGTCGCCTTGGTCAAAACAATACATCAAGGTTTTACCAGCCTTGACAGTCTTTTTACTGGAGTTGTGTTGAAATCTGTTCGCTGTCTATATGTGTTTCCCTTGACCTAAACGTCTAAGTTAACCAGAGGAGCTACAGGAAACAGTTGTAATGGAAAGGAAACACTATCTAATGGGGGACCAGACGTCAACATTACACTGGCCCTCTGTGCCTGGACTTGAAAGCACACTCTGTGCACATATGCTACAGGACTGGACTCACTCACTTCACCTTCCTCAGCCAACACGCCAACCTCTCCATCCCCACATAGACTGGTCCCAGCATAAATCAATCCAATAAAGCTGGCCTAACCATGTTGTTAACCAATGTTCAAATGCTTAGTGTTACTAGAAAAATGCATTATGAGAAAGACCACTATTCTCACAGAGTTGGGCTGGTGTTCAAAGACTTTGTGACCAGATACCACAGTTCCCTTCAGAGTCCCATGTGTGGTGAAGTTCAGGCTTTAGTTAAGGTGTGGAAAAGACCGTATACACTATAAATGAATATAATAGTTAACAGTATAACCTCTGTGACATTATGTTTTGCATTTGATGTTGCAAATTAGTTGTATATTAGGAGAATTTCAAGACGACAAAGCTGGTGTGACACACATTGTAGCTTGTATGTTGAATCAGTCAATCAGTCCTTGCAAATACTTGGTAGAGTATAGGTCTAAATGGTGTACAACAAGCAGCTTGATAGAATGTAACATGTGACTAATGTATCAGTCAAGAACTGCATCAGAGCAGTATATATGTGGCTTCCTTGAGTGTTGTGTTTTAGATGAAAACTAAATTAAAAGATTTCCCAGATTAAAACTAGGAGATAAGCAAATACAGAGATGTGTAGATTAAATTAACTTCTCTATTATTCCCTACAATCGTGCGCTATAGATTTTCTCGAGTCAAGGACAACTTTCTTTAAAAAGGATGAGAGCTTGTTAATGGAAAAAAGAGCCTTGAGGGATGAACCAAAGACGACATGAGGTGATTTACAAAGTGTGAGCTGTCCCTTTCAGAATTGGCTTCTTCACAGCAAATCATCAAGGAAAGTTACAGTTATATGTAGTATAAGGGAGATACTGTACAAGCTGTACAAACTCTCAAACTCTGAAACAGAAAACAGAAAGTAAGATGATATGTGTTGTCATTGAATGTAGGTTAACACTGAATTGCGTATCTTTAAACCTGTCTGAAAGCAGGTCAGTGAAATTTCCTCTTCCACGTTTCCTTTGTGCGAAGATTTGGCTGCTGTTTGCCTGTGATAAACCTTTTGAACGACACCAGTCTCAACTGGCTTCTTTTAGGAGGCATTCAACCAGAGCGCTTCGGCTGAGTGAAGCAACCGGGGCACTTAGCCAGAATTACTGTGGCACTTCTCTGTACTGTATCTCACCGCCACATTTTAGCCCTGAATCATGTACACTGCTGACTACTTTCATGCTTTTGTTCTCTGTGCATTTTTCCACTTCCCAGGAAGCCACCAATTTCTGTTCACCCCATATGGTTTGTAATTTTACCTGCGTGAGATTTGAAATTGGTAATTCATCACAGTGAACATCATGTTTCCGGTTTCTACCTCTTGTACAGTAATTCAGTGCAGACTTGTCAAATTAATCAACTTGCTGTATAATGTCATGACAAGGTGAGCAAATTTGAAATCTCTGCAAGTTGAATTTCACACCAAACAATGGCTGCTTGGAAAAAGAAAAATGCATTCACAAAATGAATGTGCATGAATGTGTGATATCTATCTGATATAATATCTTGAGCCACTTAAAATGGGGTGGATGAGGGTCAATGTGAGACACGCACAGGTGTTGACTCACATCTAATCTATGGGTGAAATCAGTTATTAGAGTGTCTCAAACCAACAGGTCACCCTGCCGCTCAGCTGGCCAGATCAGCTGTATTGTAATTTCTTCAGTGCATTGTTCATTCAATCCATTTCAATGCTGCGTTTCATAATCACAGGATTTAAAGAGGGAAATCCTCTGCAGTTTCTATCAAGTTTGATCAGGCTTATAGCAGAGGACAGAAATGATTTATGACTTTGTGACTTTAAGCTGCTCACAACAGTGAATTCATAATTACTTTTAAGGTGCCCTGAAAGGTCGTCATTGACAGTGTGACCAGTTCTGGAGAAAATGGCAGAGACTGATGGGGAGTTAAGTGGACATAAGGTAGTGCTAATGCCAAGCACAGCCTACATTAATAGTGGTCTATTAAACATGTGATTAGAGAAAATTGATAGCTCCTAACGGGAGCCTGTGTGTTCCAAATTGGCTGAGCAATGCGCTGAATGTTTAGCCTTTTAGAGGAAAACGACAGACATACAGGACATCTGACAGCAGTGGATGTTCAAGTCCCCGGGGCTTCTTAATCTGTTGTTGAATGTTGTTGCTGAAAAAACTTGAGTCTTAAGAATCAAAGTCTCCAGATTCACCACTGCATTGTTTCAGAGTTTGACAGCAACAAACAAACCCAAGGTCATTCAATCACAGCAACAGACAAGAAACGTTGTCCTCAGCTTTTTTTTTTTTTTTTTTTTTTTTTCTTTGTCACCATGAGATTTGACTACATAGAATAGAAATGTCAGAGTGCATAGACGTCCTTGGCTAAACTCTATTTGAACTGTTTTATTTCAGACAAGATCACCAGCTGGCATGAAAAAAAAAAAAGCTTTAAATTCCAGCTGGACTTTAAAGTCCCCGGACAGTCACTTTGCCTTTTCATTTTATTCTGTGTTACTATAACTCTGGATAACAAGAATTAAATCCAGGAAGACCATTTTAATCAATATTTGTGCACTTTCAAGATGAAGTCCCATGGTAATGATCTGGCTCCAACTACTGTAAAAAAAAATTCACCTCTCCACTTTATATATAAATGTTTGTTGCTACAAGTAATGCTCTTGTCTTTATCTAAAATTAAATCTTTTAATTACACTGGTTTGAACATGTCAGAACCGATCTGCTTAAGAGCCTGTGTCTGGCCAACGCTGCTGCTGGAGAGAGAAATAAGGAAATTGACATTCTACTCTCATTTATTCCTTAATCATCTTCCAATTATCAAAGTCACCAGAGACATCATACACTTACATGTGCATGTGTGTCAAGTATACTTAGTTTCACTACGTGGCCAAAAGTATGTGGACAAATTAACAAAGTATAAGGACAGCTGAACATTTGACCAATATGTACCTCTCTCACGAAAAGAACAATGGCACTATTCATTTGAAGCAGAAAAGGGACTTAAAGAAAAAATGTAATGTGACAGACAAGAGTAAACAGACAGCAGACAGCATTTGATGGGTAAAGGAGTGAAGTTTGTTCCTGAAATCAATGTTTCTTCTAGACTGGTAAGTAAACAGCTGTTAACACTGGTGGCTATGTAGCAATAACAAAACTTACGAATAGCTCCTTTAATGAACATATCTGCAAAGTTGTTGCATGTCTATTCAGACTGCATCTGCATAGTGCTCATTGTAAAAGTATTTATTTTGTTGTCCTACAATTTTCACTGAAGTGTGTAGAAGTTTTATTAGGGAAAGATTTGAATCTAAGGACAATCATTTAAGTAAAGACTGACTTAAAGTTTGAGACGGATGTGTTTTCTTTTTCAATGTTTTACCAAAACTGTTTCCCAGGTCAAAAATAAACTAAAAAAAATAAACAAAAGCATACAGCATACAAAATACACAACGTTATACTGGAAACTTGTCTCCAGTGAGCATAATTTAGGGAGTATTTGCATTTCTTCACAACATATTTGGCAAAACCATTTATAAGTATATAAACACAATTTCTGTGAGACAGCTGGACAAAGTTAGTCCAGACTTATAGTTACATCCTCCAGCTTCTCCAGAGGAAACCCAATATATTCCCAGGCCAGATGAGAGATGTAATTCCTTTGCCCTGCTCGGGGTCAGCCCTGGGGTCTCCTGCCAGTTGGATGTGCCTAAAAAGCCTCCAAAAGGAGATACCTTAGCAGACTCCTCATGAACCAAGCTTCCTTCAGATATCTGAACTCCTCAGGTGAGCCCAGCTGCCCTGTAAAGCATATTCATTTCAGCCCCTTTTATCCACAATATCAATCTGTCAGTCAGTGCCAAATGCTCATGACCATAGGTGAGGGCTGGAACATAAATCAGGATTTTTCTCCTTCAGGCTCAGCTCCCTCTCCACCACCAAGTCCAGTACAAGCCTGCATTAATGTTGATGCCATGCCAATCTGCACTTCAGTCTCCCACACTTATCTTATCCTCAGCTGCAAACAAGACGGCAAGATGTCTGAGGTTCTTCACTTGGGGCCACAACTCGCTCCTAACCCAGAGTTAGCAGTCCACTGTTTTCCAGCAGAGCACTATGGCCTCATTCTGGGAGGTGCTCACTCTTAATCCCAGTTGCTCCACACTCAACTGCAAACTGTCCCAGTGCACACCAGAGGTATGCACATGCACATGCACATGAGATGCACATGAGAAAAGGTACATAATGTGGTAGACAAAGTGCACACATCCTTTGATTAAGGAAAAGTAAAAATAAAAAATAAAAAAAATACAACAAATTCAAATTAAATACCCACATTTTAACAATTCTTATTATCAGCAAAATACACTGAAAGGGGATATTTGTAAGTTTTCTCTGCCTCACGTGCTTTCTTGCTTAGTGCAGGGAATGGTGATTGTTGCTTGTCAAGGGCCTCAGCCATTTGTTGTATTTACAAGACAAGTGGTTCTAATAATAATAGTTAAAATAACAGTAGAATAAACACAAACTGCAAGACAAGTGGTGCTTTTCATGTGGCATCATACATATCACACACCAACATTTCAGCACTGGCAAGATGTCATCTATAAGTCTCAGTCGTGGCGACTACATTATAGTAAAACTTAACACTTTCCTGTTACTACCATTGCGTCAGAGGTTTCAATTGATTTTCTTTTAATTGACTCAGTCTTAAGCCACTAATCAGTGATTCAGATCAGTTTGATAGTTAATAGGTAATATAAATAATTGATAGTTAATTAATTCCTTTCAAATTTCACGCTGATCATTTTGATCAATTTTGGCTTTGAATTGAATTAATATTGAAAACAACACATACACTACTCGCTAGTAGGCTCTGTGGTCACTCTCAGACAGTTTGAGAAACACTATATTAAACATGATATTTTAAAAAACCACACTTTGTTCCAGACTGTGAAGTAAACAGCTGTTAATACTGACATTAGCTATGTAGCAATAGCAAAACTGACAAATAAATAACGCCTTTAAGTGGTATATTATTCATAATTTTCATTTCATCATTTTACTGTCCAGTGGTTTTCATGTTTTGTCAGGTTAGACCATTTCTAAGACTGAGAAGGTCGTGAGAAGAAAGTTCTGATACACACACCTTTTTTTTCTGTACGTTTTTGTGAAATAATACGTATAACTCTGTGGTGGAGCTGCTAACAACTTTTGAAACATAGAAAAGCACCCAAATTAGATGTTTTTTGTGAACCCCTACTTTAGTTATTAGTTCGGTATTTTTTTCTAGTTATTAAATTTCTATAATCTGTAAATCATATATATGTGTAGTGGAGTAAAAAGTAGAATATTTCCATCTGAAATGTAAGAGTAGAAGTATGAAGTGACGTGAGATGGATATGCTTAAGTGCAAGTGTCTTCAAAGTTTGCTTAAGCACAGTTCTTGAGTAAAGAATGTGAACCCACGCTTTTGACCAAATACTGTATTATCTCTTCAAAAACAAACATATATATATATATTTATATATATATATATATATATCACCCTCTGACAAACCCTCTGCCAATGGAAGAGGAGTATTTGATGTGTTTGAGCCGAGCTTTAAACTGAGGAGAAGATGGTATTTTATGCCCAACAACAGATGGTTCTCACACAAACTGCCTGCCAGAGAAGCACAGAGCCAGAGGAACGGTTAAGTGGAAGGACAGATTCAGGCCAAAGTCTCAAGCCTCCAGACAGATACTTGTGGGATTAGGGTGATTATGCTTTTGAATGATGGAGGGATTTTATTGCTGACTGTTGGCGTGTGGTTTTTACTTGTGGACCACCCAGACTCATACCTGGCCTGGGGGGATTTTCTTTTGCTGACAGGTGGCTGTTTGGTTTTTCTTCTCATGGGGGAGCAAGGAATTAATGTGATGTGGTTCATAGGGTTTATATATTCAGTGAGAGAGCCACAGAGATCACACATGCTGTCCCCCGACACCGGACCTGCTCTGTTTCCATAGAAACAATGCAAGTGCACAAGTGTGTTTCCTTCCAGCCTAGCCAGAGGAAACAGGACCTTTTCTTCTTTTGTGGCGCAAAAAGGCAAGAAGATTTTTTTTTAGCAGGAAGGCTGTCTCATCAATCATCATCATCATCATCATCATTATGGTTGTCTCACTTGGTTTCTGAAACTGCAAACCTTTATTCTGCACTACATTGTTGTACCACTGCACCAATAAAATGTTGGTGGGTTATCACATGATTCTTATCCAGTAAATCTTCTTTAATTTGGTGATGTTTTGGATGAGGTATTTAACTTTTCTTAAAACATAAGGGATATAAAATCTTAAGTATAACATCAAACATTCCCAAACAAATAAGCAAAATCAAATATGGTTAGTAGGAATTTAATAAAATAGCAGTTATTATTTGAATGATCAGTTAGTTAATGCTTCATCAGGGCTGCGTGCGTACAGCGTGATTGGCAGGCGAGAGCAGAGCTGCATTTTGATTGGTGCACAGGAACTTATGACATCATCTTTTTCAGATGAGCCTTAGTTTCAAACTAGTGAGAGGAAGTTAGAAACAGAACTTTGGCAGAAAAATTGTATTGACGTTGCTCTCTGTGGTTGAAAACACTATGAAATCCCATGAATGAACTCAATATGTTGTGGTGTCAGTAGGTCAACAGGCATTGCAATCCTGTTGCCAGATGAGAACAGGACAGTGACAGCATGTTTGTTAAATGCCTATGCAGCATTATTCACATGACAACTGACAACGTGACAACAAAAAGTGAACAGCTCCAGTGCTGCGTGTTGTCGTCTATGTTTCTGGAGGCAGTCAGGTCACAATACACACTGTGGAGCATTTGGAGAATGCATATTTACAATCATATAGAGCAGCTAAAAGATGAGCCATTGCACAGCATACTTGGACTGATTAAAATTGGTAGTGAAGATAAGGGAAAGACCATGATTGCCTTAAAAAGGCAAACATCTTTCTGCTTCTTTTGCATCTTTGTGGTCATATTTGTCATTTGTGACCACTCTCAGGTGTGCCAGACCAGTTCATTTATTGATCCTTGGTGGTTGGAACTATCAAACAGTACTGAGAACTAGCACCCTAACTTTATTCATCCAAAATGACTTGCATATCTTACAGATGGTTGACTCCATCTAGATTTAAGAACAACCAGCAGCTCCCTGTAGTGTGAAGGTTCACAGGCATCGCAGCCTTCACTGAACAACTGCTTTGTTTAGTTCTTAAATCTGCAACTTAGTTCTTACCCACAGCATGTGTTAAAGCTCACACAGGGCTGATCTAAGAAAGTGTAAGAGACACAGAGAGAAAGGTGGAACATGTTGGAAAGCATGTGGTGAGAAATCCCTTCACATCATATTACTAGCCAGTTTAGCTCTTACATTTGGAATTCACGCCTGTCTCCATGCTCCTTTTAACGCCTCTGCAGTTATCAAATCATTAATTAAGCTTATGTCGAACCTACCCAGCGAGCCTGGCGTGGAGGAGAGATAGGACTACACGCACCACCAGCCATCTGCTTCCAGCATGCTGATGTCGCAGCCTAATAGGCCGTCTGTCCAGGCAGAGCCAGAACAAGCATTTGTTTCAGCAGCACACTGACACGGCTGTTTCAAGGCTCGGAGACCAGGCAGTCTCCAAGAGAAAACATCCTGATATACAAGACCATAGAGACACTTCCATGAAATGCAATTACACACAGATGACATGCATTTGTACAGATTTACCATAACATGCACAAAATGAGGCATCATGAGAGCAAGCTGTATACCTTTAAATCCACTATAATGCTGCCACTATAATGGTGCCAACGATTTTGCGATAGGTTAGGGTGCTATTTGTACCAATTCAGTCTTCAGCTAAAGTCACTAAGGCTGAATTGGTGTGAGCACAATAGAGCGCCCACACACTGTTCTTCTATTGACCAAAGCTGGTCTGTAGCTTCAGGTCAACTTTGGCCTTCCCACACACCAACGTAACAGGTGCTTGACGGGGATGGTCACAATAGCACTCTATCCAATACAACTGTCCAGCACTTACTCCCAAAAGAAAGATGTGATGGCACAATGCTGATGTAGATGATAGATAAATATTGAGCAGAGTGATTACAATCTGTAAACAGAGATGCTGTAGTTTGAAGTCTGACAATGTAGAATTATAACAAACAGGCTAATGGCACACCCAGTATTATGATGTTTCCATATATTGGCCGACTATGCACATCTGCACAGTGCTGAGATTTAAACTAATGTGAGCTAATTTTCTTCAGGGCAGATTGCAATAAAACAGGAAATGTGTGCTGTAATGTCTTCATCATTCAAGATGCAGATCAAGTTAGCAGGAGGTGAAGTAAATATTCATGGGGTGGAGCTCAAAACTCTGTATGAGGACAGTAGTATTTAATCCAGTCAGATAGATTACCAATTAATTAATTGTTGTTAATAAAACATTTATGGGTATATAAATATCCTAGATGTACTGGATGTTAAGTATTTGGAACATTCAACTTTTAATGGTCAGAATGTTTCTGCATCATTGTAGGAAAATCCTTTTAGGACATTGATTATTGATTCACATGTATCAAATACTTATTGAAGTCACAGAAACAAATCTGCACTTTTGAAACTTTAACCACATCCTGAATTGTATAATTACAGACATATAGAGAAGCTTCTCAAAAAAACTTGTATGAATGTTTTTGACAATTTTGTTGAAACTAACACAAGCTGGTTTGAGCTGAACGGTGACTGATATTTTTGTTACATTTCCATCATCATTTAACATTGGCATTAATAACCGAGCCAGGCATCAAAAGCTGAATTTGATATCTGTGTTTTTAGCTGTGTAATACCAAAAACATGTTGATTAATACATCTAGGATAATTTAATAATGGTGTTTGTTTTACTTTGTAAATATTTTTTCAAGGTTGACTTCCCTTCCTGAAGGCAGGCACATGAATTCCCAATGCTCTACCAAGTGCTGGCAATCTGGACCGTACTATGCGGTATTGGGGGGGGGTTGTGTTTGTACTATCAGCGCTGACAACAATAGTTCTTCAGTTATTGCAGAGTGAAATAAAAAGTTAAATGAATAAAGTTAAAGGAAGAACTGTGTCGTTAAATGAATTGACAGCTTTAATTGTTTGATTTTCATGCTTCTATTGTTTTTACCGAAAGTTATTTTAAACCTTAGAAGGCTTAGAAGACCTGTTTTGTCTGTAGGGCTGGGACAGCCCATCTTTTTAATTTTAAGGTTTGCACAATCAGTGATGGCTTTGCATTGTGTGAGTCGTCAGATGGAAAGCGCTTAAAAGACAGTTAACCTTTTTTTTTGGCAGATTTCTTTTTTAGTTTAATTTATGGTGCTCCAATCTTCCCAGAGTTGCTGGTTCACAATTGAGTTTTAGATCCATACCCAGAACTGAGGCTGAGAAAGCCAAGATTTAAAGTTGAGGCCTAAAAGTTTTGAGCTAAGCCTCAGCATCTAAGTGTCAAATGTCCCAAAATGTATGGCATACAAGAAACTGTTGGAGGACCTGTACCACAAGTGGGCAACTATTATTATACAGGGGCATCTTGGTAGCGGAGTTGTTATGGTACATACCGCAGGAGTCCCTGGTTTGACTGCACGCTGGCTGGACTCTTCCACTACTGCTACTGCTCCTGCTACCACATCTGTTTACAGTGGCCATGAAACATTACCCTGACTTGGTCAAAGCCCAATCCTCCCCACCTACAATTTATGGACACAAAAGTTATGGAACACATATAAAATGGAACAAATAACCCACTCAGTGAGGCTTCAAAAACCCAAATTTATTAAGAGATGAGGCTCAGCCAGGACATTACTAATGCAATAAAATAAGCTTAAATCTTTATAACTTCACCTGCGGCTGGGATTTGTCTTGTTTTTAATTTACTTTTGCTCATCCTTCACATTATCTAAGAGTGCCTTGCTGAAATGGAATGTGATGAGTCCTTTGATAACATACTCTGAATTGAGTACTGTGATAATATGGATTGTAATGAACACCATGATAACAAGACAAGATAGAGGGATTGTGCATAGGGTCATAATGTCAGACAGTCCCAAAGATGGAGGTTTTCAGATTTTATTTTTATTTCTGTGGTCTGCCCAGTGCCAAAAAGTTGAAATAAAAAATAAGTTC
Source organism: Rachycentron canadum (assembly GCA_038496675.1). Lineage (NCBI taxonomy): Eukaryota > Metazoa > Chordata > Actinopteri > Carangiformes > Rachycentridae > Rachycentron > Rachycentron canadum. Next base: position 4,145,981 of record CM076656.1, on the reverse strand, counting down.
TGGAAAAAAAAAAGGAAAAACTTTACAGACAATAAATCCTTTTGATTTAGTTAACAACACAGTCTCTCCTCTGGTGACACCCTCCCAAAACTTTTCAGTTTTTACCCCCAGTCATCTGAGAATAACAAAGTTATTTTTCATCTGTTTCCGAGTTTTGATTTCTAGTGTGTCATGAGTGCCACAGTCTCACTTGCTGCTAGCCAGCCTTTTTTTTTTTCTCTTTCTATCTCTTTTCATTTTGCTGAAGCTTTGAATTAGCTGCATCAATCAAACAGCTGTGTCTGGTTCAGCTGGATTGAACAGAAACTGAGAACAGATACACAGAATTTTTGGTGCAGGCTAAGGCCATCGTAGTTTTGGAGTGCAAGTGAATGTCAAGTTAAGTTTCACTAGTTGAATGTGACAGCGCTGTTAGCACATCATTGAGATTCAGTACAGGTTTAGATCAGAGCTGGCATTATTGGCCACATTTCATGGTCTGAATCTTTTAAATTCCTTTTCCTTGCCAGCTAATGGAGGACTGCAGGTGGCTGCCCAGACACTGATCTGCACTCGATACAGTGTGTGTAGGAGAGAGAGTGTGTGTATGTGTGTGTGCTTATATGTTTAGGTTATGTGTGTTTGGTAGTGATAGGTAATCTTCCCAATCTCAGATCCCTTTGAACACTCAAAAAAGGGCAAAACCAGAATAAAGTGGCTTCTCACAAGCCTGTCAAACTGTTATTTTTAATGTATATTTTGAGGCTTTTTTCTGAGTCCGGGAATCCTAAAGAGATTCATTGCATCTTCTATTTGTGGAAATATTTACACACAACTAAACGACATTGTGGACTACTTTCCCTGTGGCATTAGGCTCCAGAAATCACAGATCGAGTTTACAAGAGCTGAAGGATGTGTGGCAACCTTCAGATGAATGGGACAAGTGATTGAAGTCAATTTCTCATCAGTACTTGTGGACATACTGCTCCTTGTGGAACCAACCTCTCTAAAGGTCCCTCTGTGGGACGCTGACAGGCTCAAAGGCTGCTAGTTGCATCACTCTAAAACTCTATAAGTCGGTGTATTGAGGTACAAGTAGCTTCAAACTGCCTTGTTCGCAGTGACATCAGCTGGAAAATGGAGGAACTGTCAGTTCTATGGCAGCATGACGGTCTTCAAACTTTTCTGCTGCATCACATAGGGTCAGCTCTGCAGTCAACCCAAAGATCCGTTTTTCCTAGAGTCTGAGTTCCCAGGATTTCATCAAAAAAAAAACAGCAAAACACATCACTCCTGACTGGTGAGTGTGTCCTGAAAGAGGGCTGTTACTGTGTCTGCTTAGTAGGAAGTCGGACCACACAGTCCAGCAACAGCAGCTATGCAGAGACACGGGTCAGCGACATCTGAGCTGCTTCACACTGATCTGTGACTGTGGGGATCGAGCCCTGCAGGTCGCAGACTGTCGGGCAATGCTTAATTCCCGTGTCTATGAAAGTGGCAGCACTGCCATCTATTGCTCTCCCAGACTGAGCCCCCGCTTGTGTCAGAATATATTTTCTGGGGGCAGTCATGAGCTTTCTCTTCCGTACCTATGGCCTAATATCAAGGTTCCTATCTCCAAGCATAATTTGTAGATCAAGTTTAACCCCTAAGCATCAATTTCCCTTAATTTACATTCAAACAATTCATGGTTTGGTAGATGATTTGTGTGAATTGTGATACATTTGGAAACTTTGGATACTTCAGTATTCAGATAAAGTTTTGTGAGCTTAAACAGTTTTTCTGATGAAGAGCATAATATTGTACTGACTGATCTATTGATGGAGAGAGGGATTTTAACTTCCTTCCTTTAAAATGGGCTGCTGGGATCATTATACTATACAATACGATCTAATAAAAACTCCTCTCTTTCTGCCCTTTTTTATGATGGGTAATTATATTGGCCAATTTTTGTGTGTCAAACTCATTAAAGACAAAATAATTTATTAAGAATCGCTTTTAATCTAGATTTTGGACTAAGATTTAGTGGAATCTAAAAGACATGCAATGCAAACAGCCTCTGACAACACAGGTTTCCCTTAAGTCTTTAAAGGTTCATTTTTAAATATCCTGCAAAATACAGTGTTCACAGTTGTAACAAAGTGTTTTTGATTCTTGAGAGTTCATTCAGCAGATCGAAACACTGTGCCATAATTTTATACCATCAAACTATAGTGCCCCCTGCTGACATTATTGTGCACAAAAAAGACAGAACTTTTGACTTCAACAACTCCTTTAATTTCTTTCATTTTTTTCAGACAATTATTAAAAAATTCTCATTTAAATATCAAAAGACTCTTGGATGGTGATGTTGTATTTTTGACTGGAATCATTTCCTTCATCTGTTCAGCCAAAGATTCCACTCTTTTTTGCTGTGGAAGAGAGACAAACATGTCATCACCAACAAAGCATCTTCAGCACTAGCATTACCATTTGGCTGCTAGTGAGAGTTATATTATACCTTTCTCAGTAACAGTATACATCGCCTCCATGCCAGCTTTAATGTGATCAGTGACGTGACAGTGGAGCAGCCAGGTACCAGGATACTGAGGACGCATCTTTACCGTCTGAACAGGAGAAAGATGAGAGCACCACATCATTTATGGGTCCAGAGAGTCAATATCCAGTAACTTTTTTCAGTTTGCTGGAAAATCAAAGCCTTTTTTTTCCAGATGTTTTATAGTTTTTGGTTCTTAAAGGTCCCATACTTTTCATACTACTTTTTTTTCTGTAATTACACTACTTATCCCCAAAGGTTACCTTAATGTGGTCAGTAATAACTGATGTTAAAATGTTTTATGTAGCACCTTTTTTAATGCTACGTCGTGTTTTTTGAGACAGCAAAAGCAAAGTCAAGTGAGGAGATTTTGAGGTTTTACCTGAAAGGTGGCTGGAAACAGCTCATACACATCAGTACGATGAGGACCTCCACCCAGCTGGAGAGAGAAAAGAGGATTATTCTGGGAACTATGATTTTTGTGTACTGAATTGTGTGTAATGCTGTGATTGTGTAGGTGTGACTTGTATGTGTATGTTTTGATTCACCTTATATTCCACACTGTGTCCATGCCAGTGTGCAGTGTGTATGTCCACTTCATTGCCCATTCCCATCAGGTACCAGTACACCTTATCACCCACCTCCATGGTCAGCCCATTCAAGTTACTATACACATAACCATTAATAGCTGCATACAAACACACAGAAAATGAAAATTTCAAGACATTTCTTGATGATGTAGATGAAGCAAGAGAAAATATCACATCTGTTGAAACATAATGCAGTTCAGTTTGTGTTTGTGCTTATCTCACAGTGCATCTTGTTACTCTCGATGAAGGTTTCATCGTCCTTCAAGTTGGCGCGAGGGTTCCTGATGTGGGTCCTGATGTTTTCATCCAGATACCTGTCATAAAAATAATGACAGCTATAATTATGCGTAACATTCTACAGTATCAGAACAGCAGTTGTTCCTGCCATTGCTGAAGAGAGATCACCAAATACTGTACTGATGCATGTCCTGGCAATAATGAGTAGAGTGTATGTGTCATGTAGCCATATCACACAAAGTGACAACATAATGTCAGAATGGGTTAAGACATGAGGTGGAACCTTGCAACTTCTTTTTCACTTGGAACTACTTTCTACTGATGAAAAAGTTAAAGTGAAAATTATTGATAAAATCCTGACTGAATGACATTGTTTCAGAAATTTTACAAGCAGACACTGTTGAGTGTCTAAAAACATTTTCAGTGGTTTTGGATGGCCAGTTGAAATCTCATTTAACTGTTGGCGTATGTGTCTGGGGTCAAATCTGTTACCATATCTATCTGCGTGGTTTGATACTATGATGTAAATGGAGGAAATCTATTTTATAATGTAGGTGAATCTGATTCTCTTTTTTTAGCTTGGTTACCTGTCTGTACTTACCAGCTTTCATTCTCATCAAACACCAGGAAAAGCAGTGCAAACTCCTCTACTTCTTTCTTTAGTCCCAAACTCCTGGATGCAAGTTTATAAAACTAGACATTAGCATTTTACTACTTGTATACCTCAGTAACACATCACAATCTTCCAGTGGCCTCTTCAGATCTTAGACAAGCACAATGCACACTGTATAACAACAGTAAGTATGAAGTAAGATGGATCTCTATCAATGCATTAATGGGGAAACACTCACCTGGCCCAGCTACGTCGACAAATCACCAGCGGGCCAATCAGCCCACTGTACAGGTCCTGGTAACAGGAAAGCATGTCAGTGCGCAAATGCCTTTAAAGTGTGTGTGTGTGTGTGTGTGTGTGTGTGTGTGTGTGCAAGTGTGTGTGTGTTTGTGTTTGCTTACCTTGACAACATCAACAGTGGAGTAGTATGCTGACACAGAGCACCCCTCTTGCTCTTCAGTCGGTCCTGTATTCTTTGTAACATACCAGTAGTAGGTGTGAGTCTCACCTGTGAATGATATTGTTTTTAATTTTTTAAATCCCATTCTATATTAATAAAACAGAAGTTACACAGTCCAGTGGAGTTGAGTGGAAGAACTGGTAGTACTGGGACCAGCCAGGATTTCAGGATCAAGGAAAATATTTGGAACCCAAAGTGGGCAGGAGTTTGTTGATTGTTGCCCCTCCCTGTCAGCTGACCTGGTTTGGTGTGGTAGACATCAGGTAGCTCTGTCTTGACTCCATGGGCGTGGATAGAGTAAGGTCTGGATGCCATGTTCTTAAAAACCACCTTTACTTTATCTCCCACATCGGCATGAATCATTGGACCTGAGAGAGAGAGAGAGAGAGAGAGAGAGAGAAAGATAGATTCTCTATTTACAAGACCAGTAAAGCTGCATAATGTTTCTCAGACAGTTAGTTGTATGACTTACTGTGTTACTTGTTTTTAGCTGCTTTGTTTTCATTATATCAAGGAGGTTTATATGATTTAATCTCAGTTCACAGCCCTTAAATCCTACCCATAATGCCAAGGTGTTCCATATCAGCTGTTCTTTCCACCTCCTTGGTGAACTTGTCGTTGGTGAACTGGCGGTAGACCACCTTCTTGTAACGTGAACCTATGAAGCCACCCTGCTGGTCCAAGAAGACACCAGCAGGACTGTGGAGGGAGGGAATCAGAATTTGTATTATTTTTACAGAATGAACTGTTTTCAGTAAATACTATTCAAACAGGAAGAAAACTGTTGTGGACTATTTTTCCCTGCATATTAATAAACTTGGCTCTAATGGCTCTCGTGAGCATTTCCAGTGTGTGTTAATGAGAGAACATGTCATCCAGTGTAACAGTGTGGCCATATTTGGAAGAAAATTGGGGTCTCAGATATATCACTCTTTTGTTGACTACTTGTCATTAGCATCATTAAGCCGAGCTTTTAAGGACCAAAAAGTCAAGTCAGTCAACAACTCAGTCTAACTTTACCTTTCCTGACCGCGGAACATCTCGGCCTCCCAGGTGCGGTTTGGAGAATAGTCCCAGTCTGTTTCCATGGCAGCGATGTAGTATGTTTTTGAATGTAGCATCATCTCTCCCTGACGCTGGAAGATGCTGCACTTCTCTACTGTGTAGTTGGCTCTCATTCCACCACGATAGTGGTTCACTGTAGGAGACACCACTTCAAACTGACCTGAAACAAACAAACATAATTATGTGCATTAGCCCAAGATATTTTGCTTGAAGATTGCATCTGTCTTTTTCAAGCCAACTTGTTTTCATCTATTTCTCTATTATAAAACAGGAGTCACATCAGTAAAACTAATTTACAAATGTTAATGTGATTAGTTGCCGATCCAGTTTGCAGTAAGTTATTGCTATGCCATGCACACACAGATTACATGTTACAAATAATATGGCTAAGGTTAGTATTTCTTGAGCACAATATAAAAAACTTGTAACTTAGTGTTAAATGTGTGGTAAATGTGTATCTGAAAAATTGTTGTTACTCATGTATGTATGTATGTTAGTATGTATGTATGTATTGTTTTATAAATGTATATCTCTTACTGGGCGGTTATGTAGTATAAAAAGTTATTTCCCTGTGTACGTGTTAGACTTTGGTTGTATAAAGGGCACAAGGCTGGAGTATGGCAGTTGCAATGATCAAGGATTACAGGGGCACATCTTGCCACTTCCTCTTTAGCACCCGATAAGGGTTGTAACTTTTCCAGCTGCTGCATAGTAAAGAAATCAGTACAAAAAGCAGTTATAGAGCATTAATTGAACGACCAATGCTGTCATGTGTCATGGGAGGACAGTCTACACTGCTGACACTGACTTCAGATAAAAGTAATTTTTTTCTGAAAATATATTTTTTGTTGGGTTTGTTTTAATTTGTCAAATAACATATTTTTGTTGGTTCTTTTCTTCATTGTTTGTCTGAACTGCTTAATTTTTTCTCCATGTTTACAATAAACTGACATATAACATTATATAACTGTAATGTATATATAAAATATACATGGTGCTGTTTCTCTAAATGGTGTCCAGTGAAGGTCTAAGGACTTTGGATAGTATTTATTCAAAGTAAAAATTGGTGATGTTAAAAAAAAAGTTTTGTGTAGAGAGAGAGAGAAAGAGAGAAACTGAATGAGAGATGTATACCCATGCTGTCTGGCTCCATAGTGACTGTGTGGGCAATGTGAGGGAAAACACTGATGGAGTCTCGTCTGTTCTGGAGATACACGAAGCGGTTTCCCTGGAAGTAAAGGCTGTTGATGTCCGTCTCTGACCCCATTCCTGATAGGTGCCATGTTACTTTATTGCCCTTACACATGGTCAGGCCAGGGAGGTTCCTATACACAAACCCATTGATGGCTAGAAGATAGAGCACAGAAATAAAACATAATATAGTACAATGATTATCTCAAATATGATAAAACAATTCAGGCATTATTACATTAAAATGTAATGACAAACATCCTTATAGGCAGTGAGTAAGTTGTTAGTGTGTGTCTTCTACAAACCATGCATCTTGTTGCTCTCCATGAAATCCTCGTCCTCCTTGTTAACAGTAGTGGGAGCAGTAGTAAAAGTCCTGATGTTGTCATCCAGATACCAGCTCAGGTTCTCATCAAACACTGTGGCCATGAGGTGGAACTCTTTATCATAGTTTTTCTACATGAGAAGAAGAGCGACAGGAGAAGTACTTTTATTGGAGTACTTCTATTCTGTTGTGGCCCATTTCTGTTTTGACGCAGAAAGCTTTCTAACATTCATCTGTCACCTTAAAGTGACAGATGAATGTCCTGTCCTGAAATTGAATTTACAGTCATTATAATGATCCAACTGTCATAGAGTCATGATGATGATGATTTTACACTTGTCTGACAAAAAGTTGCATGAATTCTGACATCCATGCTCAACATGAGGTTAGAGTGAAGCAATTGTATGATTTAGGACCATGTAAAAAATACACAAACTCTGACTTGAAAATGTCCATTCAACTATTCAAATCAAGGGTTTTTTTAAAAAAAAAAAAAAAAAAAAAAAACTAAAAAAAAAACTGTTCTGAACTTTTACCATTCAGTTTCTGGCTCTATCCTCACCTGTACTCCTTTCTTCAGTGACCCCTGTCGACAGACAAGGAGGTGTCCGACCAATCCGGAGTTGGTGTCTTTAACAGGGTCCACAGCAGAGTAGTAGAGATAAGTTAGACAGTCAGGCTCCCCAACCACTGGACCTGCACCCACTGGCACCATCCACTCATAGGTGTGTACTGTCCCTGGTCTGACCAGAGCAGCAGGGGGAGGAGTCACCACTCCTGAAACCCAAGAAGACGAATAATTATCAGAATAGTAAGTAAAGTAAAGTAAACAAGATAGTAAAGAACAGATTTTTTGAATGCATGCAAACTGAATAAAATTTTTAACGCACTTGGTTCTCTCCTTAGCTCCCGCAGTTTCTTCGCTGTGTAAGACTCTGAAGAGAAGTTTAGGGAGGAAGTGTGGATGAGGAGAAGGTGAAAACAGATGAAGCTCTCCAGATATATATATTAGTTCATACATTGATAACAATGTGTGTATATGCATGTATTAACCTTCCAATTCATTGTGATAGAGTGTCCCATCCTGCTCTACACTGTATTGAACACCATGTGGTTGTATAGTGTAAGGCCGGCTGGCTTTGTTCTTAAACACCACCCTGATGGTGTCTCTCTCTTCAGCTCGCAGCACAGGACCTGGAGACATATGAACACAAGGAGACACACTAACATACACACTGAGTTGTTGGTTCCTACTCCTACTAGTTTCCATGCCTAAACCTAACAAAGCCAAGGTCATTATTATAATTAACAGGTGTGCAAAACAAATTAAACTAAGTAATCAGATTAGAAGATACAATTTCAAAATAATGTCCTGGATTACCCAGAATTCCAAGGTGCTGCTCCTGTGGGCCACGTAGCATCTTTGTTGTGAAAGTGTTGTCAGTGTATTCCACATAGTGAGCCTTCTTATATTGGCTTCCAATACGGTTTCGTCCTCTGGTTACAAACAGCACTGACTCACTGCACACACACAAAAACACACAAATTTCACCAAATCAACCAGGACCATTTCTGTGTGTGTGTGTGTGTGTGCGTGCGTGCAGTAACCAACCCATCAGTAGGTGGTGTAGGAGCGTAGTCCCAGACCTCTTCCTCAGCAGCAATGAAGAACTCTCTGAGTTCACCATGTGGTCTGGGTTTATGGACGTTGGGGAAACACTTCTTGATTTCAAATATTGCCTGCATTCCAGCTTAATGAGAGCACGAAAAAAATGTTCACACACAGTAGAGTGGTACATCTTGGTGGAGTTGATCAGCCTTGTATTAAGTGTGACTCACCTGTCAAATGGTCATTGACAGTGCATGTCAGCAGCCAGTGTCCGGGGTTATCAGCCACCATTTGAGCTGTGGCGCTGGAGGCTGGGAAAAGACTGACTGTGTCTGTGTGGTGGTTCTGAATGGTCAGGATCTGGCCGTGGAAATGAACTGAATGCATGTCCACCTGTTATTGTAGATGAATGACATTTGAAGTGGCCTAATGGAAGCTTTTCGCTGACACTTGGAAATTATGGAGATTTGTGGAACTCCAGGTGGCAACTCACATTACTTTACAACTGACATAAGGACTAGTTATAATAACATCAACAGACCTTTTGTTTTTGGATAAAGTAACACATTTTCACAAATTTTCAATAGTCAGCATAGGTAAAGGTAATTATAGAGCGAGAGAAAGCGTCCTTTTAATTTTTTGAGCTCAAATTTATCAAAGAATAAAGGCTTTCAGCTATAATATTAGAAAATGAATCAAGTTTTGAATGTTTACAAATTCACTGTCAGACCAACTGTATGTTTACAGGTACTTGTGCTAATTAGCATATTTTAGCATTATGTCAGTAACAAGGCTAACAAATCTTTCCACATACACTGTAAAAGAAATTACAAACACACAACAAAAACAATAAAGCAAAATTTCAAAGGATTACATATCTAGTTAATTTTGGTTATTTACATTTCTTAGTTTTGACCTTTGTACATTGTCGAAAGAAATGTTGCAGACTTTTTTCAGTGTAAGATTTAAAAGCTCAGCATTACATAATCAATTTTAAAGAATCTCTTTACAGCCACACAATCTTTTTGATAGTTATAAATATAAAGTAATAGTTACCTCATTTCCTAAACCAATCATGTGCCAGTGGATCGTGTTACCTTGGCACATGCTCAGTCCAGGCAAGTTGCCATACAGAAAACCATTTATACCTGCAACACATACTCAGGGTTAAATGGTGTATTAGGGAATAAATGGTGTATTTTCAAATTAGATAGATAGATAGATAGATAGATAGATAGATAGATAGATAGATAGATAGATAGATAGATTATGGATGTGGATGAATTATGAGATATGCCCCCACCCCTTCTCACCATGCATCTTGTTGCTCTCAATGAAATCCTCGTCCTCCTTCAGGTCTCTGGCAGGAGAGGTGATGTATGTCCTGATGTTTTCATCCAGGTACCAGCTGAAGTTCTCATCTGACACCATGAACAGAAGAGCATACATGTAGTCTGTCGACCTGTCGCCATGCAAGTCCGATGTTCCTAGAAGAGAGAGGAGGAAAAGGGATTCAGTCCGTTGTTCTGGGATTTGTTGTGATCAACTAATCGATGGATTAGGAAATGGATTGAGTCATTTCAGCTGTAACTTTGGGTTGTTTAAGTTTTTCATATGTTTTGCAATGATAATAGTTGAATAAATGCAGTGGAGTAAAAAACTACAGTGGTTAATGTTAATGTGTGTTCTTAGTGGAGTAGTAGTAGTGAAGTATAAACATGGAATGAAAACACTCAAGAAGTATCAGAAATCTGTATATCTTATACAACCACATATTAAAAGGGTTGAAAGTACCTCTCTTACAGGCAATGAGGGGTCCTATAAGTCCTGAGTTAATGTCTTTATTGGGGTAGACGTGGGAGTGGTAGAATCTGGTCATACAGTTGTTGTCCTCTGATGTTGGGCTGTGGGATTCAGGAAGAGTCCACTCATATATCCTTGTTGCTCCGGGAGCCACTGAGTCGTCACGCTTTAGCTCCGGACCAGTACCATCTGGGTACAGGGCTCCTGAAGAGGCAGACACAAGCAAATACAAATACACAGAGTCACACATTTATCAGTGTCCCATGCTCATTGCTTCAAATGGCTGTTCATTTATTCATTCCTCACCCTCATTGCCCTTGCTGTAGTTCATTCCATGTGAGTGGATGCTGTAAGGTCTGGATGCAGAGTTCCTCAGCTGGATGATCATAGTGTCTCCCTCCTCAGCAATCAGCAGGGGCCCCAGGTAACCCAGCCAGGCGGACTTTGTTACCTCTGTCCTGTAGGTGGCGTCAGTGTACTGCTTATAAACAGCCTTCTTATAGGCGGGACCAATCCGCTGGGGGCCTCGCTTTAAAAAGACTGAGGCTTCTCTATATAGTGATCCAGGCAGAGAGAGAAGGAGAGAGAATGACATGTGTATGTGTTTGTTATTACATGGATTACAGTTAGAATATATATTTTAACTAAAAAAAAAAAAAAAAAAAAAAAAAAACAGTATCCATTTCATTTTTGACAAGGCCTGTTGACAACAGACATTATGACTATGTCATTGTAGGAAAAGCCATTGGGAGAGGGAACAGGTTTGAAAAGCAACGTCTCTGTTCAACAAAGACATTGTTAAATGCAAATCAGTCAATATTCATTTTATTATTTACACCTATGATTTTCCTATTGTGATATGCTGTGAAAAAGGTTGCTTGTTCGAAAAACATGTCCAGAGGGGAACTTATCATTAATAACAATACCGTCATGTTAGGTTGTGTTTGCCTTGTATACCAGAACATTTTTGTTCTTGTGTAAATGACTGTAGCATAAATGTGATCTGTTCTTTGTGTTTTCTGAGTTCATGCATTGTAAAGCTGTTGCAGTGTTTGCTTTATTTCCATCTATGCATTTGTCTCTGCATATGTGTGAACTCAACTCACACTAACTGAAGAAAGAATTAGAGGTCTTTGATCATATATTTTCATGGACAGATTGTATAAGAAACACTTAGGCTATTTGACTTTTTGAACACAAGACACGTTAACAGAAGTTAGTTTAAAAGTACAATAATTAGAATGGGAAATAAATGACTAGACAAAAATAAATGTGAAATACATATTTTAGAGATAACACTTTTTAAATAACCTTTTTTTTAATCCTCTTTTAAGCAATTGTGAACATATGGAAGTACAAACTGCTCCATAATGTGAGGGCAACAATTGAAACTGCTGGATTACACCTTGGTTTTAACTGAGAGCAGTGACTGGTCAGAAAATCTGAGATGACAAATGTAGAGTTTGTGAGAAACTGTGGAGAAAGGACTAAGAAGATTGGAGCTATAAGATGGTCAAAATCTAATCAGTAGAATTTATACTTTAAATGCTTATTTCAAATAGATGACCTATGCAAGAAAAATTGCGGTTTTAAAATGGTCAACATTTGTTTCCAAAGTCAAAGATAAACTTGTCTTAGTTTATTTGATGGGCACAAAGTCTCTGAAGTGCTCAGAAACACTGAAAGTTGAACATCTTAAATCCTACAAATGAGCAACCATCATCTAATGATGAAGATAGTGTGATATGATCAAAAGCTCCAGAACAGTTACCACTGGCCTTTATGTTGGGGTTGCTGGATCAACAGGATTTTTTTTTTTTGTTTGTTTGTTTCTTGATAACAGTATGGATTGTTCCTGCCAAGTTTTGGAGCAGCTCAAAAATCCTTTAGGGTAACATTTAACTATAACCAGGTTAATGTGCGTACTTACTCATCCTCCTGCAGTGTGTGGTTCTGAATGATGTTCATCCCACTTGGGGCATAGTTCCAAGTCACTTCCTCTATCCTGAGGAAGTACTCTCTCCTGATCCCAGACACACATACTAACATACAGCATAGCAGCAACACACTTCTGAACATCACCCGATGCATTTTTATGAGAAAGTGTTCAGGCACTTCACCTCGCCAGCTATAAGGAAATCCAAAAAAAAAACTTCCAGGGAGGAAGATGAGTCTTTATTGCTGTCCAGCAATCAGCTAGGTGATGATGAAGAAGACAGTCAGACAGGAATTGCAGACTGACAGCAGTGAGTAGAGACTTCAGTCCTTGTGTGTGTCTTTATAGCTGACTAATAGTTGAGAAAAGTTAAGCAGGGGAACATAGGTCACTGACCATCAGACAGGGTTTGAGCCTTTCAGCCTATCAGAGGCCTGTCCACCTGTTTGAGCAACAGCTTAGACTTGCATAAGAACAGAAACTCTCTGTGAGATCCATATTTGATTTGGCCAAAATTTCAAAGATCAGATTGAAGTTACGTCAACATCAAACTTTACATTGTTTGTCTATTTTTTTATGTGAGTATCACATTCAGTTTATTTTCTGTGCATGCAGAGATGCAGACAAAAATCCCCTGTAGTTGCTTTTAGCCGGTGATACCAACACTCTGGACTTTTGATCCTGTCAGTGTCCACAAAATTCAATGCACTGCTGACAAACAAACCATGATACCTAGATCTACCAAATCAGTGAAACCATACTAAGACATTTTATGACTTAAACATTTGAATCATTTCCATCTACCTCTTATTATGTCAATTAAGCACTATTACTTCTACTTTCAAGGCTGGTTTATCAATGTTTTTGAGTTAATTGGTCAATTTATTTTGTAATGTTTGTTAAGTTATGTAATGTAATGATTTTTTTTTAGAAAAAGCTGTGGTAGTCAGATTTCATTTCTTTCACTGAAAAATGTCTTGTGATGAGCTCTTGGTTCCCAGGGTCAGAGGCCACATTCACAAAATGTTTTTCCTGATATGGTATCAATAACAAGCAACTTTGGAAACTCCAGGACTCAATCTCTAGACCTGGAATTGATTACAACACACCAAGCAAGTTACATGCATACACACACACACAAACCCAAATTTTGACCTATTACATAAAAGCTAATTCTGCATTTGTGTCAGTGAACCTCCTCCTCTGAGTGGAGGCCATGAGTAGTGAAATTGAACAGAAAAAAATAACCCATATAAACTGGCAGACAAATTATTTATAGTACCAGCTTGGGGGAAGTGCAGGAACACATCTGTCTCTGCTGCATGGGACCTTCTGTTTACCATTGATATCTCTGGGGAGTTTGGGGTTAACTGCCTTGGCTGAAGATAAGTGAGAATTTCCTTTCAGTTTGTGGAAACAAAATGTAGAAAAAACATAATCAAACACTAGGCTGGTATTTTTTTTTTTTTTAATTCAAGGCAGCACAAACAAACATACATTATAAAAATATGTCACTAAAATATATATAAAATGTCCGTGAACACTTAACTAGAATCTGAAAGACCTACAGAAAACAATTTACAACAAAATACAGTGAAAGACAAATGTATAAACACATACATAAACAAATTTGCTTGTAATCCATGTGTAGCCCAATACGTTGTATAAAAGTTGGAACCACAAAATAAACACTGAACAGAAAAGGCAAGATGGCACCTTTAAAAAAAAAAAAAAAATAGGATTATGGAAATGTTCATCAGCCCTTGGCCAGAACACCATCAACAATGGCAGTTAAATGCCCAGAACAACTGTACTGGAGGAGGTGGTAAATATTATGCGGCAGCCATCTTGAGTGTGCTGGTGTAATAACATTGATATGTAAGGCAGCTCTATCTATTCCTGGTATGTTGGTACTCTTCTGTTCAGGTGATAACACTGGTACTATGTTTATAGATATATACAAACAGTTATAATAATAATAATAATAATAATAATAATAATAATAATAATAATAATAATAATAATAATAATAATAATAATAATAATAAAGTAAGTGACCACAAGATTGAGAATATTGGATTACATGACGTGATTGAACAGTGGTTACGAAAGTGTTTCAGTTATTTCTCTTACACATTAAAAAAAAATAAAAACATATACACAAGAAGGAGTTTACTCTCTGAAGATGTGTTATGTTTAAAATGGTGTTGTGTTACTTCAGTGAAACCTATTATCCCATCAACTTCATAGCATCACTGTTTTTATTATTATGATCAAGGACACTCCAATTCTTATTATTTGTAATGGTTGGTCGGCTGAGCCTTCTTTTACCACCTGAGCAAATAAAGTATATCCTCCTCTTCCAGTGGAGTAGACATAACACACACACACTCACACACACACCTACATCATTAAGGACAAACATCCTGGTGTCGTCAGTGACTGCATATTGATTTTGCCACTTTAAAGCTTGAAAGCTTGAAGATACAGTGACTACACAAAGCTGACATAGTTGTAAGAAGTCCATGATAATGCATGTGTAAGTGTGTCTAAATAGTGTGTTGCATTGCAGTCACACACATACACATGGTGCTGCACAATGAGGGTGAGTGTTTCATATGTGAATGTTTTTTTTTTATGGGTGCACATGCACAAACTGAACGTGTGTGCAGGCGAGTCTACATACACATGTGTGTTTGACTACATATTAAGACTATACTCCTGCTTGTAGCAGCAGGGCCGGCACACGGCGTTCACTAAACCACTCCCCAGTTGTAAGAGACAGATAATGAACTCCAGCACAGCCAAACCAAGCAAAACACACAGCAGAGTCACGTTCCACTCTACGATATGAAGCGGCTGAAGACATCGTGACCAAGTCTCTGGCTGCAACAGATACCTATAAAACAAAGAGAGAGATCGGTGTACAAATGACAGAGAGGAAGAGGAAGGTGCAACAGGCACTTGTGCTAATGAAATGCTTTAAAAAGTGACCTTAGTGGGTGATGGTACAGAACAAAATGAACCAGTCAATATGTTCCTTATGACAATAAGGAACATAATACAGACTGAATGTGTATTTTCTATATGAGGACACTTGAAGGTTTATCACTGATTGTGACAGTGTGTTAAAATGTCTTGTGTTGTGATGTAACTAGTCATGTGGAATGAGACAGAAATACTGTTGCTGTGATTACACGCCCATTGATTTAGCTCTGCTCTGCAAACAAACCTCTGGTCAGTCAAAGAATTCTGGTATAATAGATCAATATCAAATTCAAAAATACCAAGATACTTAATCTGGACAGAAATGGGTTAGTGGGCAAAAGCATTTCAGTCATCTTTATACACAACAATGCTGATTTTTCTTTTCAGTGCAGTTAAGTCCACTGTACTAGTGCTTGTGACATTGAGTTAACATGAATTATAATTAAAAACTACTATGTGAAATGCTTTTACAGTAAACAAACATGTGATAGTTGTTAAGTCTATGCTGTAAATTCAGTTTTTTTATGCACGGCCATGACACCACGCACACCATGGTACATCTTCCTACCTGCCCCCCTGGTCTGCAAAAGGGTATGACCAGCCATACGATGTAAAGCACTGGGGACCCTGCACCAAGGTGAACCCTGATATGATGAAACAGTAACCAGACCCCACAAGGCCGACCACAGCCGCGAACACGGACCCGCACATCTTGAGAGGAACACAGATACACACAGTGTTTTTAAACATCATCCACATGTTTGGAGGCCTTTGTGTAACAGTCTGTCTCTGCAGACAGGTGCCACACACACACACACACACACACACACTGTTTTTAAACTGTTGCTCTTCTGAAAAAATGAATTTCCTGTCACACACACACACACACACACACACACACACACTGCAGCTGTGCATGTGGCTTGAGTGGTGCAAGCCAAGCTTACTTTGTTGAGTGTTACCTAACAATGGGGCCCTTGTTGAATTATCATAGCTGGATTAGCATTAGCATTCCACCCCATAAGGACACACTATTAGCTGTCTTAATAACAACTGTAGTGTATTATTCTCCAAGTAGTAAGGAAGAAACAGGAAAATGGCAGTTAAATGGGAACATTATTAACATTAATGTTAAGAGTTAGAAAAGGTAGAGAGAGGAAAGCTTTATATTTAATACATTAATACATATTTAAAAATGGCAACTGAAACTGAAAAAGAATTAATGGACTGTGTAGCAAAGAAATATATGAACATTAAATGAAGACTTGACTTAGAGAGCAGCTGTTAATGGAAATGAGTATTTTCTTAAATACAGACAAGTCTGTATTTCACAATGTCAGATAGCATTGTATTAATCAAGTGTAAATGGTATGAGACTCCTCTACCATAGCATTAGTTTAGTATTAATTATTCCCAGGTCTTAGTTAAAACAATAAATTTTAAACATGATTCGCAGGTGAAAAAGCATTTTACCATTAAGCTCTCATTCCAGTAGCAGCCACATTTCCCCAGAGTGATGAAGACAACAGCTGGAACCAGCATCTGGAAGCACAGAAAAGTACATTGTTTTACTGCAGAAAAGAACATTTAAAAACTTTTTTGTTTAATATTGATGGTAATATATGGGACGAGAAACACTACTTGGATTCAGTTGAGTGGTGAACAAATATTAGATATGCCAACATTGAATGCAACACGATGTTAATGTTAGCATGCTAACATAACATCAGCTGCATCAGAAACCACTCCCTCACTCACTAGGCCGCTGCCTGTAAAACAGGCATATATTTAGGCTTATAGACTTAAACATCATGACATATTCCAACTAACAAGTGTACAATCACACAAGAGTAATTTTCACATCTCTTCAATGTGACACTTTGCATTGTGGGACTGTTAGCACAAAGTAGCACTCGCACTTGTGAAACTTGATTTGTTCCCCTGTGGGAATTTGTGCCAAACTGTGTATGAAGCATGTCACACAAAATTCAAAACTTCGATTAACATGGTGGAGGGTAAATAGAAGAAGCTGTGTAGGTAACAGAGACTGATTCAGGATCCAGCCTAAACATCACCGTAGAAATGAAATTACAAGAAATCCATAAGTCAACTGACTATAGCTGTACAGCCATGTTGTCAGGACATGGTGAGTTTAAACATTATTTATGACAAAGTACAAGCGCTCAGTGATGGGTAAGCAAGAATACTGACTGCATAAAGAGGATGATACAACAGGTATTGTACTGGCAGCTGAGATACACTAGTTGTAAAGGCAGGAGGGAGAGAGACAGAGAGAGAGCGAGATTCTCTCTATCCCTTTTTCGACTCCTCTTCTTTCCTGTGCTGTTGTGTATCTTCCAGAAGTCAAGGACTTTAAATCACATCCTAACAGTGGGAAGGAAGTTCCAAGGTTTTACACACACACACGCACACACAAAGATCATACACATCATTATATGCACATCCTGGATGTCACCCTACAGCGCCACACTTTAACAGAGGCAGAGAGAGAGAGACTGCCAATGCAGAGGGAAGTGCACAGCAAGAAAGGAAGAGAGAAGAAGAAGAGGGAGGAAGAGTAAGGGTGAGGAAGGATGGGAGCTAAAGATAGAGTTCAGTTTGCTCTTTGACTCTGTAATGTTCTGTCATCCCACAAAGGAAACCAAAGAGGAAAAAATAAGGACAACAAGGCAATCAAGTTATCTCAGACAAAGAAAAATAATAAATAAATGTGAGAATCTCCTGAATTATCCAAGTATAGCTTCAAACAACAAGAACATGTGCAGACAAACCAAAACAGATTAACGACTGTGCATTATTGAGTGTTGCCTTTATTGAGTGTTTGAGACAGGCGATTTTATTTGTATAGCCCATTTTTACAAACAGTTTGTCTCAAAGGGCTTTTACTGGAGGATTTAAATATAATATCTTTGAAAACAAGCTTAGAGTAAAATCTTGTGATCTGCTCCCATTTGCTATGAATTTCAGTATTCCTCCCACATTAGTTCATGGTGCCCAATGCCTCACTTTTATTGTGAAATACCTGCAGGAAGGGAAGTTCCATTTACAGCAGCTCAATATAGGGAAAGAAAAGCAAGTTCAAATTGACAAGCATAAGAACACTTTATCCAACTCAATGTACATAAATAAAAATGAGACATTATGTTCAGACTTCTCTTTTCTCTCATAACTTCACTGGATACTGGATTTAATAATTATAACAATTCCTCTAGTCATTGTTCTGCATCTGCTTCTGGTTTTTAAAAGCCCACTCTTTCATTTCTCTGCTTATTCACCACTGCCATAAATAAGGTTTTCTAACCAGGATGAATAGTGAGGTACCAGATTGTTTGAAAGCTATTGTTCACTGTGTTTATCTCAATGCCAAACTGCAAATTAACATTTCTCTATGAGAAAGTCGGATATGGGCAGCTGAGAAATGTTTTGTTTTGTTTTTTCATTTAAAGTGGAAATTCTTTCATACATGGACTTCATTATCTACTTCAGTTACAGGTTACATGTTTTTTACTCTCACCTCCTCTGACTACAAGCAAACTGCAGAAACAATCAAAATATTTTAGAGACTGGAGCTTCAGCAGGGTTAATCTTGTCAGGGAAAATACAATCTCTTCTCTGTTTGTACTTAAAACTGAAAGAACAGCTCCTTTCTGCTCAGTCACAGCATAAACCCATCAGATCAGTAGCATGTAGAGCAGACAGATTAACAAAGAGTTCAAACAGCGCTTCATTGTTCTCAATAAACAACTGCAAAAACATTTAGTGCTGAATGGTGCTGAAGGGGAGACAATAGAGTCATATTTTTGTTCTAAAATAGTGTTTTTATGAGTCAAGATCTTCATGGGTCATTGGTCATACATAATAAAAACACTGAGAAAAACATAATCTCTGCATAAGGGATGAAGTGGTGGTTGTTTTCAGTCAGAGGTTCACAACATGACCCTAATTACAACACATAGTTTCTTTGGCAGAAGTTTAGCGTCACATGGTTCAAACACTGTCACAGAATCACATTAATTTTATTTTCATTGAGGAAAAGTCGTATTGCATACGGTTAAAAAGTGGTTTCAAAGAATCTCACTTGCTTTGGTTCCAGATGAAAAATGAATCTCTGTACTGTTAGTTGCAGTGAATTTCTCTCTTCACTGGAACTAATAGTGAAAAGCCCCACCATGTGGTACCAGTGACCTCAATTGAACCAACATCCATTAATTGTTCTAGCTTCTGCCATGCAAAATAATCCAATCTGATTTGATACATCAACCCCATTCAAAACCTCCCACCCTTTTTTCCTTCATATGACTTCATTTATTTCAGTAAATGGTGATTTTTGTCACAATCAAAGACAAACATTATATACTAAAATAGGACAAATTGTATTTTATTCCTTAAAATAACTGAAAAAGTATAAAAATAGTAATAGTAATAGTAAAAGTATAAAAATAAAAGTTACAGACGTATTCTAACAACATGACTATTAACTCTCTGAAGTCACAGCTTACCACGACTATTTATTTCTACGAATTACTCACATACTACATCTACATAATGACCAAAAAAAAAAAATGTTTTAGATCAAGCATCTCAGAAAACTGTGGTTGAAATATTGTGTTATTCAACTGAAAAAATAATAATGCTAGATATGTTTATCATTAATTTTAAAAAAGAGTTAAGAAAAATGTAGTACAAACACACAGAAAAGGTAAAACGAAGTCAATTGAAATTTATCCCATGATAAGACAGACTTTGAAGGCCCATTGAGTTTCCACCACATTCAGTGAGTTTGGGTGAAGTGTGGTCAAAACATTCAGTCATCAGTACTTATTACTTATAATCAGTACTTATTTTTGGTTCGCATTTTCCAGATAATCATGGAAAGGTCCACAAAGAATTTAGCAGAATAAGTGACTGAAGACTTTCATTAGCTCATTAAACTGGAAAAGAATTCACCATGAATGCTACTTCTTGCTCACCATCAGTCCTCCACCTCCTAGTCCACCAAAGTACCAGATATAGCTGGCCAGGCGGTCCTGCTGGATGTAGGTGATTTCTCCCATAGGAAACAGCAGCAGCAAGTTGGCCAGGATACAGCAAAGGGCCAGAGGCAGCAGGGCCAGACCCAGAGACCTGGCAAAACCCACGGAGCAACACATTGTTCCCCCAAAAACACGCACGACCTCCGAGAGGAGAGGAGAGAACTGGAATGGCCCAAAGGGAGCCACAAAAGACAGAAAGAGGGAAGGGGAGGGTCAGAGCAGCTGGGGAGCCAGGAAACAAAAACAAGTGTGTGTGTGTGTGTGTGTGTGTGTGTGTGTGTGTGTGCGCGCAAGTGCTAAACAGATTCTGCTTCCCTTACTGAGGGAGTTTTGCCATGACACAACGCGCGCCAGAAAACACAAGGGGGCTGACCAATAGCTGCACAGAGCTCAGCCAGAAATATGAAAAATCCCACATGAGTGTGTGTGTGTGTGTGTGTGTAGTTCCCACAGCCTCTTAGCCAGCATGGCCTCACACAGCACTCTAAAGAATTAATTTCCCTCAGAATTACTGAGTCGTAACAACAGGTTGACCTGTTTAAATACATAATCAGTCATGAAAAATAAAAAAAAAAAGTTCTCTCTCATTGTCCAAGGTGTCATCTTTAAAATGCTTCTTTCATCAAAAGTCCAAAACATAAAGACAGTAAAACAAAATTGGGCTGAAACAATTAATGGATTTCTTGATTAGTTAATTGATTTTCTGATAAACAACTGATGATTTAAGAAAATTTTTAAACAAAATACTCTTCACATGTTCCCACTTCTTCACTTTGAATATCTGCTGTTGGTTTTCTTAGACTGACTCTATAAACTCGACCTCTTTGGTTTTTGACTGTGTGTCAGGTGGATCATTAAGAATATGACACACTGAGACTTTTTTTTTTTTTTTTTTAGCATTTTCTGATATTTTATGGGCCAAATAATGATCTCCAAATTAATTAATGGAGAGAAAATCCACATTTTTACTCAATAAATCATATATAGTTAACAACTAATTTAGTACTGATGAACATTAATTCAGCATTAATCTGATCTACAATTGTGTATTTGTTTTGATTTGAGATATTCAGTCCTCTCCACGTGGCTATGTTCTGATTCAAATGTTTTATGTCCATTCATTAATATACATTTTTACTATTGTCCTCGTTTTAAATGTTATACAATATTTGCTTTATCTTTTATTCATCCAGTTGCTGTTGTTATTTCACTTCTAGCATTGCTATTTTTTATGTTCATTAGTATCCCATTGTTTTATTATTTAAATGTACCCTCGCTTATTTGCTTGTCACCTGAAAAGCACAGTAAATTGCACTAATCTGTACAACAGTTGCTGTATAAATGATCTTTAACTTAAATTTAAACTTCCCACGCTAAAGTTTGCAGACCTCAGTTTATCATAGATGTTTCCAAAATTTCCCTAAAAATGTTTTCATGATAAGATTTCTGTCTCTGGGTCTGGATCAAAGGAGCAGAGCAGGTCTATATAGGGCAATAGGGCAAAACACAACTCCTCATAATGCTGTGTCAGAAAGCCTGAGAGACTGTGTGCATGTGTTTTTGGGGTCCAGGATGTTGTGAGCTGCTTTCTAATCCAACTGGAATGCAGCACATCCAGATAAACTGCCCTGTAAGCTGGAAAGACCACTAAACGACCTGCGCTAACAGGCTGTTTTAATTAAGATAGATTATATTGTTTATATGAGTATGTGTTTCTTTACACAGTACCAGGGTGGGTATGGAGCTGTAAGCAGATCAACACTGAAACAAAGTCCAACAACATGTTTCTACATCAAGTGATTTGTGGAAAATGTTTGAGCTGCTCCAGGATATAAGGTGTTTACCAAATCACTTGATTTCACACTACCAAAGCTACTGTACTCCCAGCTCAGTGATGCTGGAGAAAAACATCCAAGAATAGACAAAACATAAGGATTCACCCTTTGGGGACTCTGACATTTTTGATACATCTTGCTCTGGACAGACAAGCTCATCAGATGAAAGATAAATATCTCGATTAAAAACACCACATTCTCTTGAAAACCAGACATTAGAGACCAAGTGTGTGACTGACCAGTTAACAATTAATACTTCACAATCAGGGACCTTCATCAGGTCCAGAGTGTAAGGCCCACAAACAGAGAAACAGTCATGACCTTGATAACTAAGAATTGTTCAAAAATAAATAATTTATTTTTCATTAGTAAACATGTAAAAATAAGAGTTTATCTGAACTCAGTTTCTCTGTAAAAATGTCACCTTAAGTAAAGATGCAACTATCATTTACTGAGGAAGCAGGGTTATATAAAGTCTGTAATGATAATGCTGCCATTTCAAATAGACACCAGATCAGCAGTAACTAGAGACTGAATCTGATATTTATCTCAACCAAAAGATGAACAGACATCAAGAAAAACACCTTTAAGTGAGTAATGTGACACAACGGTTTGTTTTTCAGTTACAGATAAGTGCAAACAAATCCTTCAAATCCTCACAAACTATGAAATCTGGTGCATAAACTGATTTTAGACATTGATGCACTGTTCTGTTGCTGCTATGTGTCACAGACTACATGGATGACACAGAGTAGCAGTAGAGAAACCATGTAAATGTTGATATAAGACCATGACTTCATGAAGATGACTTCAGAAACCTGAACTGTTGTTAAGTTAACACATGGTAATAAAATCAATCAGCTGAATGATGATGCTGAATAAAAGCGCTCACAGTCAAATACTGCTAATGCTCCTTCTCCTTAGTGTGGAGAAGGAGCTGCTTTGGAATACAGTACATGAAATGTGCTACAGGGGAGATGAAGGGAGGTTATGTGTGTCTAGTATCCCTGAGCATATCCATCAGCTCTGGGGTCTGATCCTGCCCACAGCACCCTGGTTGGCTGATTGACTTGACTGACAGATGAGTTCCACCAATCCCCCACTGTGATGATCTGGCCCCGCCCAAACTGAGACCTCTTGTGGCCTGTGTGTTTGAATGAAAAGATAATTGAGGTTATTACTCTTTTCTTGTTATTACATTTACTTGTCACTATTATGCACTGTAAAAAAAAAAAAATATTACTAGAGTCATTAGCTAATATAATCGTTGGACACAACAGAAACTCACTGTTGAGTAGCACATATAGATATGATAAAATACAGAAATTAAGATTTTAAAATCCTGTACATAAATTGTTATATAAGTTGTGGGAAGAAGGTGGTAGTTGTGAGGATACACAGTTTTACTCTTTGGTAAAATGCACAGTGATGAGCAGTTGGACATTTGGTTCCTTAAATTTGATTTTTCTGTCAATGATTATCAAAATGTACAATGATTAGTGTCATTAAATCCCATGTGAGTCATTTAATTCATACACAGGCCAGAGACCAGCCTCACTAGTTAAGTTTTAGTTGTACACTTAATTGTGCAATTGTGCACGTCAAATAATTATTAATTAATTTATCAGCAAATATTTTGCAATTGATGGGGCAACACCAGGGAATTACAGCAGTTTCTGGAAAAAATGGTGTTCAATCATTAACATGCTAATTTATGCAGACAGATTCTCCAAAATCTAATAAGAGCATCTACTCCATATGAACCATGGCAGTGGGACATGAAAATAGTATAACTAGATGAAGGCAACAAGGAAGAACTGATTGATTGTACTGTGTTTTTCCATATCTGATATCTAAACATATTTCTATCATGAAACATTACCAACAGTTAGTATCAGGAATTATACGGTCTACAATGATTTTCATGCTACATGTTGCTCTACAGTACTGATACATGACTGCAGAAAAGAAATGGCCAAGAGCACCGTCCAAGCTTCTTCTCTACATCTTTGTAGAGAAGTGAATGTGTTTTGGGGAACTGTGGTCTAATCCCTCTGTTCTGAGCCCACCAGTTGTTTCAACCACAGTCTCATTTGTTTATGGAGTTTGTAACTGAATAAAGCACCTGTGATCGGCCAGTTGACTTTTTGGCCTCGTCTTTTCAACTCCTCTGCTACCTCCTGGTCGACCCCCTCCTCCAGATTAACCAACCACTCCTCACCTAAACACAGAAAGTTCAATCAGACAATAATAACAAAAAGTGCTGGGATTTTTTTCACCACAATAAATATAACCCTCTATTCTGATTCAACAAACATAAATATATAAAAAATATATTAAAAAGTACAAACCTACATTTTTAACAGCCACTAAAACATGCACTTCAATATTTCATTTTTGAATGAATTTTACTTTGAAGGTAGCGTCTCCATAACTGATTGGATACAGTTGATTGTGAATACAAATTTGTTTTTGTTTTTTTTGTTTTGTTTTTTCTACATATGACATAAACATAAAATTTATATGACGTAAATTTTGTACTTGTTAGTGAATCAGTTATACCATGATTGGCTGTGATAATGATAAACCACAGCAAATATAGAGATAATTTTATTAAAGTTATCAAATTTAATCATGTTTCATGTCTGTATACAAATGTCTATGACAATAGTATGACTTATCTAATCAGGAGGCCTCACAAGAGGAAGTATGCCACCATACAGTATTTTGACTAAACACACATAATTCTTAATCATTAATCAGGACATGGTGCTAAACTGTAGGTCAGACATGATAATGATAAAATCAGTTTGAAGTGTGTGTGCATACACATGTGTCTGTGTGTGTGTACATGTGTGTTGGCTGGGGGTTCATACTTTTTTGGTCATACTGTACAAAGACTCTCGGTGCATCCAGAGCTTGCTGAGGATTCATCCCGAACTCTAACATGTTCAATAACACCTAAACACAGGAACATCATCATTGGATTGAACTGTTACACATGTAAGGCTGAACCAGACCCACTGTACTACTGTAACAACCAAAGTCCCTATAATGTCATGCATAAAAGGAAAAGCTAAATCATACAATAATTAGTGTTTACTCTTTATCCTACGCCTGATTCCTGATTACTGTGTACCTGGATGTGTCCTTGTGGCTGCATAAAAGCCCCCATCACCCCAAGTGCAGCGAGGAGTCTGGGTTTTTCCGACTGGGTTGCAGAGGCAGTGACAAGCGCCGGTATTATGGTGTGATATGGTCGTTTTGCCCCAGCGACACAGTTAACATGGTTACGCTGCAGAGAAAAGCTGGCACCACGATTCTGTGAGAGAAAGAAAAAGCTTTCATTAACGCATAACAATAATTCATTCAGTAAATTCACCTTTTCATTTTGTCCTCTGCTTTTTGGTTTTAATGTCTTTTGCAATCTGGACATTCTACTTTTGGTGAATAAATTCTACAAAGATAGAGTTCAGTATATAATGCCATGTTACTATAGCAGTATGTCTTCATAGGTCTGGTTCATGACTAGCAAAATAATTTCCAGGTTAGTCACATGCAAAAAACAAAAACACCATTCATTCCAAATCTTGTTAGTTTTAACAAACCCATTGCTACTTTAAATGCAGACACACACATACTCAGACCTGCAGTGAGAATCCACAATCCTTTGGGACCAGCCCACTCCCAAAGCCCATGTAGGTGCTGTTAACAAATGAACAGGCGTTCCCTTGACTGTCAATCACACAGAAATAGACTGTGTCACTTCCAGTCATTTGACCAGGCTCCACATCCTCCATGGCCCTACAATATGTACACACATACATATTTCATACATACATTTCATATTAAATACACAAATAATTAATAGTGATTAAGTTTTTATTTTAACAATTATTACTATAACAATTATTGCATAAAATCCAGCCAGAAATAACAAAAACCTTACAGGAGTTATGTCATAAAAAATTTTGTAAATGTAAACATTAAATGTTTCTTTCTCTATAATGCTGTGTTTAACTTTAAATTGTTAAGAGGTGAAACCTCATTTAAAGACTTTGTGTGGTGAAGGTGTTACCTCAATGGTAATTGAACCCTGTTGTAATTTTGAGAGAAATGTAGATAAAATAGTTTAACAATACTCAAGAGGAGGAGGATACTCATGTAAGAAGAAGAGCTTGGAACTGACTTGATGGTTTCAGTGATGTTACCTAATGGTACCTTTGTACAGTGTATTAAGTTTACATAATGTCAACCGTTTGCCTTCAGAGCTGCTTGTGTTAATATTGATTGATTGATAAAGGAGCACAACTGCTATAACTTATATACATATGTCGCTGATAAACTATGTGCCACTGAGTCAAAAGCACTGTAAAAAGTTGGCTGAGAAATCTGACTGGGGACCAGCTGCATGTGGGCCCAGGTTTTAACCAGGTTTGTGTAGTGCAGGTAAACACAGTTTGTAATTTCCTGTTGTGTGTTGGGTGAAACATAGAGAGAGACATATTTGTGTTAATGAGAAACGTTAGTTTACAATTTGACAATTCATTATGGTTGAGTTGTGTGAGTATTTGTGTTTGTTGTTAAACACAGTAACACACCCATAGTCATGTAAGGTTATTAGAAAATACAACAGTACAAACAACAGGACAAGGTGTAACAACAAGGTGTGTTTGTGTGTGTGCGTATGTATGTATGTGTGTGTGTGTGTGTGTGTGTGTGTGTGTGTGTGTGTGTGTGTGTGTGTGTGTGTCATTATGTTGTTTTATATATTTATTGTCTGTCTATTTGTCTTACAAATGATAAAGACCTACAGTTCAAAGTCTACAACACTGGACAGTAAATACAAATTGCTGCCAAAATGTGTATGTGTGTATTTTGGCAGCAATTTGTATTTACTGTTCAGTGTTGTAGACTTTAAACTGTAGGTCTTTATCATTTGTAAGAAAATAGTCAAACAGACAATAAATATGTAAAACAACATAAAGATACACACACACACACACACACACACACACACACACACACACACACACACACACATACACACACACACACACACACAGCAGCTAGAGCAGTGGAGGAGGGAAGAGGCGTGAAGGGATGGGAGTTAAGGTTGTGGGAAGGTAAAAGTCTACAGTCATATCTAAAGTCAACAGGGCACGACAGGTACATGCTGGTACTAACACACACACACATACGTACATGTACAGAAATACACACCTTTCCATGCTGATGTGGCGTGCACGCTCATGGCTATAGCTCTTGTCCAGTAAGGTTTCCAGAAGGAGAGTCATATGGTCTGGATCACCCAGGTAATGCAGAGCATCGTTAAGAGACAAACGCACAGCCTCCACCAAAACATGGATGTAGTCTGAGCTGTTATGGCCCATAGCTACTCTCTCACACACACACACACACACACACACACACACACACACACACACACACACACACACACACACACACACACACACACACAGAAATAAAAATTTGAAATCATGACAATCAAATTCAACAACCCTTTCACAAGCATTGCATTTTTAGTGATCAGGGGTTTTTTTTTCTGTCTTATACTATTCCTTTGAAGACAGGAAAAAAGAGACATCAATTTTAATACCTACAGTGAATAATAAATAAATAAATAACATTCTTTCGTTATTTGACTTGCGTATCAGATGACAGATACCTGACAGAAAGATTCATTCCTTCAAAAGTTATAGACTCATTGTGTTTAATCTTCACAGCCCTACCTGCAGTGTTGTCTTACACGGGAATTCCCAGGGATCGGTTCTCAAACAAAGAGTTAGCTCCAGACTACTTGTGTAGTGATGACGTTAATTTAACAATTCAGTTGCTGCATCTTGAAATGTTCATCACATCACTTTGCATGCAACATAGGACTATTTCATTTAAAGACCTACCAGACCCCAGGTGTTCATAACAGCAAAAGTTCACAATCTTTATATGGGGTGAATTACTCTCTTGTTATATCAGCCAAAGACAGAGTAGTGTTTCATCTGTTCATCTGTGCCTCTAATAAAACTCCATCAACCAAAACTTGACCATGCAGCCTTAACACATTTAATTTGTCCTCTTTCAGATCCAAGACTGGTTTTCTTAAAACTGTAGAGAATATGTTCTTGTTCCCTCAAGTGTGTAAACAACACCAGATGCAGAAACAGATGCTTCTTTTGCTGTAGATGCAATAGATGCATGTTTAATTTAAAGATATGTGACACCTAATAATGGTCAGATCTATGTAACTAGATATCCATAAAGTAACACTGATCTACAGCTCATCACCTGACCTTATTCAAGGTTTTCCACAAATGTCTTGTGCTTATTTATGGAACAATCCACCTCTTCAATCACCATGTTTTGTGTAACAACAATGTGGTGTGCGGATATAATACTGCATCAAAATGTTTAGCCTGGTGTTCGATTTTTGCCCTTACCAGTTTGAGATGGTGGTCTGGTCAGAGGTGGATCACAGCCAATAATGACACACAACATGACTGAGACAACTGATTGTATCACAGCCGTGTCCAGACAGTGTCCAGACAGTGAGTGCTTATATGGTGTTCCAAATCAAAACTCAGGACACCATATAACTGAAGACATCCTAGTTTCTCTTTGAGCGAGAAAGTTGCTCAGAAAGGAAATCAACAGTAATTGTTATAACAGTAATAATCAGCATAGCAATAAACAGAATTTCTATTACTAATCAATCTAGTCATAGGATATGTAATGGGACAAATAGACCTCTAATATATAATTGAATTTATCTGAGCAGTCAGTTCTCTACTGTCAGTTAATTGAGGACATATTTTCTGCTTACCCTTATATAGCCATGTGAATTTTAGAACTTTCAGTGCTCAAAACACAAAGATGTATCAGCAGCCACTGGTCCTTCCAGAAACACTTAATAATATAATAGGGCACCTTTCAAGGCACTGCAGAGTTTTTGTTTTTGCAGCACAAACAGAGGTCCATTCACCTCCACTGTGTTGGTGTGGAGACAAGGATCTCAGAGGTGAAAAGCTCAAAATCTTAGTGTACAGTGTGCTTCAGTGTCCCTGTGGTTACCTTTGAGAGGGAAGTTCTCTAGGATGTTGAGCAGCAGCAGGGCAGCCAGTCCCTGACTGTTAGGAGGGGGCTCCCACAGACGCACACCCTAAACATACAATGGAGTCATTCACTCTGTTGACCACATTATTAAAATACAGATATAATAAGCGTCTATGGTTGCCCACCTCACCTTGTATTCTGTGCTTATGGGGGTGGTGACTTCACTGTCATGGCTGCTGAGGTCATCCAGGGTCATCACTCCTCCATGTTGGCTGATGACCTCAACGATGGCTTGGGCCACTCTGCCCTCGTAGAAAGCCAGTTTTCCCCGTTCACCCAGCTCCTGTTGATACATTTATCCATCATTGTTCAATCTACTGGTCAATCAATAAGTTTATTTACATGTTTCAAGCACAAAAACTATTAAATCATAATTATTAGCATGAGGTAAGACCACACAAGACCGTAGTTTTAAAGTTATGCAGGTGATATGTCCACTATTGTGTATTCCTATGACCCCAATCAATGTTGGGGAATGAATGAACAGGAAGGGGTGTGTGAACGCATGATTTTGCACCACGAGTAAGTAACACACATTCTCATTGCTGAGGAATGGCCGCTATGATCCATGGAAACCATGCATCAATAAGGCTGAGGTCATTGCTATTGTTTTCACTGTCAGGACCGTGTGTGTGTGTATAAGGAGTTGTCGTGGGCGTAACTTGGCGGTTTTTGTGCATTATTACATTACTAATGAATACAATAGAGCAACAACCAACGCATGCTTTAATGGTGAATGGCAGACCAACATGCACATTGAGAACAACCATAGTTCAGCTCAAGTGTCACTGACAGGAAACTGGGACAGTTTTATGAATATTACATTGTCCACGCACAAACAAACATTCCACATATAAATATTCATGGCCGCACAATGAAATAAGGGAAAGGAGAGTGGAAGAAGTTGCAACACAACATCAGAACACCTTAAATAACTTTCAATATATCAAAATGATCAAAGAATACCTCAGTAAAATTTTTCACTTGCTGAAGCAGTTTGGAAATTATCAACAGATTAACATTAAAGGTGTGAGGGGTCTATTCACTGTTACAAATGATATAACCCAATTTCTCAATGGAACTGCTGTTTCATACTGCCCAAAATGATACTCCCATTAAATTGTGTACAATATATAGACTGACCAACAAAGACTAACCAGCAATCCACCTCTAAATCAGAGATAAAAACAGCACCTTGCCAAATTTGGTGAAAACTTGACTGTTTGATTTATACTTATCAGAGAAAAAGAGGCTTCGTTTGTGTTTTCATACTTTTCTAGCTGGCCAAAATTTGTCAAACATCCTAGTGGAGTCAGGGTTGAACCAGGGTCACATTGGGTATTGTAACACACTAGTGTTCCCATACAGAAGAAAAGCAAACAACCTCTGATGAGGGATGAACACAGTGGTTTCTCTGGGGTTCTACATTATTCCGTTACCTTCTTGTCTGAACAACATAAGTGCAAAAAAACGTCCCTTACATGCTCATAAGATTCTGTGTTTATCTGTTTTTTTTTTTGTTGTTGTTTCTTTTTTAGTATTTCATTTTCAAGCATTTACCTTCAGGGTCAAGGCCAGGGCAGGGTTTCTGAATACTTGTCCACATTTGGGTGCGCGATTGTCAATCAGCAGGTCCCCACCTAGTTCCTTCCCTGCATCTCTCAGAACAGCCACCCACTTTGCCCAGTGGTGAGCTGTAACCTCAGCCACAGGAAACCCCACCTCTGCAAGCCTCACCGCCCCACTCATGACCTCCTGAAAGGACAGCTGGAGGAAAAGGGAAAAAGGCAGAGGAAACACACATGCATTACCTCACAGGAAAGCTCGCTGAGCAGGATGCGTGAGTCATTGTTTTGAGAAGAAATATGTAACTAAATGTATGACTTCTAAATATGACTAAAACTGAGTCATAGCTCTTAATTGTAAGTGAAGGAATAATAAGGAGTTATTTTGGAACGGAGTCTTGCTGAAGTCTTGTATGATGTGCCAAATTTGCCTGATTATTCACAACCAACTTCTGTATCAGTTATGTAGACATTTCCCAAACCACATTTTGACAGCCCACTGTGAACAGTAAGGGATTCTTTACTGTAAATATTTGTGAACTGACACAACCTTTGTAATAATTACTGAAGTATTTGCTTCAATCTGCTACCATTACATAAAAAAATAAAAATAAAAAATAGTCCTTTCTTTAGTGTGTCTTAAGTATTGTTTAATTGCATGATGCACAAAGCCTTCGAGGAAAAAGTTTTTTTTGCCACAAAATTTTGTTTTCTTGGAGCTGGTGGCGGTGACTGAGGTGTCAGGTGACTGCCTGACAAAAGCTTCAGCCATCATTGCATTAATAAGAGAATAGGTTATAATATGTTCCCTGGGCAGTGTTAGAGCTTAAGGGTAGATTGGGCTACAGTGTGCCATAGAAGAAGCGATAAGAGTTAACATTGGCTTTCACCACTGGAGACAGCTTATCATGAGTAAATGAATCAAGTTTAATTCTAAACTCTCATGTTTCTTCTTGATTATTAAGGAAATTGTCCTTCCTTTTCATTCAAGAACATTAGTTATGTAGTAATAGTAGAACTTACAAATAGCTTTTAAACTCTGAGGCCCTAGTTTTAAGAACCTGTAGAAAACCTACCATAGATGGCTATATTGCTGCCATTTTGACAAAACTATTTTGAGGAAATATCAAGATCTCAATGCTAGTTTGTCCTCTCCTTGTTTATATGTCCTTGATGACCTTCAACAACACTGTTTATAAGAGTCAAGAATCTTACTTCCAAGTGTGTTTGTGCATGATGATGTTGTGTGCCAACATGTTTCCTTTTGCAATGTGTTTACATTTAGGTTGTTTATGATATATAAATTATTATACCAGATGGGCTTTTGGTTAAGGTACACACCCACACAAACAGTTCAACACAATAAGACATACACACATACACACACAGTCAAACCTTATGACTACCAAACAGCTGTACAGTGTCACACCAACATGCAGGAGCCCCTGGTACTGTGACATTCAGTGCATCAAAAGGTGACGGAGGGGCTTCTGCAGTGTAACCAAGGCCTTCCAGGAACTCCAGGGTCTGAGTTCTGGGTGAACGACCACTGAGGACACAGAGAGAGGCTCAGCTAATCAGTCTGTATTAAGATGACAACAACAGCAATGAGAGAAGATTCCCCACCTGCCATTAATTCCTCTGATCTCTCCGGTGTTTCCGTTGTAGAACAAGCAGAAGGCATCTCCACCAGGACCAGTGCTGCATGGCTCTGTTACTGCCAGTGCCGCTGCTATGGCAACCGCAGCATCTGCCGCATTACCACCACGCTTCAGGACATCTGAATACAAACATATATCCAAGACTGGTTGATGTGACTGACTCTAAACAGAGCTCATCAGAGTATGTTTTTATTGAATTTATTACATGAGGAGTGATTTTCCAGTTAGGTTAAAAGTACAAATGTACTTTAACCTAGTTTCAAGGCAGTGACTGCCTCTCATCACATAAAACACAACAACCAAAATGTTTGTATCATTTGCTTCTAGTGGTATTTATCTACACAAACAGTTATAGTTTGTATGCACATATTTGGACATATCCAACCCGGGATTTTTTTTTTTTTTTTTTTAGTTTGTTTGTTCATATCAGATTAGGTCTTCTTTTAGTAAAAGAAAATACAAAAAGATTCAAGGTACTCAAATTTAAGGATTTACTGCTTTTCTCTATCATTATTTATGATGGTGAATTGAATATCCTTGTGTTTTTTTAACTGCTGATTGGACAAAGTGCACTGTAACACATGCAGTTTGGGGTTTTACATCTTTTCATTGCAGCTTAAGGATAAAAACAGTATCTTCTCCACCAGGTGGTCACAGTGTTTTGTGTTAATGACCTTTACTGACGAGACTTTAAAACTCCCAGTGTGTGTCTGAATTTTGGTGGTTTCTCTAGGGTTTTGGTCACAAAATTATGCTGTTTGTGTTCACTATATTCTTCTTTTAGGAGCTGAAATGGAAAATTAACACGTGCGTTTGAAAATTGGGAATCATTTCCTCCAAATTGTCTTTTTGCGAACATCTCTATGGAAACTGTTTCCACTCACCTAGTCCTATGCTAGAAGCTAACGGCTGGCTGGACGCTGCACAGCCGTGTAAACACACCACGGGAGACCGACGAGAGGAGAAAGTCAAGTCGGTGTCCATCCCGCTTCAACCACCCGCAAATGTTCACAACGACGAAGCGATAAAACAAGAAAAAAAGAGAACCTTACTGGACTTTTAACTTCTCATCGCTTACTCGGGTATCGATTGAGTTTGGCTCAACTAGGACGGCAACAAAGAGCAGCAGAGTACTGATGGCATCGATCGATGACTGCTGAGGTTTCAACATAATAATCTTAACTTTCAGTAGTAGAAAAATATCCAGATAATAATAAATGAAGAAAATGCAGAAAAATACAATAATTCTTTTTCACTATTTTAATGGTTAATCTGGGCTCACAAGGTCAACACAGTCCATTTAGCAGCTCTCCTGGAGCTTTCAAGAAGACTTTTATCAGCAGATGAGATCCAATAGAAAATGATTTTTCAGTTTCATTTAACACTTCAATTACATTTTTTTTTTCACATGAACACTATTTGATACAACCTATATAATCTCAATCCTGCAGCTCTTACATAAAAGTAATTCAGGTATTTTTGGTGGGATGGTTTATATGTTGTAAAATGTTTTGTCATCTGTTGCAATTACCCTCTTTGGAAAAACAGTACCACCAAGTGTGGACTGGGTTCTACAAAGGCTATAATATTAAACGATTGTTAAACGATTACTGGACCCCAAATTATATAAAGTAATCTAGAAATAACCACAGGTACTGTTGCATTTGGATTAAATAGAAAAATGGGCCCACAATCCAATGAATTTGGGATGGATAGCAGAAGTTCTTAATGACTTAAGATCGACTAATATTTGCAAAACTTCTATTCGTTCAACATCAAAATGGCTTACTAGTCATGAAAAATATATGTTTCATGAGTGGCTGTAAGGCCTCCAGCTCAAGGAAAGAATCTGTTGTTCATTCTTGAAGTTTAATCATAGACACTTCTCTGATTAAAAGGCCCACTCAATAATTGGAAATGACGCCAGAGGCCAGGATCCAAACTGAAGCAATTTTATTAAATAGTCAACAGATTGTCTTGGTCGTATTTGGTCATGTTTGTCTTTTTACTGTACAAGAAGCAAATCAGATTATAAACTTTTCTAAATCAACAATTTTGTGATATCCTAATATCAGGATATCCTAATTTTCAACTAATATGTATTTTGAATTAAAAAAAAAAACTTGTTATATGCAGCTCTCAGATCAATCATCATATAACACACCATGAAACATTATTTATAGAAGATGAATTAGGCCCAGAGCTGAACAATGGGTTAGACAACCTAACTAATGAAGAAATCCTTCTTGTTACTCACTAAACATGTGGTAGGTGCACATCACCTCTGCCTCTGTATCAACCAATTCTGTCGCTTCCTCCTGTGTCTCTGTGTGCACCTGGTGAAACATTAACCACTGTGTCTTCACGGGTGTGTCTGTGTGCACAATTCTACATTAATGGCTCTATGCCTGATTGCAGCGTGTGTGCCATGTTACGGCTGGCTGCAGTAAAAGTGAATCATTAAGATGACACAGTAAGACGGGGGGGGGGGTGTCTATAAAGCCCCAGCTGTCGTGCCAACTGCATCCTCAGAAACAAGAGGGGTAAAGCAGACAGGATCATTCAATAGATACAGTAAAGAGCAACCAAGATATAATACATCAGTCTAATACTCAGCCAATCAATCAAGACATCTTTGCGCTGTGAGTTTGACAAAATTCAATTGAAAGATTAGCCTGAGTAAAGTCGTGAAGCTCACAAGATATTTTTAAAACCAAAGGAATTGTTTCTATCAGAGGAGGTTTGAGAATCAGTGCCAGAATGTGTTCAGGTGGTTTTGCCAAGTGTTTGGGGGCCACTCTGGTGCCTCTGTCATTTGTGTGTGTGCTGTGCAACATCCTGCTGTTCTTCCCCAATGGGACATCTGTGGAGAGCCAAAACATCACAGAGGAGGTCTGGTACTTTGGAGGCATTTTAGGATCTGGAGTGCTGGTGAGTGCGTAAACACTGACCACTGGTGAAATCCACCCTGCCACTATTGGGTAATGTTCATCACAGAATAGACGATACAGCATTATATGATCTGCTTTTATATAACTTGAGACACATTTTCTGTATTCTTGTAGTGTTTTTTGTGTAATTTTTCAAATGTTAAATCTTAGTACAATAGCACATGACCCGTCTACCCTCCTGAATACAGTAAATTATAAACTGTACAATGAAAGTTTATTTTTTCTCTTGTAGGATTAAAGTCCTGCTGTTTTTACTGTTTTATATTCTAATCTTAGAAGATATTCTAGTTATATTCTTAATCTTACATTACTGAGGGTGTGATACTGTGTTAAGCAACAATTACAACATTCACAAAAACTTCACACCTCCCCAACTATTAACTAACTCAACCTAAATAATTCATCCATTCATTCATTATCTATACTGCTTATCCATAAGAGCTTATCCGCCCTTGCCCAGCTGACATTGGGTAAGGGCGGGGTACACCTTGGACAGGTCGCCAGTCTATTATAGGGCCAACATATAGAGACATATAGACAAACAACCATTCGTGCTCACACTCATGCCGTCATGCTTTATCCGCATAATAAAGCAGGTAACTGAGAGAAATCAGGTGAAAGCAGGAAACTAAAAGTAAAAGTGCTTGACTCATTACATGTTCAAAATGTATCTTAAACGATTCTGATGGCATGTCTGCTGAAAAATGAGACAATGCTGCTGAAAA
The DNA here is from genome assembly GCA_038496675.1 of Rachycentron canadum. Taxonomy (NCBI): domain Eukaryota; kingdom Metazoa; phylum Chordata; class Actinopteri; order Carangiformes; family Rachycentridae; genus Rachycentron; species Rachycentron canadum. The sequence continues at coordinate 4,109,727 of CM076656.1, read as the reverse complement.
CAGGTGTAGATTTAAGAAATGACCACTTCAGAAACTAGTTTTAAAACAGTCTATCTCTTTCTGACAATGATGTTTATCTTCCTACTGCAGAGGAACACGTAATTCATTGTGTCGTATGTGTGAACTTGGTATGTGTTTTTTTATTGTCAACAGATGATCTTCCCAATTCTGGTTTTCCTGGGTCTGAAGAACAATGATTGCTGTGGTTGCTGTGGCAACACAAACTGTGGGCGGAGATTTGCGGTGAGGAGATGTTTCGCTGTTCAACTTCTCACCATAATCATAAAATAATAAGTATTTGCAGCTGTGGGTGGGTGGTTCTGAATTAGAGTCACAGGAAAGGCATATTAGAAGGGGTCTCAAAACAATTCTGCAGAAGCTGATTTTGTTTGTGTGTGTGTGTGTATGTGTGTGTGTGTGTGTGTGTGTGTGTGTGTGTGTGTGTGTGTGTGTGTGTGTGTTTGTGTGTGTGTGTGTGTGTGTGTGTGTGTGTGTTTGTTTGTTTTTGCTGGTTAAATGATACACTCAAGTATTTACTGTACATGTCCCACTCTATTCACTGTAAACATAATCATGTTTGCCTCTTGGACAAACACTCAGTCTGAACAGCAGGTCACATGATGCCCAAAATAGTAGTTGCACTAAAATGCCTGTAAAGCTATTAAGATCATCACACTTCTTCACAAAATAAACTTATACTAATTATAATGTAAACATGTAAACACTGATTTGCATTAAGATGTTATTCTCCAGCCACAGATGTGTGCAAGACACTGATGGGTTGTTTTTCACAGTTGTGACACATGTCACAGCAGGAAAGTTATAGGTCAGTGGAATTGCTGTTTCAGTGTCCTGGTATTTTTCATGTTGGCTCACTGTCATGGATACTGGAAAACTTCAACAGAACACATCCTCTGTTAATGTTGGTGTAGTATCATCTGTAATGAGAAAACATGAATTTTGGACACCTGAGCATTTTTCCCTTTGATATAACCTGAGTGTGTGTTCTTGCCACAGAAAAAGTGTGTGCAGTGATATGAAATCTAAGTGAAAGAGTTAAAACCTATTTATTTTTGATGACATTGGGTAAAAAATTTTAAACAGAAAAAGTTTGCAGTGTGTTTACTCACTGTTGAGCTGCTGTGCCTGTTAAGCGCAGAACCTATTTGCGTTTAATGGAAAACAAGCACAATTCCATTGTATACACACATGCACGCACACACACACACACACACACACACACACTAGGCTTTACACAATGGTAAATGTGTGTGCATATTTATACACATACACACACGCAACTTGATGAGATTCGATTACTGTGATGAGAAATTCCTCTGATGGGAGTTTCACATGACTTTCTCACACAAAGCGGGTATTGTGTTACAGCAGACACACATACTGATCGATACTTCAGGAATGTGTAGGTGTGTGAGTGTGAGGAAAGAATTGACAAACAAAAGTCTGTCAGATTACCACACGGACTCACATACACACACACACACACACACACATTCACACCTTCTCAGTGGCTGTGTTGGCCGTGCTCTGTTAATGACCCTGGACCTATTCTCTGCACACTGAGAGAAAAACCTCATTGTTTAAGAAGTTCAAAGCTGAATGTATTGATTCTCCCCTCTCTCTCTATAGATGCTGAGCTCCATACTGTTTGCAGCTGTAGGTGTTTTGGGGTCTGGTTACTCAGTTATAGTTTCTGTTGTAGCCATCAACTCTGGCCCTCGGTGTATGACTTTCCAGAACGAAACAATGACAGTGTGGAGCACTCCCTTCATAAATGGGTGAGATATACAAAATTATTACACACTTAAAACACGTAAAATTATTTACACTTTTCACATGTTTTATTTAAAGTTTTGACATCCCAAAGAAGATTTTTGTGATAATTGTGGCAACAACAGGTTGGCAATGCCAATGGGAAGAAGCTCTGAGCCTCTCTTCTAATTGGCTAACTGTTTAGTGATTGAAAAAAAATATATAGCAGATTTCAGTAAACTCAGAAAACACTCAGAAAACTAAATTTTCTAAGGTTGAATGGTGGGTCCGAGTGGGTTGCAGCATGGCTGTGATAAGTGAATGATTTGTTGTGACATTACAAGATTACAAAAGCCCTTAATTCTCTGAATACAGGCTGTTTGCATTTCTCTGCAGGCTGGGCACTTTGATATTTCCACAGTATTATTATAGAACCTAGACCTGCTTTATTATTAAAAAAAAGACATGGAAATTTCACTTTATATAGTATGGGACCTTTAAAACACTTAAATATTATTTTATATTTTATATCATCTGTGCAACCATCACTGTAATGACAAATATGTAGTTTCTCTCAGATAAACAATTCAATCATATTCTCAGTAAATTGTAGATGTAAACATAAAAACATTGTATTGTGTAATGATTTAAAGGTTTATAAATTGTTTTTTGCAAAATACAAAAACATGTATATTTCGAAAATTAAAATGATAATGTAAAATTGCAACCCATTGCAATTGAGTTGAATGGAATGAGCGTTAACTGAGACAGTGTATCTGTTACACTGAATAATCCAAAGATCAAGACTGCATTATCATGTGGGGAACTGAATTACACAGAATTAAACAAGTAGTAAACAAGTAAAATAAATCCTCTCTTTCGACAACAATTTCCATGTAGTTTCTGTGATAGAAAGAAATTCCAAAGGAAACTGCTCACAGTGACATGTGTATTTTTTCCAGAGTAATTGACACATTGTTTCTGGAAAGTTACTTTTTTAAAATATAATTTTTCAGTATTGTGGGCAGCACAAAAATTTACCTATTGTACTGAGGTCATATTAGAAATCACACAGGTATGGCTAGATATAGAGAAGAGTTGTGTTATGTTTGGGTCATTTTCTATTCAGTTTTATTCAAATTCTTACAATGTTGCAAGTGTGTTGTAGTTTACTTTCAGAAACAATGACATTTTTAGGCCTACTGACTTTGCTAAGGTTCACTCTTTTAATCTAAAGTTACAGGCAATGTAGCTTGTAACGCAAGAATATGAAATTGCTGTAAACTTCTGTGTTCACTCCTTAATTAACCTGCTTTCCAGCAGATTAAAATTGTTAAAAACGTGTCTCTTTCTCACCCTCCCTCTCCAGAAACTACCTGTTAGAAACTTCTTTGTGGTCAGTGTGTTTGAAGCCGGCCGGTGTGGTGTCCTGGAATCTGTCTCTGTTCTCTGTGTTGCTGGTGATGGGTGTAATCCAGATGGCACTCTGTGTAGTGCAGGTGGTGAACGGTCTTCTGGGAGCTCTGTGTGGGGACTGCTGTTGCTGCTGTGAAAAGGTCAGTACTCCTATATTCGGATTAGTCGATTTATGAAAGGAATTTGATCATTTTGAAGGGAAATCTGAATAGAATCAACATAATTTGTGTCAGGAAATAGACACTTGCCTGGTTACAACAAGAAAAAAAAGAAAGGCAAACAAGAAATATTAATAAAAAAGAAAGCAATCAATGTAGTCATGTTGCTGTGTGAGGAAGCTGTCCAAAAAAATTTACAAAAGTCACAAATACCTCATAAACCTCTTACAAATATAAGTACTAATAACTAAAATCAGACCAATGTACTGTCTATACCCCTATTTAATCATAAATCTAATAAAAATGAAAATATTTTTTGTCTTTCAGAGTGCTAGACATGCCTGAGTGTTTCCTGCTGCTGAAGGAAGAGAGGAGAGTCTGAAGGTGGCCGCTTTTTTCATTTATTTATTTAGTTACTTTCCTTCCGGTGAAATGACAAGGCTCTAATTTAAGTGGTTACCCATGTGTCTGTGCTGTCTATTTATGATTATGATTATAAAAATGCATTTCATTTTCTTACTCTCTCTCTCTCTCTCTCTCTCTCTCTCTCTCTCTCTCTCTCT
>CM076656.1:4027020-4105423 GCA_038496675.1 Rachycentron canadum | reverse complement strand
TGTGTGTGTGTGTGTGTGTGTGTGTGTGTGTGTGTGTGTGTGTGTGTGTGTGTGTGTGTGTGTGCGCGTAAGAGACAGAGTGAACAAGCCCTGACGTGCCTGAATGTCATACCTGTACCTACACCAACAATAAAATTATCTTACTTTGTGTAACTCTGACACTTAGATATATGCTCAAAGGTAGGCTACAACATGAAACATGAGCATTTTCTCACAGTTTTTTGTGCTGCAACAGCTGCTGTTATCACTGGTTGTAAACAAAGTCTTCATAATGTCTTTCCATGCCAAACTGTTTTTTCTGTCTCAGAGGGAATTAACAGGAAAAAAAGGCAGCCTCTAATAAAGACCTGTTATCTTCTGCATTTGTACAGTTGTAGTAAAGACATGCCCTGGTCATTACTTGAGGACATTTGATGTGTTGTAAAAAAAAAAAAAAAAAACCCTGATGACATAATAATGGGGCAACGGGCAATGAGAAAAGTCAAACACTAGGCTGACCAATGACAACCAACAACTTAACAACAACATCACTCAGTCAGACATAGACATTCACGTTTATAGGACTGTGGCAGTCCAGCTATAAAATACCACTTTTCAGGGATTTGGGAGAAACAATAAAACATTGCATCAGACAGAATCTGTCAATACTGCATGTTAGGTTATATCAATAAACAACTTAGAATTCAGGAAGTTTACTATCATTTATAATCAGGTATAAATCAAATCAAATTTGATTTATATAGGACAAATCATAACACTTTACAAACAGGTCTTAACCAAACTCAAAACATACAGATGTAAAGAGTATTAATGATAATTATGACTGCTACTACTACTACTAATACATTAGTAGATAACAGCAGTAGATTAAAATAATAATAATAGTAATAGGAAGCAGTAATAGTCGTGTTAGTAAGTATAATCTCACTTACTGCTCTATTTTAGAGAAGCCCCTTCTGCATTCAAAACACTATAAGAAAAAAAAAACATGTTAAATTCACTTTCTAAAAACACAATAAAGTCAGATGCATTATTGAGTTGAACAGAAAACCAAACCATGTCATTCCAAGAAGAAGTTGTCATTTAGTGTTTTATCAGGAAATGTAATAATTAAATCTGTAAAATAAAACATTTGTTCAAATTTAGCTGATACACTGTATGTGGAACAGATTTCATTGCTATACTGTCCTAAAGTGTAGCGGAACAAAAGGAGGGGAGACCAGCAGGGCTCTTGGCGAACACGGAAGGAATAAACGGTTGTACCAGGTCAATGTCAGCTAGCTAAATTCAAAATATGAGGATTTTAACCTGAACCAAAGGTAATTATTGCGTCCGTGTCGCGGCAGCGTGGTTTTTATCGCGAGTTTTCCTCTTTGAATCGTCAACTGTAAATTGAATTACGTTGTTGAACCTGTTCGGTCGAACGTTATTTCGTTTGTTCCGCCTGAAGTAGCAGCGCTGTTACCTGAATGCTGTTTAGTTGTAATAAGTGAACCCAGTAAAGGCAGACTGGTTTGACTAGTTTAACACTTTAACAGTCCTCAGAGGGTTTGTCATCGTTTTTAGTTATTATTTTTATTTTATTTTTTTTAGCATTCCATGTATGTCGGGTTTTGTTTGGGAGAGAGCGCGAGCTTAAAATGATCAATAAATGAATAAGGTACACTTTAAAGCAATTTATTCTCTGCTTTGCTTTGTCCTCCATGATAGTAGACAGTATGTGTTCGGGTTTATAACTGTTGGGTGCACAAAATAAGCAACTTGTAAATGTCAATTTGGGTATAAATATCCACTATACATTGTTCATCCTTTACGATTCATTTTTTTTTTTTTTCTTATTTAGCATTTATTGTGTGTCTTTTGTTTTTCAGATGCTCACTGTCGTATTTAGAAGAAGCACATTTGCAGCCCAGAGGGTAAAGCACGTAAACACCATTCATGTTCATATTTCCTAGTAATTACCATTTAGGAAGTGGAATACAATTTGAATTTGAACAGCAGTGTTTTGTTTCCCAGGTATTTCACTGGGCAGGTCCTCCAAAAAGATGCTGGACATCAGCCCTGTCTGGAACTTCTGATAGTGGTTCTGGCTTCGTGCAGACCTGCTGGGCATCATCAGCACGGCTGGCTTCTAGAGAGAGGGACAATGGGCTTTCAAAACCTCCTGCTGTCCTTGGTTTGAAGAGGACTGAGCCCTTCCTAAACACTCGAACCCATATTTTTCAATATCTTGTGAGGAACAGATATTTCCACTCTTCTGCTCTGAGGTTGAAAAGGCGACTGAAGCCTGAACCTCCTCCCAGAGAACTGGATCTGCTGCGCTATGATATGAAGCATTTTTGGAAGAGTCCTAAACCTGCCTTGTACCTGGGGTTTGCAGGGCTGATCCCCTTTGTGTTACCTACTATGTTCATGGCTATGACTGAGAGCTACTACTCAGAACTGGCCTATGCACAGTTAGCGTATGGTGCCGCCATCATTTCCTTTCTGGGTGGAGCGCGCTGGGGATTTGCTCTTCCTGAGAGCAGCCCAGCCAAACCAGACTGGATGAACCTGGCCAGCAGTGTGGTTCCCTCCCTGATAGCCTGTATGGCCATGCTGATGAGCAACCACATCGCTCCTGCAACTGCCACAGTTATCATGGGTCTTGGAATCTCACTGCATAATGATCTCTCTCTGCTGCCAACTTACCCCAGCTGGTTCAAAGCCCTGTGCTCCATCCTGACCACTGTGGCATTTTTTTCTCTATGTGTTACACTCTTAATGAATGGAACGTACCCTGAAAAGAAACTTTTTTCAGATTAAATACAAAAGTACAAAATAAAAAAAAGTAAGCTGGGCAAGAAATTCCTGTACTTCCCCGTTTTTGGCGATTCAACATCAAGGTTTTTCTTTATTCGTTTTCTGCCCTATTTACTGTTATCAGTTAACAGTCTTGTCAGGTTGAATACATTTGTCAGAACCTTTTGTAAAGTCATAGCAGAAAAAAAATAAATTTGTGTGTCTGTCACAAATGGGATGCAATGACATATGTTTTCTCTTTTCTTTTCCAAGTGTTCTGCCTTCCACATCCAGCCATTATATTGAAGCCTGTATGAGTATAAAATGTGAATGTGAATACACTGTCTTTCACATTATTCAGAGAAGGTAAGTATTTGCCAGTGCTTGCCACCACTTGGTGTTGCCAAAGTTATTTAAATCCTATTTTCGTATAACAAGTCAACACTTAATTAAGATAATATGTGCATGTATTTTATAAAATAAATCTAAGCCTTACCTATTTTTTTTTTCTTTGACTATTTAAGATTGACCAATCAACATTTTATAGTTTTTCAATAATTTACCAGTCTGAAATGATGCAGTCTGTTTTGTGAGGACAACTAGAGGTATTTGATGTAGATTGTGTAAAGGAACACATTTAAGATGCAACAAGCAAATGTTTCATGTTTTAACTTAATTATAGTTTATCAATTATTCATTTTTTATATACACATCAGGTATTGGGTAGTTGAAAAAGCAATTCTTTTCTCTCAGTGTCTAAATTAGTAGTATAAGCAGGGCCATTCACTGTATCCTTTTACATGCTCAGGATCAGACAGCTAAAGTCAGGAGTACTGACATCACTAGGGAAAAAGGTATTACATAATATCTGAACTGGAGTAATCTGTACTTAAAGGCTCGGGGTCAACTGCACACCATCAAATGGCACAACACAGGACTCCAGTGAAAGCTCATACTGAGCAGAGGTTTATGGCAAACATTAAGTATTCATTCAAATTAAAATGCATTTCAACAATAGAAGAAAATAAATTAACTCACTCATCTTCTTGTGTGTATTCAAATGTTTTTATTACTGTAAACACCAGCATCTAATTAAGCAAATATTGGAAAAAAAGGCAAAAAAAGGGTGGGTGGAGAAGTCCACAGACATCTGGGAGAAATCACATAAGGCACATTACTCTCCTGTTCATCAAACTCACTGAAAAGGTGCCATAATAATGTCCTTTGTGGACCCAGCAACACTGAAATCAAAACAATGAGACTTATCAACCTGACTACTTTTTGATATTCACAGAGAAGAGATTGCTAAATAATGTTATTCCTCTTTAGCAGGTGATACGTTGGATTTCCCATCAGAATCGAGACTGATACAAAAAGGTGCTTTTGGTCAATTTTCAGAGGAACGTGTGACCCATTTCGGGTAAACTGACATCAACAGGACACATATACAACTTATATAAAAACATTAACATTTCTACTCAAACCAGCGATAAATGTAATGAATCTTGGAATCAAAAAATAACCTCTCCAAATGTTTGTGTTTTCAAAAAGCCTTTTCTTTGGTTGATTAAATGGATAGTCAGTTGACCCAAATGCTGTCCTGAGACCCTCAGTGCACTTAAATCTTTGGGTGCATCATAAACGCAGCCTGGACAAACTCAATACAGATGGAAACACTGTAGGAGTCTTATTAATTAATAGTTATTATGAGTGCTGCGGGATTTTCTAAACACCTTTTTTGTGTAGTAGCTCAACAGTTTAGCCAAAGTCCTACAGTCACTTCAAAACTTCTACAATGCCTCTATCTGCAGAGTCCAGAAGGTGGTGACCTACAGGTAAACGCATTCTTAACGTGACAATTTCCCTAGTACGTAACAAGGGAAGTGTTTTGAAATATGACACTGTTGCACGTCATCTTACACTCTGGTATTCACAGATGACTCTTCTGCCTACTTCTGTATCCCCAGGCCAGACCGCATGTACTCATACACTACGTAGCTGATGCTGACAGCCGGTATGACCTTCATGAAATTGGGCAGGATGCCACGGTAAAGTCCGAAGAAGCCTTCCTTTTCCACAATCTTCTTCACCATCCGGTTCATTGGTAGCTGCTCTGAGCCCTCCATAGAAGCTGAGAAAAGAACAGTTCCAATCAGACAATAAAAGAAAACCGAAGTTTGTATAACACTTCTGGATTCTTGTCATTTTTAATGCTCGTTTATCTGGACAGTCTCACTTTTTTGTCCCCTTATGGCAGGACTGTGGTTTTTAGAGCTGTGTTTACATCCATGCACAACTCCTACAATGAACTCATAATAACATTTCTAATTTCTAACACCCTCAGGTTGTAGAGGAATGTCACTAAACTACTACTATTCTCACTGTTCTCTTGTTTATTTCAGTTCAAAAAATAAATGTCTTCCTTTAAGCCCATCTTTCGTACAAATAATGAAACATACTCCAGCCTGCCAACACAACACCATCAAGAGAATATATTTGGCTTTCCTTGGTGTTTAGTCAGTTTTTACCTTAGCAACACTACATGAATATGCATTTTCAAGAGTATATCCCCAGTCAGGTAATGTGGTGCATATCACTGCTTTATTCACTTTTCAGATTTATATCTCACACTGTATATGATCAGTTAATAAAACAGGATGCTTAGTTGCCTTTGTATATGTAATTTCTTTCCTTGCAAAGTACTTTTTAACCTCTGGATAACAATGTACACTGGCTGAATGACAACAGTGACAAATTAAATTGTTTTTTTTCATTGGGGTTTGGTTAATCATACCTTGTGCCTGCATCCTTGTGCGGATCAGAGCCAGGGGGTAGCTGGCTAACTGGCCACATGTGCTGGATATGGTACCACAGCCAAGCAGAACCAGAACACCTGGGTTAGCTGTGTCTTTAGCGTAGTGGGACAACCAGACGTTCTTCAAGCTCTAAGGATGGATACACAGTATGTGTGTGTGAGGAAGATATCTTAGTTTTGTCTTATGTAACAAACTTGTTTATAGACAGATGTGTAAGAAAGTGAAAGTTCACGTCCATATTTTCCAGATGATAATCGATCAACGACACATACCTCGTACACAGCCAGATCTATACCAGCATAGGGAATAATGCCCAGAATATTGGGAATGTAGCCCTTGTAAAACGCCTTCACTCCCTCCTTTTTCAGGATTTTCTTGGCACAATCAAACATTCCTGAGTACTGTCCAGTCTTCCTCAGGGTCAGACGGGTTTTCATCACCTGAATAGACAGAAATTATCATTAAATACACATATCATCATATCATTGAGCATCAAATACTTAAACAAATACTTAAATAAATGTTACTATTCATATTCATATAAAATCTTGCTCAAAACATCTATGTTCTGCTAAATTTACTCATGTAGTCCCTATGGTTGTCTATTCTGTTCTCACATCAGATGTTTTACTTTCTTTCATCAACCTTTTGTTTTTTTACCACTTGCCACCACTTACCACCAACTGCTTTGGCAATAATTAAGTCCTCAACATGGAAGGAATAAAGCAAGTTCCAATAAAAATGAAACAAAAAGAGAATTCCTGACTATTTAACTTAACTAACTCTAACAACAAAGCTTCATTACCTTATAGTGGATGCTATCTGTATTATTTTCAACATAACAGGAATAACATGCAAAGTAATTCAGGCTAAAAAAAATCATGTCAGAAATCAAGCACAATTAATGATAAATACAAATAGCAATGCTACATGTTTATGAAAATATTAAATAAAATACATAAAATATTAAAAATGATGCCACTTTTAGAAATCAGAAATACAATACAAACACTGTACATATTATATATACCCATACACAATACATGTACCTACAAGTTGTGGAAGGTTATTGTATAATGCTGTAAACATTACTACCACAAACACACACAAACCCTCTGTGTTTTTCTGTTGTTGAAGCTACTTCTCTGCTCACCTCCATGGGGTAGATGGCGGTTTGTGCTGTGGCTCCAGCCAGTGATCCAGCCATAAACCTCTCATGGGTCTTGACCTTCCCTGGCTCACTGGACAGCAGCTTCTTATACTGATGAAACACAGTGAACACAAGAGTGGGGCATAAATCAGCAAGAGTATATTCAGAATCATCTAACAGTGACAAAAATACTGGTTAGTAATCAACTTCAGCTGAAACATGAAGCATTTTGTAAGTACAATATTTTATTTTTGATAGTAGAAATCAGCAGGTATGTGCTTCTCGAGCAGAATGATCTATCAACATTACTAGTACCATTAAGAAATAAAATAATTCATTTTTAGTTGGCTGAAGGCAAACCCGAGGTGTGGGCTGTAATCAGTGAAAGTGAAAAGTGATTTTACCTGCTCATAGGCCATGAACTTGATGGCCGTCTCTGGGGCGATCTTCAGGACATTAATACCATTTCCTCTCCACAGAGATGTCACGCCTCCCTCTTTTAACATTTGTTTGAAACCACTGACCAGGCTGATTTTGTTGCTCTTAGACGCATGTACCTGTAAATGAAAAAAGGCTTGAAACTGTACACTGTGACTTCTCGGTAGGAAACTACCTAAATAGGAGAATTATTTTCACCACATTATGTTCTGGAAGAGCCTCTTCCTATTTCTCTGTGCCATTTCAGCACACAACATAAGCATGACCATATGTGGTACCATTACATTTTTATGCCACACTCTTGAGTATATTAAAATGATGAATACACTGCATCCCGCTTTGAATAAACCATGTCTTTGTTTGGTCTGACAGACACAGGCACCACAGCGAATTTCGATGTCTTGCCACGAAACAACATTCCTCCTTTGATATGCATGACATTTATACAGTCTGCTCTACACCTGACACACAGACACATAATGTGCTATTGCACGATCTCTGGCTCCTTAAGGTGGAGCATTAAGAATGAATAAAAAAAGGCAGTACATCTTGTCTGCCGCCACAGTCTGTGCAGATGAACCTGTTGCTGCAGTGCTTTAACCAGTGTGCCCCATAAAAAGGGTGCATGAGTGCGAGGGCCTTCCCAACGCTGCCTGTAGCTTCAATTTAAAATGTGATTTATAAACAGAGTATATAACTAATAAAAAGTACAATTCTTGACACAAACACACACACCTGCATGAAGACCTTCATTCTGTCCAGCGGGGCTGTTCCTGTACGGGACACAGCACCCGCCATGGCTCCTGCCGTCAGCTGCTTCCACCACAAACCAGTGGTCTTCTCCTCCTCTGTGAACTCATCTGGGATGCTGAGGCTGTCACCAATGTCCAGCACCTGCCCACAATACAATACCATGAAATCACAGCCAAAGACAATCATTCAACATCTGTCAAATGTGTTGTTGTGTTACTTTGGCCAACCAGTTTTTGTTTAATTTATTTTCGTGCCTTTCACTCTTCTGTTAGTCAATTACTCCGTTAGCCTCAGCCTAGTTTTCCTCCACGGTATGTCCGTCTCACTTCTGTCATACATTTTTTTTTTTGTTTGTTTTTTTATTTGGGCGTCTTCAGAGCTACAGCTGCCGCCATCTTGGTGTACAGTCACCATGGTTACTGCACAGCAAGTCCAGTTAGCATTTCCAATCTCTGTTAGAACAGAACAACTGTCTAATATCTTCTAGTACAGATGTTCCTGCAGCTACCTGTGGATGTATGATCGTATACCTTGACCCACTGTATGTTTAGATAACATCTAGAGATTTAGATGGTGATCAGCCGACACTGATGCTGGAACTTCCTCACTCAAAACCCGGCTAACGTTAGCTCCTCACCCGAAGCACCTGGTAGTTACATTATCTCACCTTTTTAAAAATGTGCTGCCTGCATGTTTTCATAGTTCATATCAGCTGTGTCGTTTCGCAGTGCGACAGGTAAACGGCTAAACTGAATCTGAACCTCGGGGGGAAACTTTTACCTATAGAGAGAGAGCTTTGCTCCGAGGAGGAAGACCGCGTTGAAACATGTCCATTCGTCCGTCTTTCGCTTTATTGTTTGCTTTCTGTTCGTTTATTTAAAAACGTAATACATTTCACGTTACACACACAAGGTCAACTTTTTCAACTTTGTTGAGTTTTAGACTCATCACGAAAAAAAAAAAAAAAATTCCGTCACATTCAGGAAATTAATTCTGTTGAGTAAATATCAACTTATAAGTTCTCTCTCAATCTTTTCTACATAAACCATGTGTGTGTGTGTATACATATACACTTTGTGTTAGTTTGCGCTAATGAGCTGTTTTTCAGATGCAATTTAACACAGCCTTTAATGACTGGCGGGACAAGACACACACCACGGCCTCATCCGAAATCTGGCAAAACTGCAGGTCCTTGCTGAGAGATTGGCATCACTGCAGGACAGCCTCAGTTACATTAAATAAAAAGATACCACAGATACCTGTGTGATAAGAATGCTTGCACTTGAACACAATTTCTTGCACTGACTACTCCGGACTACCGATCTTCAACAAAAACATTATATGTTGTGTTGGAGTGCAACAGAATAACTTAAATGTCCATGTTGCTGTTTCCACTCTCTGTGAAATGCATGCTGCACAAACAAAAGCTCTTATACAACTAGTCTGTGCGTTGTGAGTTCAGCCACAACTAGAAAACAATATATAAGACAATATAAATATTAAACATAAATGTAATTTTTTTTTTTTTTTTTTGCTAAATTTACTAAATATAGAATTGTGACCAAGATAAGTTCTGGAAGCACTATTTATAAATTATCTTAAACATATCTGACATCTTGACAGTTCTTTTCTGCAGTTTAATTTAATTTAATCGCCGACACATACACCAATACAATATATTCATTATTAATGTTAAACTAAAAGAGGCTGATATAAAGACCCCACAGCTCTACTATAAAACTACTTTGTTTCACTTCATGAGCAGGTGGCACACTGAGCTGAAAGGGTCACTATACAAACCTACCATGTCCACCTCCACCTCATAGATCCCCCCATCATCTTCAAAGTCGATGAAAAACCAGTTTCTCTGGAGTTGCTGCTGCTGCTGAGGCTGCAGCAGAGCCACGGCCATCTCACACCTTTGATAAAGCTGCTGATCCAGTATTGTACAAGCTCCCTCTCAAAATGATATGAATCTTTTACACGATTCTAACAAGTTGCACAGTCAGATGGTGTGGGTCTGCAGATCAAATCCAGCCTGATGTGAGAAATGCTCTGTACAGAGTGGCCGGTAACCTTCGATGTGAATTCTGGAGGTGATGGGAAGCTGCCACTGCCATAGATTACCAACCACTTTTTCACCCTCACCAATGCCTTATCTCGTCCTCCTCTCTCCTGTACAGCCCTGTACTAGACTTCCTCTCACATCGACCTGTTCCAATCCCACTGACGGGCTAATCCCCCCACAGGTCAGACTGAAATTAGCTTATCTCTGCCAATTTTAGAAGCTATAGGTTTATTTAACCTCTGAGATTGTGCCAGTGAACAGAGGCAGCGAACGTCAGAGATTAGCCATTGACTGGAACTGGCATGCAATAATTGTACGTGTCCCTTAATTAGTTTCATAATGTCGACAATCTACACTTGAAAATTCATGTTAGTGTGGTAACAGTCACAGTCATCGTAATAAAGCTCGTCATGAAAAAGCCAAGCGTCTTTTCCAATGCCAGCCTCTACTTCTTTACAGTACAGTCTTGATCACGTTCAGAGATACAAAGTCTTCATAGTCTCCTCGTGCTCTTTCTCAATATCTTTCCCTCCTTTTCTCACCTCTCCCCTGGAAATGAATGAGCATAATCTGTTGATGTAGAGGTACTGATCTGTTGCCAAAGTCCTCTGCCAAATCCAGTATCAGCTGACAACTCTCTGTCACAACTTTCTCCTTTAGTGCTGGGTTGGATCTTCCGGGTTGGATGTTAATTAAATCAAAATAAAGTTTTTATCTTTCAGTGTTAGAGCTTCCTCGACCTATTCAGATTAGCAAAATTAAGGTTATGAAAGAAATGGATCTTTTCGTGACCGATTTGTTATTTGGGCTATAATCACCCTTCTTTCCATTGGATTGCAACACGACTTGGCGTGAAGGAATTTGGAACGTGTTCTTGTTTCTCCCATAGAAACAGTATGAATAATAATTCAGTGGCACATTATTAAAACCTCATAAAAACAAATGAGAAATTGACAATTAGTTAAAAATACTCATCTTTAAATTTATAGCTAAACCATGAAAGCAGATCTTTACTCTGCAGCTTTTTGTGCTTTACCTTTTTTTTTACCCTCTACCTTTTTGTGTTTGTATTAATTAGCAAGAACTAAAATGATTTGCAGTAGACTGATGACTCTTTAGTTGGATGTGGACATTACTTTGGTCTCTGATTTATGGGTGTGTCACTGTGTTAAAAAAAATAATCCATGTTTATGATCGCTTTTCTCTCCTTCACACACACAAACACTAACAGTGCACTGACAGTGTAGTTACAGAGTCGCGCCCGCCCCTTACCGTGCTGTGCTTCCAGTAGCGGATAATCTCCTGCAGATTGGTGGCTGGGTTAAACAGGAAGTGCTCCCTCCATTCATTCCAATCCACAGTCATGGTGCCGTCCACATCGATACTGTATAACAAAGACAAACAGAAGAAATTTTATTTAATGTGTGGAAATGATGTGAGCTATAGATCCTGCCTGAGTTGTCCTGTCCATAGAGTCATCTGTGTTCATCATCCCTCGTTTAAATATTATTTTATATTAAAATCTTAACTCAGTGGCCAGTTATTTCAGACTCACACAATTGGAACCATTTATTTACTCATGAGGATATTTCAAAAGATTAACTTTGATTTGTGTTACACAGGCTTTGTTCTATTGAAGGAAAAAACCAAAGACATTATTATGAGAACACAGGCAAACACCTCCAACTAGGGCTGGAAAATAAACAGAATTTATCAAAAAACACTTTATGAATCTCAAACAAGCATTTTTGGTGATTTTTGCCTATTTTGTCGATAAAGGGTAGAGCAGAGCTGCCAGGAGAAGAGGTGAGAGAGAGATATGACATGACATGCAACAAACGTGGCTAGTCTGACTTGAATCGGAGATTCACCGCCTTAAACCAGTCCAGAACCAGAACCGGTCCACAGTCCAGAATCTTTAGAGTTGCCATTATATTTATTAAGGTAAAAGTTTATTTATTTTTATTATTTTATTTACTTATTATTATCCTCACTTCACATCATACCTTAGACCTCTCTGCCAAAGGAAAAAGACAACTGGATGTGAAATAATGCTGATGTTCCAAATTCTTTTTAGACCAGTTAAGTTGCTCCTTACTTTCTATTCAGTCGGAGAGAGAGATTTGCCTAAGGTTAACAGATAGTGGTGGTGACAAAGCATGCAAAGAAGAATTAGGTCACAAGATATTAAGAGTAAAGTCATGCTTGTCTTGTCTGTATATTTTGAAACACACTCATCCACATCCCCTTTGGTCTTTTTTTTATTCTTTTTTAATTATTCTATGTGCTCATTTGGCTTCAGTGTACATCTTTTATTTCCTTCCTATGTGCCAGTTCAGCTTACTGACGCACTCATCAATTACTCATAACTTACTGAATGTGGTTTTCAAACAAATCTTATAGTCTGGTTCATTGTCACGCATATCCTGCTTTACTCTTACTCACTGTGATGTGAGCCCCTGGGCTGCAGCTTTAAACTTTGTATATGCAAATACATGACATACTGCCCAGCTCCCTGCATGAACACGGACTACCTTGCAGGGCAACCAACAGTTTAAAGTTCTAAAATTCACAAGCCTAAACTATGGCATACATCTTCAATTTACTATTTTTGAGGGACTTTAACAACAGTAAATGTTTGTTCCCCTACATCCATAGGTAATTAAACATTACCAAACAAGCAGCAAATTTTGCTAGTGAGAGAGCATGCTGTCCCCTTACATTTCATTTGTGCAATGAAGGAAATTAAGGTGTGACATGTTTTTTTTGTTCCACCTGTGGCAGTAGGATCTGACCAATCACTTCAGTCAACAAGCAACATGATTGGATGAGAAAGAATATTTTATCGAGCACTATTAGCAGCACAGATACCAGATATTGTGGTAAAACTTCACCTTAAGCCCCTTATTTAAGCGATACACAAACATATAATAACTGTTACACTGTAATGTAGCTGTAAGCAGATATAGGTACATTTCTTATGACTGAGTGACTGAGTGTTGAAGTTTCCTCACTGGTTGTTGCTCTTGCACTCACTCACGATAGGGCAGTGTTTCCAACTTAGCCTATGTTAGTATACAACTGTATATTTACACCTGTAACTCCTCCTCCTCTGATGATGATGATGATTACTGTTATTTAGTAAATATAAACCCATGTATAATAAAACACATACTGCACCAGACTGCTACCTTTCAGTACTCATGGCGCTAACTATGCTAATAATTATTAACATTATATACTGCACAAATAAAAGTACAAAAAAAAAAAATCACACTATGGACAAATCGTTACTTTACATTTTCGAGATTACAGATTTCTTGATGTATGTATTATACATGTATATAAATTAGGCTGTGATTTTTACACGACTACAGTACTTTATAAACTTAACTCATGGAGGAAGCCTGTGGACTTCTGCTGAACTGTATGTGGTTTGTATCACTGCTACCCTGTCCTGCAATATATACATCAGCTATCTCTGCATTTTCAGTGGGCTCAAAAAGCCAGAAACCATTTTCATTAGCATAATGTCTCCAGTTCAGACAGACTTCTTGCCAGCTATTTATCATGTACCATGTACACGCTGAGCTGGTTATCAGTCCCTCACACTGGTCACCACCGTTAACATTTTGTGCTCCAAATTGCTTTCCTTCACTTTTATCTGAAGATTATAAGGTTTATGCTATAAACCACATTTTACTCACATTTGTGTTGCTAAGCAATACTGGGAATATTGGGGGAACAAAAGGACCTAATTTATGAGCAACTATAAAATAAGATAGAAATACCTCTGAAGGATCTTCTCTGCATCCTCTTTGGTGATTTTGACTCCCAGATCAGAAAGTGACTGCTTTATCTCCATGAAGTCTATTCTGCCTGTTGAGAATAGAAACACAGTCGTCCAGCAGTTTTCAACATTAATTCATACACTGTTTGTTCTGTGGTTAAATCCATAAACATGTTTGCTGGAAAACAGTCATGACATACCATCATTATTTTTGTCCAAGCTCTTGAAGGTCAGCTGTAATTTCTTCTCATGCTCCTTTAGATACTTCGAAAACTCATTGAAGTCGAGCCCATCATCTTTGTCTTTGTCTCCAGAGGAAACAATTTTCTGAAGAAAAAACAGAACATTATCAATCTAGTTTCTTCATGTTGTATAGTGTCCACATCTGTTGGCTGTTGGGCGTCAGACCTGCTCGCTGAATGAAGGAAGAGGTTTTGGTTCTGCTGTGACATGGGGCAAGTCTGCCATCTACTTCTCAAGCAGCAGCTGCTCAGTTCTGCCAGTAGGTGTCAAAATACTGCAGAGAATAGCTTCTTCACTTATTCTGAACTTACTTCCTGTGTAAGCTCCAGGAGTTATAATTATCTGCTGTTATCTTTCCTTTCCCCTTTATGCTGCTGCCTTCCTGATTTCAATGATTTGTCTCTGACTGCCCTTATTCATAGTGGGATTATCCCCAATCAAGAGAGAATTCCATTCAGTTGTCTTGCTGCACAAAAATGTGCTGATTCAGGATCAGTTCCTCAAGAGAACAGCTGATACATAAACCTGCATCTGCATCACTATTGAACGGGTTCACAAGTTGATCGAAGCCACGTGTTCACGTGCAATCATGGAGACTAATTAATGGAAAAAAGAAATGATGTTCGAACTTACTTCCAAGAGCTGGCATATAATAATGCATGGGGACTTTACTGTCCAAATGAGACTGCTGGAAAGCAGCCAGTTTGTTACCTCTTTATCATATCATCACCAAATTGCATGCACAGGGAAAGCTCCTGTTTTATAGCAGCTGGTCACATGCAACAATGACCCTCTTTCCTGACTCATACTATCACAGGTAACTGTTCCACTAATGAATGTGAGGAATGTAAGATTATTTGATTTGTAAAGGTGGAACCATCCCCTGAAAGTAGCAGCCCACAATAAAAAGCTCATCTACACTCAACAATTTGAACTTTGATACAGCTTGGGAAAATCGTACACACCTTTTCAGCACCATTACTAGCCTGAGCTTGAGCTAGCCTGCTGTATATCAAGAGAATCTAGATCACAGAAATATATAGGCTCCAGCTGATTTATTACCATTAAGAAAAAAGTATGTGAAAAGCCTGAGGAAAGAGACTCAAACTGAGGTTATTAACGTCTCTTGTGATGGTGTAACTTGAAATTCATGGATTTAGCTGCCCAAGTGTTTTTTTTTTTTCTTGTCATCGTCCTCCCTCTTCTTCATATTAGATTTGTCAGTTTAGGATTAAACACGTGTCCATTACGCTTATATTTTCTATTTTACCTGGTAGGACAGGGTTCTCAGTTGTACACCTGAAGGCTGCCCTGAAAACCCAGTCCGATCTGGTTGACACTGAGCATATGCGCTGATACAG
The DNA here is from genome assembly GCA_038496675.1 of Rachycentron canadum. Classification (NCBI taxonomy): domain Eukaryota; kingdom Metazoa; phylum Chordata; class Actinopteri; order Carangiformes; family Rachycentridae; genus Rachycentron; species Rachycentron canadum. The sequence goes on along the minus strand of CM076656.1, from coordinate 4,090,023 downwards.
TTTAGGGATAATTGCCTTGCTTGAGGGCACTTCAGTGGAGGGCCAAAAAATAGCTTTCACCTCCCCGCTCTTTACAAGGCATGAATTTGAGATTCAATGCATTAAGGAAAATTCCCAAACTTTGACTAAGTATGATAGAAGACATACTAAGCTCCATAACAGATACTAAATGGACTTTGCGGTGAGATTGTTTTTCTAATTGATGTTTTCTGCCTTAAGAAGGAACTTTCAGCCAACATGGACAAGACATCCCTAAAGTGCTCGTAAAAACACAACATCTACATTTCCTTGACAACTAGACAAACGTCATCTGTTGATGACATATTGAAATATTCAGGAATACCTCAGGAATTAGATTGATGTCTCAGCTCTTTAAATAATGTAGAAGTGCTGAACCTGGTTGATGAATTGATAACAATTTATCAGGTAAAGCAACCAAACATCTACTGCCTTAACCTAAAGTGAATAAAGTACCAGTATCCAAAGTAAATGTACTTAGTTGTTGAGGCCTATAATTAAGGGTTGTGGTTGACACTGGTGAAGAAGCCAGTCATTCAGGAATGTGGTGCTACAATAAGTATTTGTGGGAACTACAAGTCCATCTCCCTCCAGCTGTTTCTACTGCATCCATGGCCCTACCTGAGCTGCTCCTTTCCCGGTTCTGATGCCCATCGCAGCCAGGCCTGCCTTCAGCTCGGACACATCCACCTTCCCATCCTTGTTGGTGTCCAGCTTGGCGAACAGCTCCTCGTACGTATCCGACGCATCTTCTGCACAGTGGCAGTCCGTAAAAAACAGCTTCCTCACGACTCGATACATGGTTGATCAACTAAGGCCTCTGAAGCTCCTCTCTCTCTCTCACACACACACACACACACACGGTAGGAAATTGGGCAACTCACACACACAGACACACGCACAAACCGATCCCTGTGGTTGGCACTTCTGGTTTCAAGCAGTTGGACAGTCCCGAGATTTCCGCAGCGCCGCTTGGAAAATAAGTGGAAGAAAAGTCCTCGTAAACCGGTGGAATGTGTGATGCGGTAAATGAAGCGATATAATGTAGGTTTTCGGAAAGCTGATGGCTGGATGAGGTAGGTTGGTGGCGCTGAGAAGAAGGGTGGAGAGATGAGAGATTCGGTTCACTTTTCCTGAGAGGACCTCCTCTTTTACTGCGCACACGCACATTACGGAGACACACCCTTCCACAACAACACACACACTGCTGTTACTATAAGTGCATTGTTTCATTTACATGTGTTGCTGCTAAGACGAGACAGTTGCTTCACTTTCTTTATGAACTTTCATTGATAAAAAAAAATCTCTTTGTCACGTGTTCCTTACTTTTTTTTTTTTTTTTTTAAATTGTCGTTGTGGTGTGGCGACAACACACACGTGCGCGCACGCGCGCGGATCGACTATCGGCCGAGTGTTTTCATACATGTTGAAGCTATGATCCCTGCCCCCATGGTGGGCTCCATGGGACAAAATTAAAAAGGGTAATCTGTTTCAGTTCAGTGAGTCATATCCACAGGAATCTGACAGCTGCTCCGAACAAAACACATCCCCACAAGTTTTTAATTGGGGTGTCCATTATTTTGAAAGCGAGAGGAAGCGAGGTGGACGGTGTTCAGGTGACAGTGTTCAGAACTATCTTCCTTGGAAATGTTGGCACTCTGTGTAAATCAAATGTTAGATCATTTAAACTCCTACTTTTCATCCATGGTCTATTTTTATTACAAACACATAAATGAGCTTTAAAAAGAGTGGAAAGTTTCCAAAGATTCCAACTGTTAGACTTCAGTTTAGGGAAAACCTTGCAAGATTTGCAGGAACATACATATAAGTTATTCACATACATATGTTTGTAAGTTTTTTGTTTGTTTGTTTGCATATCTTGAATGCAGTCTATTTGATGAACTGTGCAGCTTGTGCCAGTGTAAGAATAATATTGAATAATGCACAGGGGGGAAAAAAGAGTAGAAAATAACATGGGATGGATGAATTTGTAATGACATTTAAAAAAAAAAAAAATGTTATCGTATGAAGGATTTGTCTTGAAAAGTGCTTTTCACAGAAGTGTCATAGCAGAGGTTACAAAGTACCACAAGGTGGCGACAAATGTTACGTAACAGCAGCTGGTTTCATTCTGTTATTATTGGGGCCAATCAGTGCTGCTGTTGTACCGACTGACCGCCAGATGGCCATAGTGTGAGGAGGCGGGATTTCCTTAACTACAATCAAGCTAACAGCTGACATCACAGTGCATCCGTTTAATTAACACTTACTTCAAAATAAAACAGTGATGGCTATGAATAAAAATTAGAAACCGTAAGTTGTAACCAGTCATTTGTTTACTCCTGGATTCACATATGGATTTCTTTCATTCTTTGAATTAAATGTGATTAAATATGTACATAAAATATATTTTCCATTGTCTGATATACAGATTTCTATGTCATATACAGTTACATTTTTTAATAAGAAAGATGGAAAATGAAGAAAATAATACTTATGCCTTTGTAGTCCCAGAATTGAAAATCTCTGGATAAATGTCAAACCTAGATCACATGGAAGATAGCTATGTCTTAAATTAATATATACACAGTCACAGTAATACAGAAATTCAAGCGGACAATGCAGACTTTGTGAAAAGCTTTTTTTTTTTAAATTAAAACTATGGTTAAGACCAGCATAGTGCTGTTGAACTGTGCTGTGTTTATTATTTTGTGTATGTGTGTACAGTTGTGTAGGATTTAGATAGGCTGTCTTAGATAGGTGTTCCTATTAAACTGACAACGCAGTAGGATACGAACATAACTTTGGCCCATATTGAATTATGTGGTTTCATACAAGCTCCATAGAAGTGTGATGGATCTTTCACAATGTAAATGAATAAAGAAATAATAAATACCCTTTATTTTGAAAACCCAACAGAGGAAGCTGCTCTCCCTCGTCGCCTCGTTGAAGTTGACTGTTGTCAGCAGCACCCTCACCATCCTCCCACAACACTACTCTGTATCTATGCTACAGCACAATGGGGCTGTAATGTCAGCGGCGGGCGAGATCCGAGCATCTTCTCCAGAGTACTGAACCTGTGTATGGATTTAATGATGATGAAAAAGAAGAAATTTAAGTTCAAGGTGGATTTTCAGCTGGACGAGCTCTCGTCGGTCCCCTTTGTCAACGGTGTCCTCTTCTGTAAAGTCAGACTGTTGGACGGCGGGTTCTCCGAGGAGTCCTCTCGGTGAGGATGATTGGTTTTAATAGATTTAAAAAAAAAAAAAAAAAAACTACCTGGACCTGTTTTCTTCAGCTCGCGGTTAAACCTGCTCAGTGGGTTCAGCCTGTTAAGCTAAGTTCACAGCTAACCACTTAGCAGGCTACAAGATTAACCTAATGTCAACGAGCTAACGTCTGACACTTGACTGCCCCTGTAGCGGTGTTTTAGTTTACTCAAAGCTATATCAGCAGACTAAAGCCCGACAGAGCAGTGAACTATATGTCTGCAGCGACAGGGGTCTGTTCGTGTCAAACGGGTTAACTTCCTCGCTGGGTTGTGGAATCGATTGGTTGATCCGACACATAACTGCCATGGAGCTAAATGTGACTCCTGAAGACTCCTGTTGCTGCTAAATCAATAACCTCTGTCCTGTCCTGTGTATTTTCTTTTTTTTTTCTTTTTTTGCCTTTTACCCTCCTCTGGTCGTAAAGTTATCATGTAAGTAGATTGAAGGAAGGAGTTTGACTCACCTGCTTCATCACCCTGTTATTGGTTAGAACTGATCAGGCTCATAACTGCACACCTCAATGATCAGTTCACAGTAACCAGGACAAAACCGCCCCAGGTTGTTTCTGTCTCAGTTGTGAATACTTGCCAGTGTAAACGAATGGCCAATGTCATCTTCCAGCTAAGAACTGTTGTCATTGTCGATTCAATTACCCAATTATCATGTCGAGTAATGCTTTTGTCAATAAAATAACAGTAAATAGATAAAAACATCAGTCCTTGTTTTCCTCACACCAAGAGACAGTGAATCATAAGGTATTCAGTTTATTTGTGACAAAGAAAAGCATCAACCATCGAGAAGGTAGAGAACAAATATTTGTCATCTCAGCTTAAAACTGACTAAAACTATTATTCAGTTATCAAAATAGTGACCACCCATTGGTTAATAAGTAAATAACTAGTGCAGCTCTAGAGAAGTGTGATATTGTGTTTGTGGCCTGATAGGGCAAACAGTACATCTAGATTTGTTGCCTACACTGTGAGGGATTTTGGCGGAAAACTGAAATAGTTGCCACCAAATTATTTTGCATGAAAGAAAATAACTTTTATTTATTATTCACCGTCACCCTGGGCTTCACAGCCGTGTCATGGCTTTGCTATGAAGACAAGTTGTTGGTTTTGCTATGAAGACAAGCAAAGATAATCCTCCCCTCTGTAACCTGTTTATGGCCTTCCATCACAAGTTACAGTTAAATTGGATTCTACTACTCAAAAAGTTATACACTACAAAAGGAAATATATTTGGATTGCAGCAAGAAATTATTTTCATTCTTAATTACTCTCTCTCAAGAAATTGATAAATCATTGGTTTTTATAATAAAAGATAAAGAAATTTGCAAGTTGTTGTTCCCACGGTGGCAAACTCAGATTACTTCATTTTTATTGCTTTAAGAAACAGGACAGCTACCTCCACAACTTAGCAGCCGGGGCCAGATAATGGTTCACTTGTTTCCTTAAAAAACAACACAAAGGGTTAATACATTTTCAAAATAGTTGTTGGTTAATTTCCTATCATTCAAGTGATGTATCTGCTTAGTCTTTCAGCACTGTAAGATAGATGCATTTATTATATTTATTGTGTCAATAACTAATGTAGTAAACTCCCAGGTATTTTAGGGCAAATGCACGATGTGTCATTTTCCTGTCAGTCAGTTGCGGGAAAACTGAGGCAAAAGTCAAAATAGATTGCTAAAACAGGTGCTCAAATGGCTGAAATGTCCAGCTTCTGCTGCATTAAGTGACACTAGTAGAAATACAAACTTTTCTAAACCTAAACATCATCAATTTACAAGATCAAATCAAATGTTATTTATATAGCACATATAGACATATAGAGCAGATCTAGACCAAACTCGTTCTAGAATTATTTAAATGGACCCAACAAATCAGATCAGTATGTTTTGTATGACAAAAAGATCAACTACTGAATATACAATTATACTATATGACTACATGTAACTATATGTTTATAACACCAACATGAACAGGGTTAGAGAACATTTAGTTTTAAACGTAGCGGGTCGTGTCGATGAAAGGATACTTGAGCTCACCTGAAGGGGCCAGAAAAGATTTGGAACCAATGCACAAGGGCAAATGAAGCTCAAACGTGGTGCTTTAAAAATATTGGCCATAAAAAAAGGGAAGAGAAATAATTGGATTATTCAGTGTCACCCTGAGGTCCACAGCAGTGTCAGGATAATGCCATTATTTCTCTCAAGTTGAGACAAAGACAGTCCTCTCCCCTGTAACCTGATGGGCCCTTCACTCATAAATTAAACTGGCCTCTAACATTGGACAAAGGGAAAAGCATTGTTTTGGAGGGAGGCTGTAGGGATTAAATGGCTTCACCCTGATTATGTAACAAGCCTTCTGTTTGCTCTACAGTAAGTAGCTCTTATAAAATAGCTAAACAGAAAGATCCAGTGTGTGCTGGACTTTCTGAATCAGGATGCATGTAAGGTTATGGCATCAGGGTTATTTTTAAAATAACACAAACACAAATACAAATGCAAAGTTGTCCTTGTACAACAGCTTCTGCCTCCCTAGAGTTTTATACTTCAGCACTTTGTTTTTATGTCTCAGCCTATAGATTTTAGTCAGGAGATTTGATCACAAGTTTGAGAGTTGTTGAATCACATTTTTCTGAAGCAGTTTGATTTTTTTTTTTACACCCACCCTCCAAACTTGATTTCCTCCGACACCCTTTGAGTCATCCCAACTGTGAGTGTAAGGGAAGTAGAGGTTGTTGTTTTATTGGTCTTTTTTTCCTTTGGTGTGGCTTGTCATCAGGGCTGTGCTGAAATATTTCTTCATTTCATGAACAAATTCAGACTTGGTGTTTCCATTGTGTCCGTATAGACAGGAAAACCTTGCGTGAAATTTCTAGATTTCTTTTTCTGTGTAGCGATGAGTTTGTGAAGGTTTATGTCACTAACTGCAGCTGCCTTTTAAAAGGAGAACAGCTGTAGTTTAACAAGATATGTTGACCATGTCGAGAGATGAGAGTGACGACCTCTGCTTGTACTTAAAAACAGACTTACTCACGCTCACTAATAGGATTTTGCTGTGCTGAGAGCTGCTCCAAGCCACAGTACATGTAATCAAGCCAGAATTCCTGAAGCACATAGAGTCCAGCTGGCCGCGAGTTCCCACTCCAACTCTTGGAGCTGACACGCTGATATTTCTCAACCTCAGAATGAAGTCGGTGTTTGCTAAATGTTGGTCACACATCTGCTGCTTTTTATTTATAGTGTGCTGTGCGGCATAGGACTGACTGTATATATAGTCAGTCTTAATAGTAATCCCAACACCCTGTTAATTGTTTAAGTCTTATGTCATTAACACTCCTTGTACTAAATTTTCTGCACGTATACATCACTGTTTGGCTTTTTTTGTCACTATATCAGATGAATACACTTGTTAGATTTCTTTGCTCTGCGTGTATTGAAATCCAGCAATGAATGGTGTTCGGGCTGTCTTGACAGAAGAAGAAATTTGGTTAGGTGAGTGGGAGAGAAGACGATGCCAGTGAAAGAGAGGCCATCTGGGCTATCGTAATGCTGCCCACGCGCGTCTTTCTCTTTCACTTCATCCCGTCCTTTCACTGAGGGTAGGCTACAGCTCACAATCATTTTAACTCCTACCTGACAGAGGATGTGTATTTCTTATTTTCTCACATGCAGATACAAGCCACACCGACCGCTATAACCATTGGCTTCGCCAGTCAAATTAATCAATAGGTGAAAAGAGGGCTGTAATTAATTAGATCATTTATTAAGTGGCCAGAGGAATCCGAAGATAATCACATAAGCTTATAGTGACTGTTTGAATCTGTAGCCTTAAGTAGGGGAGAGATGTGAGGACTGTTAATCCAGTAGTCATTCCACCGAAGTGGTTTTCATTGTTATGTAATAGAGATATTAACATTAATGAAATGACAGTGTGTGGTTGTGAATAATTCTGCAGGAGCAGGGATGTGTCTTGCTTTAAATTTTTTTGAATGCAATACTTTTGTTACAGATACAAAAACATTTTTTTTAAAGAATATAACCGTTTTGCTCCAAAACCATTTTCCATTCTACAAAAGAAGCTCACACTGTCTCATAATAACAAAGGTAATGACAAAACTGTTTTAGCATCAGCTTTTGATATTTTCTAATCCTGAAAGTCTCCAATGCTCTGTGTCATGGACAGATTTCAGTCGGTACCCAAAAGTTCTGATGGGTTTTTTTTTGTTTGTGTGTTTATGTTTGATTGTGTGTCATAGTAATAAACGAAGGTTTCCCATGTGCAGTCCATGATGCATTTTGATTCTAGAGATATGAGCCAAACGGGTAATTTAGTGGTTGTAGTGTGACATGCCAATGTTAGTGGCTCTTTCTATACCTGTTGAATCTCAAAGCAGTTTGTGTAAACTGACTATAAAATGCAGATGCCCAAAAGCACAAAACATTCAGTCCGCGCTCCATAAACACCTGAGAATCTGACTTTAGCTTGTGCTGAAAACATGTTTATGATTTCCTCTTTCAGCGAGCCAGTGCAGGCCAATTGTGTACGATGGAGGAAGCAGTTCTCTTTCCCCTGCAAGATGAGCGCCAATGCAGGGACAGGTGTACTGGACCCCTGTGTGTGCCGTGTCTCTGTCAGAAAGGTACAGTAAGTGGCTGCTGAGCTCCACCATGACTTATAGATACATACACACTTCACAGTCAGTGATGCGTTGCATGTGAAGAAACAATATCAAGTTCAAGATGCAGCAGGCGAAGTTAAATTTACTGGACTCGTCAGTGTAAAAATAAATTTCTGGTATTGGTTACGTAGAGTTTTATTGAAACTTGAGAATGAAACCTGAGCTCTAAAACTGCAGTTTTCAAGCACAGCATTCTGAAGAAAAGAGACTCATCAATGTGGAATATTTTGCTTCTCATCCTTTTGCTATTAGTTAACCTTTAACTTTAAACATGAACATGCTCTGTGCAGTCGAATCATGTCATGTAATGTTAAAATGTTATGTAGTTTTTCAGGATGTAAGAGAAAAAAACAGCAGTAAAAAAAACAAAAAAAAAAAACAAGCCTGAACAAGATGAAATGCATCTTGTGTATGTGTATGCTGTTTCTGGGGCCAAATTATATAAAGACTCTGTAGATTTATGTCTAAAACTGTGTATACACAGAAAGACATAAATAAACACACTCATTCTTTTTGTCAGATTTATGTACGCCTGGCTCTTTTTGTAAAAGTCAGTAACAGTGGAAGAGTGCGCGTGTGCACAAGCCTCAGTTCCACTCCAGTTTGCCTTAATGAATGTAGAAACACCTTTAATCGCGTTTCTTGCATCAGAGCAGCTGTCAGTGCTATTTATATTACACGTATCTGTAAACCATCAATGCTACAGTCAGTCATCACAACACATTCAAACCTAAACAAATATTCAAACCTTTTTAATGTTAAATGTTAAATTCCTCCTCATCATTTCACCCACAGCTGCCTCGATAAAACTATATTGTATTTCTGGTCTAAAATGCACATGAGATGTTCATATTGTCACTGCACATTCGATTAGAAAGTCCAAAATATACATACATACTTACATCCAAATGTAAATAAACACTATTACTCTAATTTATTATTTATTCCCCTTTCTTTTCCCCTTTTTAGCGTATTTAATATTTTGCTGTGTTTTCTTTTTTGCTCTCTGCTGCTACGACATTGCAATTTCCCCACTATGGGACAAATGAAGGAATTTGAAATGAATATATGTGGAAAATGGCATAAGCATATTTTTCATGCACACTCATTGTTTATATATTTTTTGTATAGATGTATATTTTGGAAGATGGTGCTGACTCGTTTTTGACTAAATCATACTCAAATGAGGCTTTGGGACTTTTTTGTCTAAATGTTTGCGCTTCTCCTCTCCAGGAGCTGAAGGGTGGGAAGGCATACGCAAAGGTAACATGCTCTCAAACTTATGTTACCCAACCCCCATTCCCCAACCCAAGCTCCAGGTCACCTACATTTACAGTAATCATCCATATTGATGTAGTTAGCCTTGTGAGCCCATAGCAAACAGATGGCTGTCACTGCCTGCAGGTTGGCTCATGATCTCACGTGTTCTCCCTTTCACTGGTTTAAAGTAATGTTTGTAATTATTATATTCCCTAAATGTTAAAATTGCACAATGTTACCAGCTTGTCATTGAAGAAAAAATTATTTGCAAGATGTGTCAATATTGTTTTTCTTACACTGAGTTCGATGTTTTCACATCTATAGATTGTCACATTGCTGACTGAGCAAAAGATCAGCCTCTTGAGAGAAAACAAAGTTGAACCCTTGTCCTTCTTTCTCCTTCAGCTTGGTTTTGCAGATCTGAATTTAGCAGAGTTTGCTGGCTCAGGGAATACAACCCGCAGATGTCTGCTGGAAGGCTACGATACCAAAAATACTCGTCAGGATAACTCCATTCTCAAGGTAACAATGAAGCTGCGTTCACGTTTGACTTCATTCGGAGGAAACCTTGCTGTTTTGAATATAAGCATGGTACTTTTCTCAACCGTGAATGAGGCAGACAAAAAGGATTTTGCAAAAACATCTAGCATTGTTAACAACAATGGCTGCGTGTCCATTAGATTGTAGCCAGAGCGAAAAACATTTTTCATTTAAAACAATTTTCCTTTGACTTTTGGAGTTTGCATTCTTTATTCTCGTAAAATTGATATAAAATAACAACTGTGCTGAACCAATTTCAATGTTTTTTCTTTGAAACAAAAATGAATGCTAGTGAAAATCCTGAATGTAAGTCAAACCTGAATCACTTAACAAGTCTCTTTTTCTTGTCACAGGTTATCATCAGTACACAGCTCATGTCAGGTGATCCGTGTTTTAAAACGTAAGTAACATTTTTCTCCTTTTGGTACTACCTCTGGTGTTGTCTGTAGCTGATACTGGGTCAGTTTTCAGACACGACCGAGTAGTTCTGTCAGTGGAAGTTCTTCACTGTAAAATTTTGATCAGAGTCCTCTGTCTGAAAACACTTGTGAATTCAGGGTTGCATTCAGTTTGACTATTCTCATGGTGTGCTGGTGCACAAAAGTAAACCTTCCCTTTTAAACCTTTGAATATTTATAGTATCTGATTTTCAAGTTATTTGCCTTTATTTTGAAAGCCGCAGTGAGAGAAAGACATCGAAAGTCAGGAAAGATGACATGCAGCAAAGGGCCACAGATCAGACTTGGGTAGGACTTGGCTCTACTGTAGTTCAAGCATTAGATTGTTCATTACCATCTAAAATCTGCATTTGTTTGCGAGCTGTTCCAAGGTATGGTCCTCACAGCTGTCAACGCTGCTTTGTCAAGACTTGGGAAAATGTCATGGGAATCAAACAATACAGGATTACACAAGCTGTAGGTCATCATACTAGTTCCTCTAGTAGAAATATGATTGGGTTAATGTATGTAGCAGTAGAAAGATAAATGCTGCTGAACCCAAACATTTGACCTCTATCTTTATGCCTAAAGCTGAATGCTAGTTTGTGACCTGAATGGTTTTACCCTTGATTAAACTATATTGTAGTTACTTTCTCACAATTTCTCTTTGTCTTCATTACTTAGATTTGCTTATTTTGGACAGATTAAAATAACAGACACACTGAAATACAAGAAGGCAAATAAAATCTCATTGTCTTTCCTCTGTCCTCAGGCCTCCCTCCACAGCCACAGTGATCGGGATCCAGGGCGACGGAGAGAGCTTGCTGGAGGAGAGGAGGGGAGGAGACTCACAGAAAGGCTGCTCTGGTATAACCAGCCTCAACCACACTACACTCTCTGCTCTGCTTAGTCATGCCATTTGATTTTCCAAACATTTACAGGGACCTGGTAAAGAGTGCTGCTGTTAATCGCTGGCATAGGTTTACATTGAAATGACACATTTCCAGCAACATGCAGGAAACCTAAAATGTCACTCCCAACCGGAGACTGTATATAAAGATATTTTTACTTAATGTAGATTCTGTGCCCCTGACATTTTGGATTATGTCACAAGGCTGAAACAGGATGTATCCCATCTGCACAGTAGTGAGGACAGAGTCAGCACACTGTAGAGAAAGCTCATTCTGCTTGAGTAGTTTTGCTTCATATCACATTATTGCTCTATTTAGGCAGTAGATCTAGCTAATGATGATGAAGACAAAATGAGATATTTAACTTTGTTTCAATCATAATACAAGTTTCCTGTCTAAATTCAGATTAGGGGAGGGCATAATTTATAGACCAATACATTATTACAATGTATAATAATTCATTCATTCATTTCTAATAAATTATATTTGATAGATAATAATTTCATTTCTAAAACCCTGGGCAGTTTACAGGAAGTAAATGAACATTACTTAAGACTTGTTTTACCAGCATAGTTGTCACCGCTGATATAAACTGAATATTGTCTGACGCTGCTTTACATTACTTAAATGACTGGAAGGCTTTCATTGTGAAGCAGCTACAAGAGGGAAAGCCTTGTAAATATTTAAAACTAACATTTCACTATTGGCAAGTTCTTAAGTAAAGTTGCATTAATCTAATAACCAATGTTTGATTCTTAGCGTGTGTGTCTGTGAACTCACGTCTCTGCCATAAGATGCATTTCCGCTTCACGTTAACTGCTGTTTACCTCCCATCCCCTATTATGAAAATATCTCTCTTGCAGCTGTCCCTTTCTGCTACACTTGTCTCCCTTGTTTCACCCCCCCTCCTCTCTCCTTTGCTTTTTGTGTGTGTTCATGTGTGAACACATCAGTGTTGAATGCTTGTTCCTCTTGGAAGCTTCAGAGTGTAGCGCTGCTCTTTCATGTATAATTTAAACTAGCTCTCTTCTAGATTAACCACAATCTGCTATGACCCCGTGGGCTCTTACATGGTTAAAAATAGGTCTGTGCGTCTTTCTATGGGGTTTTGCATGGGTGCACTACATATGTATTTGTCTACTGTACGCAATACTCTTTCCTGTTGCTTGTAGTGTTTTGCAGGTGTGTGATCAAAGGGGAGACATTTTTTTTTATGGCAAATTTGAGATTATTTTAATAACTTAATAACAAATCTCATCCTCTGACGAGCAAGAGTAGGACAATTAATCTAAAGATATTTTGCTAACCCATAGAGCCCTACACTACGAAATAGCTCCTGTTAGAATCTGTAGTTTTTGTTAATAATAAATGTCTTTTATCTAAATCATTTTGCACAAAATAATGAAGTCTATACAGAACTTAATGACTCCTGTATAGACTGTTAAAGGTGATTTACCGTTTTCGATTAGTCCAGATTTTTGAGGAATGCCTAGAATATGAATATGTCTGGGTTATTTTGCTACTAATATATTGAAGACAAAAAACTGCAGCCGGGTCATGTTTGAACCTCCTATGCAGACATGTGAACTCTCTGAAATGTCTCTGCTTTCTGGCGGCTCAGCCCTTTGCCCATTTGGCTACTTGACATTAAAATGGTGGCACGGGTGTGCTGCTGCACAAGGCTCAAACTTAAGACAATTATACACACTGTTCCATCTCAGCTCGCAAACTGTAATGCAATCAGTCACACAGATATTGTATATTGATCATTTTCTTTAGATTGCAACTACATGATGGCATCACATCACAAGTTACCTTGTAATTCCCATCCAAATGTGACTGATGCTGTGTCCACTCATTTGCCAACTGTGGTCACTCATTAGGGAGGAGTTTTCTCTGTTGTGTTACTGCTGACAGTTGGCAACAATGAGCTACAAATCAGCAGTGCGTTGATATGGTCCAGGCTGTACAAAATAGATCACCATGTTTTGTACATGTATAAAAGCAGAAACGGTTTTTATGTCAGTGGTTTTAATAGAAGGTTGTCTGGCCTAGACAAACCAGATTGCATTCGTATTAACATGCAATTTACACAGTAGGGCCCAAAGTTTTTTTTTTATGTCAGTCTAATTTGCACTTGTATTTTCACATTTTTACTGCGTTGCTGTTATTTCTGGTTGATGAGAATGAACCACTAATGTTTCACTTCAGACGTTTGATCACTTTGTTCAGCTGAGAATGAGCCTGGTAATAAAGAAGCAACCAGCCTGCACCTTGGCAGGTTTCATACTTACTTTGCCCTAGTTTCTTTCTGCCTAAAAGAGGAACAATAATCAAATGTATTTTTATTCAAATAGCGCCCTTTTTTTTTTTTGCAGTAGAACAGACTCTTATAAAGCTCTCAGGAGTGTCTCATCTCATTTGTCTCTTTTCCTCTGTCCAGCTGAAAGCCGAGAAGGGAAGTGTCCAGTTGTTTCTGATGAGTTTGGGGGCTGTGGCCACTCCCGCACATCCAGCTACGCCAGCCAACAGTCCAAGCTTTCAGGTAGGGACACCCTGCTTTGAAAAAATGCTGTTGTTGACCTGATGCAGGCATACAGACTAGATGTACCATTAAAACTAATTGTTACCAGCTTCAGCTTCATAGAACTTTTAACACTAAATCTTTTGCTCTTCTAAAATCATTTTTATGGAATTAAAAATGTGTGTAAGATCCAACTGAGGAAATCTTTTGACTAAGCAGGAGGGAAGTGATAAATTATTTTCCAGCGACACTTCACCAGAGCATTTCAGACCTGAGGCTCAAGTTTCCATTGCAGGCAGATCAGATGACTGTAATAAAAGATCACAGGAAGTGGAGCAATGCACTGAGAACAGCTCTAATGGCCCTCTAATTCTGAATTTGAACATGTAGTTCCTGACAAGTAGCTCTTGATAGATTTGTCTGAACCTCATATTAGTGGGAGTGAAGCTTGCTCTTCCCTGGCTGTAATGAACTGATTTCCTGAGATCTCGTTTGCGTTGGCTCACTGCAGACACGAACAGCACGTGAGTGGGTGTGTGGGTGTCACCACTGCTCTACTGAACTGCTAAATCTTTTAACACTGCAAGTTGCAAAACAGGTCCACGGGACAGCAAAATGGGTTTTACCAGAAAAACTAATACTGTACAATACTTAAAAAGAACTAACTATTGATTCATGAATATTTTAATTGAATGTTAATGTATTTGTCTTCTATAAGTAAAGCAAAAATTAGACTTTCAGGTGCATATGGCATTAAATTTATTCTATTTCATTAACGTTTGAATACAGACTGGGCCACCGGGGCCATTACTTCATATATGTACAATATTCTGAATGATTGGAGGATGCTACAACACATCTCTGTAGGATTTCAACATTACTGGCAATCACTTGCATTAGCCTAGTGGTAGTAGAGATGGCAAAATACAAGAAGCTGCTGGTTAAAGACTATTCTTTCACTGACCTTTTTAGAGAGCACAAGCATAAACATGTCGGAGCACTCAGAGGTAACTTCAAGAGCATACTATTTCGGAACTGCTACTGCATAGTTTAAAAACCATTGTCTATCCTTTCCAGGCTACAGCACGGGTCACTCCCGCTCTTCCAGCATGTCAGAGTTCAGCCACCGGAGAAACCATTCAGTGGGCAGCGCCTCAACGGGCATCGGCAGCATCCCAGAACCCTATGAGGACCGAGAGTCCAGACCCTGTCCCGCGCTGCCTGAACACCCAGTCCCCACTGCCACCACTAGCAACCCACCAGGAACACCAGTACGGAGTGCTTCATCCTGTGAACGGCTCAACAGGCGAGTCTTGGGGTATTCTGGCATGTAAAACTGAATAAGGACTATTTAATGAAGACAAAGCAGTCACCAAGTTAAACTTTTTTCTTTTGCAGATAGTAAGTACACAATAGAGGGGAAGTTATTGTAGGGAAGTTAAACTGATATAATCACACCTGGGACCTGTGTTGCATCTAAGGAAGCAGCTGCGAGGCAGAGCAGCGGAAGAGTATATGTGGTTTCATCATGTGGTGTTGAACGGGGTTCTTATTATTTATTAAAAAAAGTTAGGTGTTAACATGCTGCTTGCAAATACAATGGCTAAGTATTAGCAGCAGTACGCAGCTCTGGCAAGTGTGTGGCTGCAACTTGATAACAATTGGCACTTGATAACAATTGGTTGACAAAGACAGGCTTCATTTTTCCCTGGTCGACCACATCCTAGATGACCACAAAATGAAAAGTGCAGGAAACGAACATTTCAGCTTGCAAGGGAAACCATTAGTAGCAAAATGATTCTCCTATATCCTCCCGTCAGACACCCAGTGAAGCAAGACTCCATGGAGTCTCAGCTAAAGAGAATGGACGACACAAGGGTGGATGCTGACGATGTTGTGGAAAAGATTCTTCAGAGTCAAGATTTCACACCAAGCTTACTGGACTCCAGTACGGAAGGTAAATCACACACGCGGTGGAGGTCTTTTTTTTTGAGTCTTTTGAAATCACTATGTTGGTTGATTTCATTTTGACATTATTCTGTTACCCCATGAGTCAGTTTGTATGAGTCTGTACTTTTGTTTTGTATCCAAGGTCTCATCCTGCTCAAAGCTGGGAAAAGAAAGCTGCTGTCAATATGATTATTTATAGATTGCCTAGCAACTGGCTTCTCCTCATGACAAGAATTACACAGTAGGATGCTGGTATTCTCTGTACTGACTGAATGCTACTATAACTGCGTCTGTTTCAGAGGAAGGCTTGCGTCTGTTTGTTGGGCCTGGGGGAAGTACAGCCCTTGGAAGCCATCACCTTCCCACCAGGTGAGCCTAACAAACTTTGTGATAGTCACTGAATTGAAGGCATGTTACATGATTTGTTCCTCAATGTAGATGAAATGGTGTACATGGTGGACACGTGCTTATTAATAGATTTAATCATTAGTGAGGATTCCAACATTGTCTGGTTATGGATGTAAAACTTGGTCATATATATATTGTTTCAACTTTTCAAATTGGATTTAATGGTGCTTCTTTAGGGGACTATTTTCAGCCGCAGATTAATAAAAGCTGATGTAATTTACAGCAGCAGGGCAGTGTAGTCACGCATTAAAAAAATTGTGGCTGCATGATGTGTTTAACAGCAATGTAATAGTTTTTGGACTATGGAGCTCTAAGGCACAAAGGATAAAGCTATAAAATAGACAATACTTGTTAGTAGAATTCATTGGTTTTGTTCATTTTTTTTTTAAATGTGTTGACAAAAGCAAATATCACCAGACTTATTCTAATGCCTAGGTTTGGTGCAGCTTTAGAAACATTTTAACAATAGAAAAAGAGAATAAGATGCATCATAGGTTGTGACCTTTACTCTGTAATTGTATACAATGGCTCATTTTGTCCTCATTATAGGGTTGGTGCTGGAGCTTACGAGCAGGTGGTGATAAAGCGTTAGACCTGCAGCCTCTCTCAATGGACCGACACTGCTCACATCCAAATATTGGAAGCAAGGCTGTGTCAATTTCAATCTCCATTCCTACAGCTCCTTACCTGATCACTCAGTGAACGGTCGATATTACAACAGTGCCCTCCTGTGTTCATATCTGCTACTTGTCACAGTAGCTTCCTGGTAGATTTTAAACAGGCTGAGATGGACAGTTATCATATCTCAACGTAAACACACACGAAAAATCAGAAATGACCAGATTGTTAAAATTATTCAACGTGCACGTAACACAAACTGCCAACACCTCACTTTCTGGGTGTAGAATATCTTTTTAAGGTCAGCTCTGTCACCCAGCACCCAAATCATAAACTGTTAGTGACTGGAAGAAAATGATTAACCGTTCATCTCCAATGGAGGACAGAAAGACGAGCTCTGTGTGCATCAACAAAACGAAGGAAAATCTGCACTCAAGGAGTATGCCATATGTTTTCAATACATTCCTTTTGTCTCAGTGTTTGTTTTAGACGTCCTTCTGAAATAGGATGCTTTATTTAATAATCGCCTATAAGATACAGTTGTGGGTGCTCTAACAACTGTTGGTGTTTTGAAGCTGAATATTTTACTACAAAGACGAGGCATCAGACTTGAGCTCTTAGATGTGTGAACATGGACTGTGTGTGTGGTTACCTGTCTGGTATGTGGTAAGACTACTTTTATTGGTAGCAATGCAGTGTTTCCCCTAGGTTGACTCCTTTTGGTGGTGGTGTTGGGGGGTGGGTGTTGGCTTCTTTTTGTAGCTGTAACAGCAGGAGAACTGCTGCAGCTCTCAGGACTACCCTGCCCACCACCTGCTATCAGCCTTGCCACTGTGAAGCTGATATTCTGGCCTGACTTTCAGACGTCACTCCATCTTTGGCTTTAGAGGGATTTATAAGAGTTGTTGGAACTTAACGCAACAAGATGTCTCCTCCACTCCCCAAATCAATAGTAGGGAAAGCACTGACTTATTCTTTTATCTTGGAGGAGTGGAAGGATATGTGATCTATATTGAAAAATGGTACTTTGGAAAATGGTAGAATACGTTTGCTTGCTTGAAATAATAGGTCCCCGTTTGATCTTATCTGCTGAGGATTGTTGAACATCCTACAGAATGAATCAAAAAAAAAAAAACAGTAACAATGTATTTGGTCAGTTGACGCCCAATTCTGATCTTCTGAAATGTGCTTTGCTGCATTAACAAATAGACTAATGGACAATGTAGAATTTCCCATTAAATCAGCTTTTAAAATTTAACTACAAATCAGAGCTCGAAACTAAGCCAAACAGGCAGCGAACTCTGGCTGTATAGATACTGAAGCCTGGTTTGCATTGCTCCTTAGTTTGCAGTACTAAAACAAATCCACTTCATCTCTATCAATTTTGATGAACTAATATCATTTTCTTAATCCACATAATTCATTGAGGCAGAGATGATTGTTTAAGGCAACTAGCTTAGCAGACCTCAGTGACGTGTGTTTTAAGATGCCTCTAAAATCACGTATTTTGACGTATTAAATATAAATAAAAATAAAATAAATAAAATTCAATTATTAATTTAGTTTTATAGATGCAAAACAGTCCCATAAGCTATAGACTATAAATAATCAAAATAAAGTTTATTTTCTTGAGTTAACAAGCTTAAAAGAGGAAGAAAGCTGAAAAAAAAACAACAACAAACAAAAGAAAATATATCTACGCTTCAACTACATCTCTCTGAGCTCACACATTGACAGAGAGGCTTCATCAGTAAACAAATCAAAGCTCCTGTTACACATCAACTGATGTAAACAGTTCAGCGAAGGAGTAGTTTAAGTAATCCACTGCCATGAAGAAAACCCTTAGCAGCAGTAGCAACATATCAAGAGTCGGTTCAAGCAACCGGATACAAAGACCATTAATTCTACAGAAAAATATCTAATACAACCATATAAACCTGCTCAGAATTTGGAGATCCTGATAGTGTCATGCATGTAGACTATTTGCATTTCTAGCCTAATAGGGGAATAAGTCTACAATTTGTTAAACTGAGAGCAAATTAGCCAAAGTACACAACACACTGTTAATACCTGGGACCTTCTCAGGCCTATGCATAACCTGTAATGACAATATTAGACAAATAATAACTAGAGAACAAACAGACTATTTAGTATCTTCAGTCTTCAGTGTCCTGTTATAACCCATAGCAGAGTTGGATACATCCTCTTCTAGATAAACTATATACATGTTATATCAATATCTGCACAAGTGTCATCAGTGTATGGTGTATTAACTATACGTCATCGTTCTCTGCTTTTACATTTGTGTGTTCTGCATGATTGAGATGTCCTTTTGTTAGCGTGCAGAACTTGACACATCCTTTTCCTAATTTGATATTGTGCCATCTTTTAGTCTCAATATTTCCACACTGAAGGAACAATTTTGCTTGCCTGTTTAGCATGTGGTCATTTTGTTCTCATTTTGTTCTCTTATTGTTAACAGCAGATATCTGCACAAATGTCAGCGTGTAAGTGTAAATTAATGTTTTCATTTTGTGTGTATTTTTTTCATGTTCAGAATGGTTTAAATTGTCCTGTGTTGAAAATCACATCTCTGAGATATCGTCGTCTTCGTTTTTGAATCTTTCATTGCTGATATTGTGCCATATTTTAGCTAAATATTTTATTGTTTAGGGAAAAAAAAAAAAAAAAAAAAAAAAACATTCGCACTACATAGTTAAGACAGTATTAAATGTATGGCTACCAAATGTCAACTATTGGAGATTTTTTTTTTTTTTTTTTTTTTTTGTCTTTTGGGATAAAAAAAAAAAAACATTGTTTTACCTGTGTGACACAGGTATGTTCACCTTGGTACCTAACATGTTGTTACAAACATGGTTGCTTCTTCTCTTCTGTGAAGCTGTTGTCTATATGAAATTGTAAAACGTATTCTCTGTAAAAACGTGATGTTCTGCGCTGTTCTGACACTGTCCAGTGTTAACTGTTACAGACTTGTTTTTTGACCAACATTTGCTTCCTTAACAAGTGTACCGGATGCTTCAAATGTGTACCTTGCACTGAATAAAACCGTTTAAAAGCCTCAGCAAACACAGACCCCCTTTCAACCTGTGTACAATTCACAGCATTCACAATGTGAACATTTTCTCACATTCAGGGTTTTATTGTGATTTTTACAGTTGGATTGTCTTGAGTGGCCTTCAGTCCATACACTTATTTTACACTTTAGATTTTCTATCTTCGATGACCCACCTGAGGACTTGTTTTCATACTGAAAATACAAAGTTGCAGTTCAAACAGGCCATCAAACAAATCCAAAAGCCAAACTTTTCAAAGTGCATATTGGGAATTGCTGGTTAAACTTGCACTGTAATACAGGGAGAGCCTTTGCTTAGTATTAATTTCCTTTGTTAAATCTGATCAAATTACCTACTTGTCCTGAAAACAAAGTTCCATCCTCCAGATCAAACATCTGCCTCCCAGTCTTCCTCTTGCTCAGCAGTGTGGAAGCGCTGCCTGGCCTCTGCATACCCACTGTCTTCCAAAACATTATGATCCACTTCCTCTTCAGGGTCTGAGAGCACAAATGAATGATAGAGTCGTATAGTCATAACCACAGTGGTGGAGACTAAGCTCGGTGAACCACTGGACTATGGAGCCTCCGAGCAGTTGAAATGGTGCCATCATCTGGACAAACCTTAGTATTGCTTTTTACATGGAAAGACAAGTTTCCCTGTGGAGTTTCATGTAAACAAATAAACTTTACATTCAGTGTTACTCACCAAAACAGAATCTTTTTTGCTTGTGAGGTGCATTTCATTCTCAAAAAACATTTGCATGTTACATTTTCTATTTTCAATCCAGATTGTATACAGTCCAGCCAAAATATTACAATATACAAAGTAACACGATTATACTGTTTTTTTTTTTTGTTGTTTTTTTAAATAATACGTAATTATAATATTCTATTTCTGATATAACTGATGCTGCCTCTAAACAGCAGTTTAAAGTTTTTGGCCCAAGATGATGAATTGTTTGCCACCACTGGACTGACTATTATGTAACATCACCAGTGGAAGGGAAACATTTACATCATCAGAGGAATAACTTCACATTATTCACGATGCATTCCTTCCTACTCAAATATGAATATTTTTTAAAAGACAAACAAAACCAATCTTATGAAAATAGCACCTTGTTCCGGGCAATTTACAAGCACAGCAGCTCCGTCCTGGCTCAGTTTAACTTCAGGTCGATCCATCAGTAGACGTCTGAGATTACTGACACTTCCACTCAAGGCACTGACTTTGGGGGAGCAGGACCACAGCACATCGAGAGGTACGGACACACACCTACCAGCACAGAGAAAAAAAAAGGGCAATTACAATAGAAGTGATTACCATTTATTAATAAGAATGAAACTTGTAGAATAGTTTTTGTGCCAAACAATTCAGATACTTTTTCAGATGAATTCAAGAAATATGACTGCTGCTTTCTAGTGGCAGCTACATGTAAACAGAAAAGTGTTACAGTTTAACAATCTAAAAATCTGGGAGGAAAATATCTTCTGAAATAGCATCCCATGTCCTGTTTCATCCGTCTGTTTACCACAAACTGCCCTGAGGAAATTCACCTGTGCAATGTGCAAGAATCCTGTTGTGTTTGGATATTTGTCCAAAATACTCCGTCTTCCTCCCGATCCTCCGACACACCTCGACTTTTCACCTCTGCTCCATACACTGTAGGTTTGAGATTAGATTGATTTTGGGTGGAAAAAAAAGAAAAGTGTGTTTTATATACACCTGATTTCTCACTAATGTGTAATAAGCAGTAAACTTTGGTGTCTTCCACACCTCTAAAAACTATAGGAATTGAGAACGACTGTTGGACATTCACCTGTCTGTTTCTCTCCCATCTCCATGCATCGCTCTGAGAGACTTCCCCTTCCTCCTCCCAGGGTCTGACATAGAGCATTCCTTTCACCAGTCTTCTCCTCCATGCATCCACTCTTTAGTTTTTCAGCCCAATACAACACCTCGCTCACCACGACCCTCCGCAGGGTGTTGCTGTCACGCAGACTGGGATAGTTTATTCTGCATAGCTGGTATAGAAACATAAAGGACATGGAGAGCATCAAGACTGAGATTGCAGTCTGTTGGATCTCTAATCTGCCTTCCCAGTTTATATGGGTTTATTTTTAAAATGAAACTTTGTGATCATGTGAATTACAGGACTTTAAAGGGGACATAGAGGGTGATCTGTACCATAGACTGTATAAAAGTGGACTAGTAGCCTCTAGTTTCAAGTCTTCAATACAACATGATGTTTATTTTTTAAACGATGGTCCCATTTAGAGGAAAATAGGCAATACAGCAGGGCATGGCTACGTCACGGAGGGTTGCTACTCGATCTCTACGAGGCTGTGGAACAGGAGTCGAACCTACCTTCACTGTAGTGCGTACAAGCCACCAGCAGAGGCCAATAAAGCTTAAAGAATGCTGTTTACAAAGCTGACTACCAGCAAGGACAAGAATGACGGCAATAACTGAAGCGCTCTCTGTAACTGTCATCTCCTTCATCAGGCTAACTGTATCTGCAGCCTGTCACAACCAAATCAGATTTTATATTGAGTTTTAAGCATTAAACATTAAAGGCTGTTATTTTTTTTGTTTCTTAATGTTTTCAGTCATTGACAAATTGTCCGTTGGTGTTATTTCTATCTGCAGGTCAACAGGGATCTATCATCTGTAATGGAGCTGCAGCACCAAGTGTTTTTATTTCTTCACAATAGGGCAGTTGATATAGTAAATTCAGTAAATTCAATTCATCCGTCTTCACATCTTGTCCTCACATCTCTCTCACTCTCTCACATCCCTGTGTGAAGGAGCTAAGATGCAAAAAAGAGATGCGAGTCCTTGGTCACCAAGGAGCCAGCTCAGCCAAAGCACCTAAAACTCAAGCTCTGGTCGATCAGGAGATCCAACACATTAGAGACCATTTGAGAAACAGTAATATAAATAAAACAAACTCACCAGCGTGTATGAAAACACGTCCTCTGCATCACCACCAAGCAGCATGTTGCAACTATTTCTACCCCCGAGCCGGTGAAACACCCCGATCTGAGAGCAGAAGCCGACTCTCTCCTGCTGGCCTGGTGGTGCCTGTCCAACACCAGTGAACTCCACCTCATAACCAAACTCCAAACACACCTTTAGAGCCCTGAAGAGGGATGTACATTTTAACAAAATTCAGTTCAAAACACTTAAGAGCACTGATGACTTCTCCTTTCAATTCAGCCATTAATATTTTCCATTGCAACCTTCCTTGTTACCACTTCCTACAAGATATTCACATGTCAGAACACAGATCTTTAAAAACAGTTTATTGTACCAAGTTCTGAACTCCGCTCTGGTCCACTCAAACTTGTGGTCACTGTGCCTGAAACCTGCCAGTCCAGGGAGGAGGGGGTTGAACTCAGAGTTAGGGGTGCTGATGATAACCGCCACTGGGGTCATGTAACCAAACACCACCTCAGAGAAGCTCTTCACATCAGCAAGGGTGAGGTGCTCTATGCTGAAGACAAGCAGGGGGGAAACAAGGTGATAAATAATGGGACAGAGGGACCGACAGCAACAGACATGAAATCCACACAGAGAGAAAGTAAGACAGAGAGAAGAAAAGTTAGTGAATCAAAAGAAAGAAAAATAAGAAAAATACTTTATACTGACAGATGCTTTAAGACACTGAGTCTTAATATTACACCAACAACCACTTACAGCTCTATACTAGTCACCAGATCAAATCCTCTGAGCCGGGCTTCTTTTTGTGTGACTGAGCCCTGGTACAGCTCAATGCACAGCTGATCATAACTTGGCTGCAGATAGTCAGTTGATATAGGTGCTAATCCATGCCTGACAGAAGACAAAGGCATAGTGTCCACATCAGTCCATACAGTGAGGGTTAACACAACAACAAGATACGTGATAAATCAACTGATGCTTGATCTTTAACCTCTTATCCACGAAGCAGATGGAGAAGAGGCCGATGAAGGAAACCAGCCACACATGGAAATAGTTAAACTTCATAAGGCTGACAATTAATATTAAATGTTTCACTTTTTTTATATTGATTATTGTTGGTATTTAAAAGACAAAACAACAAAAACTTTGGGCCATTATTGGAAAAACTACAGTTTGAGTCCAACTCTTTCAATCAGGCTTGTGTTTGAAAAGGTGTCACATGTGGTGCACTTACCTGAAGGTCATGAAATCATTTATCAATCTTTATTATAGTAATATGATAAAAAAAAAATTGTGCTGATGCAAGTCTAGGAAGTATAAAATTACAT
Source organism: Rachycentron canadum (assembly GCA_038496675.1). Taxonomy (NCBI): domain Eukaryota; kingdom Metazoa; phylum Chordata; class Actinopteri; order Carangiformes; family Rachycentridae; genus Rachycentron; species Rachycentron canadum. Next base: position 4,066,051 of record CM076656.1, on the reverse strand, counting down.
ATAAGATTAGGCACAAAAAAAAATGACATAAAATTACACGTTTTGATTTTGAAAGTGAACATTGAGTGGCACATGTGCAAATGTTCAGGCACCAGACTAAGTCAGTATTTTGTATATTCTGGGTCTGGGGGCCAGTAATATTTAATTTTGTCCGACTTCAAATGTCATCAAAACAGATCATTTATCTAGGGGTACCCAAACTTTTGCATAGAGTTGCATGGTAAACTGCATGTTTTTAACTTCTTTACATTAAACTGTGACTTGACTATATCATGTAATTTGAATCATTCTAGCCACAAAACTCTTCGTCATTACAAATTAACCTGTCAATTTTCCTTATTTAAAATCTATGAATTGTTTATTCTGTGAAACATCAGAATATAAGGATCATGTGCATCTGCCATACCATGTTATACTTTAATTCCAGTAGAAGAAAACTCTTACTTCAGCCATGGACGATCAAGTATTTAGTCAGTCACAGCTTTCATTCATATACTTGCATCTTTTTTTGGACTTTGGTCCCGTTGATGTCCACTCCAACCAGAAGTTCGACTTCACGGTGAAACCTGAGCTTTTTTAGGAGGCTACACTCACCACACCCCAGGTCCACCACCTGAGGACGGAGACAAGGTGTGCGACAGGTTTAACCTGTTCATTCAAACTGTTGAGACGGTCACAGGAGCGAGCGGCTGGTGGGCAGTTGATGCTAAAGTCGACTGTAGCTAACGTTAGAAAACTTAGCTTTTCGTCGTTCAGACGAACGTTGGCACAGAAGCTTGAGTGAATACAGCAAAAATGTCTCTCGGTAAGTTGTGAGCTACCTTTTTAGGCTTGTTTCTCTTGACGAAATCGACGACAAATTGGTGTCTCTGCCTGTGAAGCGGCGGATTGAACATCTTGCCGTTAAGCTAACGTCCTTAGCGCCACCGGCCGACAGGGGGCGCTGGTGTTATTCTCTGTCGATGCGGGGTTTTACCCTCTGAGGACAACGACAACTCTCGCAAACCAAAGTCAGGTATGTGGCGGTAAAGGCGCTTTCCTACCACTTCTTACCATGTATTTAAACTTCCTGTCTATTGCTCAGTCCACCACTTTGATTCAGACTGAAACTCTCAACGACCATTTGGATGAATCAAACAATTGAAGCATTCATGCTCCTCAGAAGATGAACACCGCTGGCTTTGGTGATCCCCTGACTTCTGCTTCCAGCAAATCAAAATCAATCATTTATTTTCTAAATTTAAAGCTTAGCTTGTTTCGTCTCAGCCATGAATGTTTTATTGAATGGGCCAACGTCAAGACATAAAATGACTAAAAGGCAAAGAAAATATAACAAAAAGATGCTAAAAGATGCAAAAATGACTTAATGAATATGCAAAACAAGCTTCAATAGAACAATAGACACAACTATGGAGACAAAACATACTAAGAGAATAACAACAAGCACAGAAATGATCACAAAAAAGTACCGAATGTCAACAGAGGAACATAAAACAAACAACCAAGAGAAACACACCACAACCAAAATAACAACAAAGCGAAACTATGTGAAATGACTAGAGACACAAATAGCCTGTAAAGGCACACAAAATGACAAAAACAAAGAGGTACAGAATAGATACAAAATATATATAAAATCACCCTAAATAGACCAACAACAATTGTTTCATAATCCATATATCACCTTATCAACAGTGAAAACAAAGGCACTCAGGTCATCACACAGGACAAAGACAAGCAACAAACTCTCAAATATGAGAAGCTGGAACAAGGGAATTTCTGGCAATTCTGCTTTAAAAAGTACTTTAACAAAAAAGCAATTCTGAAAATAGTTGCAGATTATTTTTCTGTGAATGAATGCAACTTCTTGTTAGTATTTTTTTATGTTTTTAAGTATATATTTTTCAGTTAAACTGACAAATGCCTAAGATAATATGATATTCCTTTAACTGACAAACAACATCATTGTATATTATGCAATATCAAATTATGGGCCATATTGCATGTCAGTGCATTCACACCTTCTAGATAAAGCATATGAAAATATAAATCAATCACTGCTCACTGTTATTCAAAATGTTTAACCCATGCACCAGTTGGCCAACACCCGAGTCATCTGACCAAATGCCTGTTTAATTCTTCACTTATCAGTCAGGATGTAAGGGCTATAAAAAGATACAATTGAAAAAGCAGTGAGAGGAAGAGGCCGGGGGAGGGTGAGGGGTGGAGGAAGAGTAAAAGGTGAAAGAAGAATGAGAGGTAGAGCAACACATACTTAATGTGTATATACTTTATATTTCTCTGTATTATTGTTTCAGTCCTAACTGATCTAGTAAGTCATTGAAACTGGAAAGTTATAAACATGGACTAATGTTCAACATTAAATATGAAAAAAAAAAATTAAACAAATTTACACTGACAGTAAATGACAGTAGTCTACTAGTCTACCACCAGTCTCCCAAACTTCAGTGAATTCATCAGATGAACTGTCCTGATATTCTAACAGCGTGTCAATAAAAAAGATTTAGAAAAGTAGCCCAAATTAAATACATAAATATATTTTTGCTGTATGTTTGCACATACTTGCACATAGTGTTCACGTATAGTAATTTTCAAGCATGTCATCACGGTCAAATGGGACAAAATGCAAATGTGCCACCTGCAACTGATGAACTTTTTCCTTTTGAAGAAACTTGAAGTTTTCACAGTATGATTGTAGATCATCGTCCTCTTTTACTGAAATCCACACCACACCTAGAAATTAAAACTGAATTACAAAATCATGAAAAATTACACTGTTAGTTGTAAGTTACATTCAGGTAAATGTACAGTCGAGCTAGAGCTCAGGTGGTAGAATCAGAGAAGACAGAAAAAATGCTTCGTAAGATAAACTTTATTGTATATTAAAGTGACACTAGGATATACAGTAAAATATTTTACTATGTCTGTCTTTATACTGAAGGCTATTGTTGGTCAGTTTTTCTACAAGTCAACCTCTAAAACTATCCACACCAGCAGCTCTGTTGGAAGAACACAATGAGAGTAAAGGACAAAATTGATTAGCAAGACAAATTAAATGAATGAATAAATTATGCTAATGTAAACATGTAATGTGAAATATTTACACAGTAATATCTATTTTTTCTTAGTTTATTCCAGATCATTTCACAAGTCAGAGACTCCTACTCACCTTTTTCATGTATAATGAACAACAGCCACTCCAGAAGCAGAGTAACACAACAACAAATAGTTGGTTTGACAAACAAAAAAAAGACTTTTAATTACTAACTAAATGATATTGTATATATAATGGTTGTAGCTTACAGTGTTTAGCAAGTTTACATAATATTATTCTATATTTTCTTCAGGTTAGAAGCTCATACTCCTATTGTCCAAAGTGAATGGCAGAAGCTCAGACTTAAATAATGGTTAGTTATCTCAAGTACATAATAATAATAATAACAATAATAATAATAAAAACAATAAAGTTGTTAGTGAGGCAGATACATTTTTTTTAAATAGATAATTTCTTTTTGAATTAGTATTTTTATGAGGATGAACATTACGTTCTGTCCTTATATTAAGGTCTACTCATGTCAGTTTCTTTACAATCAGATACTTGTACTTACGATTTTTGACCATATGAAAGCCTTTTTAATCCTTAGACCCAGATGACTTCCTCATCAGACGCATGACCTTAGACAGACCTTATCCAGACTGTCCTTTTTTGTTCTCTTGGGTCCCTGAGATTTGCTCATCATGTCTTCTGTATTTGTTGGTGTCCAGTCAATTTGCAGGCAGAGGTGGAAAGAAATGAAAGTGTTTCTGGGAGGTTTTCCAGGGTATCAGGTGTTTAAGAGCTCTACGTTCCAGCAGACAGGTTTTTGTATTGGGTTGTCTCGTGTCAAGTCCAAGTACATGGGTATGTTAAAGGATGGTACAATAAGGTAACAAGGTCAAATTAGAGGTTACTTCTGAGAATGAGCCAAATGTATTGTATTGAATCAAGCTGTAGTCTGTAAATGCAGTATTTTGCCTTATACCACAATTTTTTAGTTACTGCTGCATTAATACAGAACTATACAGAATTATTACTGAAATAACTAAACAAGCAGTGAAATAAAGGGTAAACTCAAAGTAACATAAAAGGAATTATGTAATCTGACACTAAGTCATCAAAAGTGGGCAGCTGTTGTCGGGCAATTTTGCTTTTTAATTGTTGAATGAAATCTTATTTGGTAGTTTGTACTAAAGTAGTGTTATGTTAAATTCACAGATGCAACTTTTACAAAGCCACTTTGGGAAATCATACTGTGCATATCAGTTGTATATAGACTCTTTTTATGTATCTAAAAAGATCCAGAACAATATGACTTTCTGTGTTTAAGTGTAATAATCCAATTCTGTAAATGAGATCAATAAAAATCTGGAAAAGATCATCTCAAACACCAACAGTATAGTCAATGATGACAATGATGATAGCTCATTATCATTTAACTTTTTCCAAATCTCTCCGGGGTCATGCCATAATTCATTCAGTGAAACTGCAGTGTGTTATGGGAAAATGTCCTCAGCAAAGCACTGTTGGCCATGGATCTGAAGCATTAACTCTGGACAGTGGACAGACAGTATCTGATGATGATAATGTGTGTGTTTGTGTACGTCACTGTACAAGTTTATGAGCAGAGTAAAAGTTCTGACAATTAGATGCAGCGTGTGAAAATGACATGTCCATTGTTTTTCTCCCACAGATTGTCCTGGGCACCATCATGTCAGTGCAGATGGATCTGACTGGACTGGAGTCCAGGTGGTGAGACACATAACCAGTGGGTTAGTAGTGATTGTCTACTCTTTGTCCTCACTGAATCTGTAGGTTTAAATGTGTATTTCTAATGCTATTGTGCTTTATTGTTACTTTCTTGTTGACTTCAAACAAAATGTATTTTGAGGCAATTTTCTTTTCAGGTGAATGTCAGAGTGTCCTGAACCTTTACATATGATATACCCTAATCTGCCTTCTATCACCTCAGGCACATTTGATAAAGATTCTGTTTGTCAACTTTAAAGTAAGAATAATGTTTATTGCCTCATTCTCTCACACAGGAAGACAATGAGGTGTTACATAGCCTTTACATCCTGTGAGAAAAGTGAATCAGTGACATAAATCCTACTGATCTCACAAGCTCTACACTCTGCATTTTAGAAAATGAAGGCTTTACCAAAAAGATTTTGAGTTGCAATGATTAACTGATCAATTCATTTATTAATAGACAGAAAATGTAGCACAACTGCCAAACCTTTGGTGGTTCCTGGTTCTTAAATGTTAATATTTGCTTTTTCTGGTTTTAAATTACAGAAAAATGACTGTTTGGATTTTGGGGATTTTTTCATTCATGTATTATTGATCCAACAAGTAAGTGAGAAAATAATTTGCAGAATTTCATCAATTATTTGCAGCTATAGAGATAGTAAACAAGCAGGTCTACGAAAAAAGTAAAGTTTCAACACTGATGTTTATACAGAGGGGTGTTTCACAGATTTTTTTATTCCTTCATTTCTGGGATTGTTAAAAAAGATCTGTCAAAATGTTCACAAAATGAGAAGAAATATAGTACATCATAAAGAAAATATACTGCATGGTTTTAAAAACATTGCTTGATAAATTATCCGTTTATTAGTTTACACTACTTTTAACAATCATCAAGAGAATCTAATAAAACTATCTCAAAAATAAAACCATTTTTGATAAATATAATTTCAGCAATACTTTGTTAGACAGCTATAAAGCCACATGCTGCTATGACACCAGCCACAATTATGAGAATGTATACAAGCCTATTGCTAACAAAGATTCATAAGCATTCAAATCTAAGGTTCTAGGTTCTCCTCAGGTTTGATCATAATTTATTTGTGACATGGAAAACGCCCCACAAACAGAACATTCTGTTATAGCTCTGAAGTTGTAATTACTTTATTTTTACACTTTTCCCCCTAAAGTTCTTAGAGATTCTGTTATGGATGCTAAAGAGTGGAGAAGACAAACATATAACCCATATGATGGTATTTCTGCTGAGTCCAGAGCATGTTCAAATTGATCTGTGCTATTTCATTAGGAGGCATCAGTGGTTCTGCACTCTGGCCTGGAGTAGTTGCTTTGGCTGATGGCATTCTTGGCTGCGAGCCTAATGCAGTAGGTGGTCCAGGGCTTGAGATCAGTCTCTAAGTACGAATCGCCTTCCACGGTTCTCACTCTCGCCGGCTCAGTAGCCTGCTGCTCTTTCTGCTCCTCCTCGATGACCAGCGTGTACTCAGTTGCATCCTTCACCAGCGTCCACTTCACATACAAGGAAACGTCACTTACTGTTACAATCAACAACTCTGGAGTTACAAGATCTGAGAGAGAGAGAGAGAGAGAGAGAAATTAGCAGCCGCTTTATAGTAAAGGGCTGGAGTCCATGATGAATTTGGTTGATTATTATGTATAATACTGTCACTAGGTTGTGTAATACAGTATGTAATAGCACTACTGTTACCTTTGTCTAAATGAGCATAGATTTGAGTGGCCCGCAAATCTCTTCTTCTGCGAGATCCTACTGGACCTGAGGAAGACAGGAAATATGTGTCACAAATGGATTTTAACAACAAGAAGTGACTTAATTAAATGGAAAAATCAGTTGATTTTTGCAGCAGTGAGTGAACTGTAGGTGTGCAACTAATTCTGTTTTCTCTCTGTGAGGACCAGTCAAATACTTTGAAGGGCTCTGTGTTATCAATTTCATCTCCATGTTCATATCTATTTCCTTGTCAGCTTCACTTGCAATACACTGCTACATAGCTAAACAAACACATGAAAGGCCTGTCAAGCAATTGATTTCCCGACTTCCTGCTGAGGTGTTGTCAATAAAGCTCTCATAAGAGTGATAAGAGATTTAAAGAGTGGTGGTGGTCTTTTTTCTAGCTTCCTACCTAGAGTAGAAACGTAACATTACTTCCAAAGTAAAGGAGGACACACAAGTGAGTCCTGTGTCTGACCTGTAATATCTCGGGTGGGGTTGCTCTCTCCCACAGCATTGCTGGCTGTCACTTCAGTGGCACTGGAATTGAAGTTAATCAGCTGGCAAGAGAGTCCAGTGGTGCTACAAAGCTTGGTACGGCCTCCTCCTGATATATTGTAGACCGTGTACTTGGTGGCAAACACTGACGCGTCCCAGGACAGCACAGCAGACTGTGTGTTACCACTGTATTGCACATTCTGTGGAGCACAGGGGACTGGGAAGGAAACAGTGAAAATGCTGTTAACAAAAGAAGAGGTGAAAGACAAAGAGAACTATTAAGAATAGTTTAAAATATATGGCTGGACTGCATCATAGCCTATTTGCATTGTGCGTAATATCAGCTGATTTGTTTGAAGTTTTTTCTCTTTCTGTTGTCAGGCAATGGAACAAGTTTGAAATCACTGTAACTACCCATTAAGGCAACGTTAGTCAGGAGTCACTTCCAAGCCATTTCCAAGCTGCTGCTCTGCACTGTTAAAAATCCTGATTTTATAACCACAAGGTTGTCTGATAAAATCACCACACAAATAAACTAAAGAAAATGACTGTGCTGTCATTTGGGGTAAATTCACTTGTAAAATGGTCACTCAGAGAGAAGCTCATTCTTGTCAGATGCCATGTGGTCACCACAGAGAGGGGTGTCCGATGAGGGAACGCCCTGACCTCACACTTGTGAGACAATACTCACAAGCTCTCTTGTATGGAAAGTAGATAAGGTTTGTCCAAAAAATTGTTAGATTTATCTTTGGATGCTTTTAAAAAAAAGTCTGAGAAGTCTTTTTGATATAGCAAGGACAGTGCTGAAAATGAAATGTTGTTAATCTTTATTTTTTTACACTTAAACCCAAAAATATAAAGGAAGGAAAAGGAATTTTAATATAAAAATATAAGGTCATTAAAACACTATAAATCCTAAAATCAGGGATGAGTACAGCATAAAGTTACCTGTGACTCCAGTGAAGGCACTGGAAGGTGTGCTGACCCCGGCTAAGTTTCTGGCGCGTACAGTGAGGTTATAAGCTGTGCTGCAAGGCATCGGGAACTCAAAGTATCTCCTGGGTAGCCAGTAGGACGCGACTTCCATTAGGGCCTGTGGACTGTTATTGATTCTTCCGCTTATCTCCGCCAGGTACTCGACATCAGAGCAATTGACGCTGTCCCATGACGTCCTGGCCCAGTAAGTTTGGTTGATCTTCTGCATGCGGACATTCAGAGAAGTCGGAGGACATGGAACTGGGGAGGAAAGAGACAGTAGTTTATTGGTAGAATGAGCCCAGTTACATGTTTCTCACTTTTTCTTCTTCAGTTGTAGTGTACCAGCATACCACGTGTAAAATTACATGTAATGTGATTATTGTATTGTACCTGAGCTAGAAAATAGAATTTGTTACCATCTAGGCCCTTTCCACAGAGACCCAATCAGAGTTTTTGTTATCGCCACAGTGCTGTGATTTAATATTTACCTGCTCCTGCCTTCAGAGGTGCACTAAACGAACTGTTGCAGGTGCCATCTGAGGCTTCCACGGTGAAATTGTACATTTTGCCACACTCTAGGCCTTCAATTGTGCAGGAGGTAACGGTGCTGTTACAGTAGATCATGTCCCCATCCTTAGACTGAGCACAGCCGTAATACTCCACGGCTCCGTCACTCGCATTCCAAGAAAGGACGGCAGAGTTGCTCTTACAGTCAAAATCCAGTGCAAGACCAGAGGGCTCACAGGGCACTGAGAGGAAAGAGAGAGGACTCTGTCAGTGATTCAAGCATGAAGGAGGCCTGCCATTTACAGATCAGTTTAGAATAATGTTCTCAGCCCTAGAGATTAATAAAACCAAATCATGAGATGAACAAATACGCAACAACTTAAGTGCATTGATGTTTGAATAACTTGGTGGTATTGTAAATTTTGCAAAAGTAGCAGCTAGAAAGTGAATATTGTATAATGTGAATAATTACATTATTATCATTTACATTAACAACAAGAACAATAGGAAAAGGTACTTTTTGAATAGTCACTAAAGACTGATATTAATGAATTATAGCATGAAATCAAAAAAGTTTCTCTTCTATTGTGGAATATGACCTTTTTAAGTGTGCAATTAACAACTTCATACTTTGTCAATTTGTTTGGGTTTGAGATTTGTATCAACAAAATGAACAAAAAAGAGATTTTGAAAGTCAATCAGAAAGTTTTGGTATGTTTCCATGAAAAATTTCAAAAAAAGATGAAACAGTAACCAGAATTTTTGTCAATAAATCTCATGTAAATCAAATACTCATTCAATCAACTCACTACTGAGGCTATAGACGTAAACTTCCGTCATAATTTACAGATTAATATACAGTTTACACCGATCGACAGTGCTGCCATAGTTAAATCAAGAGTGGAAAGCCTCTTGAAACTTTTAAATGAAGAGAAAACAGAAAAGGTCTCATCAGGTCTCGACCTGTTCTGAAGGATGAAGTGCTGGGCATGCTGGAGCAGTTGTCTCCCCTGGCAGTGATGCTTAAGGTGTATGTCTGGCCACAATGCAGATCAGCCAGGGTGCAGTTGTTCAAAGATGTGTTGGTGCTGGTGACATGTCCATCGGTTCCTGTGGCTGTTAGCAAGTAGGATGTGGCCACAGCGGAAGGAGCCCACGTCACCGCAGCCCCATGCTCATCACATAATTGTACCACTGTCACATTGCCTGGTACACAGGGTGCTACAAAAGACAGAATACATTTTTAATAATAATAATAATAATTTAAGGTGTTGAGTAAGTTTTGGCTTTGCTAAAATATTTCATTTGTAAGAAACAGAGAAAATTAAATTTGTATGTTGGTACACAAAAAAACCCAAACAAATACCTGTTTTAATCTTCTTTGGTGGACTTCTTAGGGAGCTACACTTATCAGAGGAAGATGACACTATGATGCTGTATTCCATGCCACAGTGGACATCCTGGAGTTCACATGAATTGGAGGAGCTGTTACAGGAAATAAGGGTTTGGTCGTGACCTTCAGCAGTCACCAGGTAAAGGGGTGTGTCCTCTGTCATCTCCCATTCAACCAGGATGGTGTCACTGTTGCATTGCGTCACTGCACTAATGGATGTCAGAGCACAAGGACCTAGAGGACGAACCACACACAATTAAGATTTTGCTACCAAAGTAATTTTTTCTTGCCTAATCCAAATATGAGAACGTGCTATATTAGTTTGAATTCCAGTGATGTTACTGCTCTTTTTGAGTCTTCAAAGGTCTTTAAACCTTCAGTTTATAAAATTCAAATTCTCTGACAATCTGACAACTTTGTGTTCCTAATAGTGGTGTCTATATGTTGGACAGGCTTGGAGGCTCCAGAGGGTGGGAGGGGGGATTATTATTGGAACAAGAAGAAAAAATTATTAATATAATAATAATTCATCTATATTTTTGCTCTACAAATTGGAATAAATTTTTCAGTTTTTTACGCAAGTTTTTGAAATATTTTTACTGCTAACAAATATTAAATACAGTCATTTAGAGTAGAAAGCCACTGTTTGCTAAACAAATACAAGCTGTGACTGCAACTAAATATTACATAATTTTAAGGGGTCACAAGCCAAGAAGGTGGAGGACTTTTGTGCCAAACACCATTTTCCTTTTCAAAGATAATAATCATTTTACACAGTTGGTGTCTTGAGAGTACAGATTCTTCTTGAATACCTGTCTCGAGCTCAAAGGCAGCGCTCTCATTAACGCTGCAGTGTTTGTTGATGGCAGTGACATGGAAAGTGTACAATGTCCCACATTCCAGATCTGGGACACTACAGGGAGAGGAGGTGGAGGTGCAGCTGGAGTTGTGTCCGTTCACCCCATGGGCTTGCACAAAGTAGCTGAGGGCTCCTTCTGAGTCATCCCACGTCACCCAGGCTGAGTTTGACACGCAGTCCAGGCCACCCTTAATGTTCCTGGGCACACACGGAGCTGTGGAGAGTGAAATGGAAAGGGTGTAACTGTAATCGGTTTGTGCTTGCTTCCCTTGCAGGCATTGTCACATCACTGCTCTTTTCATATCTCAACCTTTTACTTCTTATTTCCTTGTCTATTTAGAGACATTCTCTAAAAGAATAGAATAGTTTTTGTTTTTTGTTTTTTTTATGTGAACGGAAGAAAACTCGTTCTTAGGCCAACCCTTGTCAAATACCGTGTAGGCATGACAAATAACAGCAGCAGCAGTGGCCCGTGTGCAGTCTATAAGCATTTCACATTTTTAATCAATATTTTACTGATTGACCAAGAAACAAATACAACACGTAACTCCCCCTAAAAATGCAAACTATCAATTAACTATCAATAGGATTAAACAAACATGATACAAAATGTTGCCTCATAGCATGAGCTCCATGCTTACAGCAAAACAGATGAATGTGATATCAACCTTCTCATCCCACTCTTAAAAATAATTGTGTAAGTGCAGCTCCCATAATGTTGAACTGTTCTTTTAGACAAACTGCTGCTTTATTGCTTTCATTTTCAAAAGGTGGGGCTGATTGTGATGAGTGTATCACCAGTGCATCATCTCATTGACATATGGACATACTTAATTTTTGCATTTGAGCAAATAGCTGAAGTTTACCTGAGGATGTCTCTACCACAGGGCTCTGCTTGCTCTCACAACCATCTCTTACAGACAGCACAGTAATGTTGTAGTTCTGTCCACATGGCAGATTGTTTATAGTGCACATAGTGCCGGTTGAGTTACAGTAGAGTCTCGCCCTAGTGTTGCTCACTGCCGCCACATGGAAGTACTGGGCATCAGGGTTGGGAGACCAAGACACAGTTATAGCTCCTTCAGCACACTGTGAATCAACGATCACGTTCTGGGGTGCACAAGGGGCTGAGTGGGAGAAAAGGGGAGAGACAGGCAGGTTAAATCACACTGAGGTAAAAGCACTTTTAGATCCTACCAGTCCACCCATTTCAAAAGAACAATAATAAAGTATTTACAGTACCTGTCCGCATGTAAGCCTTGTCACTCTCCACACTGGAACAGTTCTCATCCTGCCCAAATACGCTCACGTTGTAGGTCTGTCCACACTGCAGGTCACTCAGATCACAGTGGGTCATGGTGTTGTTACACTCAGCCTGATGGCTTCCATCTGATGTGACACCAACGGCAAGATAGGATACTGCCCCACTGGCACGCTCCCATGTCACTGCAGCAGAGTTTGAGTGGCACCGTAGAGAGGCCTTGACGTTAGTGGGACTGCACGGCACTGGGAGAAACAAGGAGGACAAACAGGAAAACGTTAGATGAGGTACTGTTGGTTATTAATATACATATGAGAGAGTAGATTATTCACATTTGTAAAGTTCTGCCTATTTCTATATTTTCTATATATTCTATTTCTGCCTATAATTGCAAAAATGTTGCCTTACTTCTGGTTTTTAGGAATCATTCCTGCAGCACCCTATAACATAAGTGCTGAGTGCTGCACCTATGATTCTCCAAAACGTTCTTCAATAATTTGTTTTTGAAAACCAGTTTCACCTTACAAATGATGGAAACACAAACGTTTCAGCTGCCACCTTCAGATGTGTAGCTGTTGGTGTCAGTGCACAAAATGAATCATTATTTGGGACTGACCTTACTTTTCTTATAACACAGACGTTGTAATGTCTGTGTGTAAAAATGTCCTTTCAAATTTTCATCTGTAAATGGGTAATGATAGAGACAGAAATAAGAAACAACCAACTACTGTCTATACCTACCTGACTGCAGGTTGAGGTAGGCATGGCTGTTATTACACAGTCCATCCTGAGCTGTCAGTGTCAGATTGTAGAGCTGACCACAGTGCAAGCTGGGTAGTTGACAGCTGGTTTTGGTGCTGGTACACTCAGTCTTGTGACCATCAGGCCCAAAAGCTCGCACTTTGAAGGAGGACACACCCTCCTCTTCTTCCCATGACACTATACCTGTGTCATTACTACAGACCATCTCTGCAATTACTCTCTGTGGTACACATGGCACTGCAGGCAGACAGACAGACAGACATACAGGTATGAATGTATGTATGCACTTAATGCTTCTGTTTAAAACAGATGTCTGATGAAGGTGCAACATTATTATGACAAATTAAAGGTCCTATATTTTATACTTGTCTTGTGTATTTCAAGTGTTCATATCCATAACAAGATATATTTGAGAGTTTAAGAACCAAGAACCATCTGAACAACATGTAAGATGTATGTCAGTCAGTCAATCAGAAGAGAGGCTCTCTTCTGATTGACTGACTGACATGTTGTTAGTCTCTCTTCTGATGGGCTGACTGTTAGCAGATTTCAGGTAAACACGCAGAGAAACCAAATCTTGCACAGTTGGGTTGTAGATCCAAGTGGGTTGGGCGTAGGGCATTGCTGAGAATAGTGACTGCTTTGTTGTGACATCATAAAGTTACACTCCTAACAGGTCATTTTAAGAATCAATTCCTGAATATGGGCTGTTTAAATTTTTCTGTGGACTGGGAACTATGATACTTTCACAGTATTAATATAGAACCTGGACCTGCTTTCTGATCAAAAAAGACACGGACATCTCACTTATACTACATACTATATATGACCTTTAAAATTTGATCTTACATGTGTTGATCTCCACAGCAGAGCTGCCAGCACTTGTACACATCCTATCTGAGGCACTAACAGTGATGGAGTAGTTGAGGCCACACAGCAAGTCCGTGAACAGGCATGTCGTGTTGCTGCTGTTGCATGCTGATGCATAGCCACCGTTGCCCTGGGCAACTGTAGTGTACGACATTGCTCCTTTGCTCGGCTCCCAAGAGACGGCCACAGCACCAGACTCACAAACCACCCGTGCCTCCACCTGTTGTGGTACACACGGCACTGAACAGACAGAGAGGAACATATTAACATTGTATAATGATAGTCAATAACTGTTGATAGTAGAGAACCACCACTAATAATTATTAGCATTAGCAGCGCTGCCAAAGAAAACTACACACAACTATTTTGCTCAAATCAGTGTTGTGTATGTGTGTGAAATCACAAAGACATTTTTTTTTTTATTTTGCTTTTTATGACAAGTCTATGTGTAAATTAGCCTATAACTGATAGGTATTTATAACACTAACAGCTATTTATCATGCAGCCAGGTCCCCAAATGTACCTGCTTGCAGCTGTTTGATGTCACTCTGCGACACATTGCACATGCTGTTAGTGGCAATCACACTTATGTTGTAGGTGTAGCCACATCGCAGGTCTGGGAGGATGCAGGATTGTGAGGTTGTCTCGCAGACAGATTCATCTTCTTCTACTCCGAACGCTTGGACAATGTAGGAATCAGCCCCCCTGCTAGCCTGCCACTCAACCTTGGCTGTGTTATTAAGGCAGTCTAGTACAGGCCTGACATTCTGAGGACGACAAGGCACTGGTAGAGGGAAAAGAAAGTGAGAGAACCACTGAGCATGTTTCTGATCAATGACAGTGGCTAGTTGTGTATTTAGCCAAGACTTCATTCAACATTTGATGTTGCATTTGTGCTACAGAGACACAAATAGAGATTTAGGGCAGATTTATAAGTCATTATTTATAAGTCAAGTCATTAAATGTTGATTTTTTTAATGGAAAGCTCTAAACTGAATGACCTCTTCTGTCTACAAGTTTCAAGTGGACTGTACCTATACACACACAAAGCACTAAGTTTGTTTGTGTATGTAAGGCCTGATGTCAATTTAAATTACTTTTCAAATTGCCAAAATGAATTTAAAATTATTGCCTCACAACTTTAATTTCAATTTAACTAATTCATTATATTTAAATTTTATTGATTGTGCTTTTTTTGAGATCTCACCTGATTCCACCTGCAAACTGGCGCTTGGGGGGCTGCTGCACTTCTCATTTGAGGCCACAACAATGACATTGTAGGTCTGGCCACACTGCAGGTCTCGCAACTCACAGTTGGTGTAGTTGGAGTTGCAGGTAGAAAAATGGCCGTTGGAGGACCAGGCTGTGGCGGTGTAGTTCAGGGCACCCTCTGCATAGTACCAGTCCAAGAGGGCAGAGTTGGTGAAGCAGTCAAGAACCACTGAGCCGGTGCTGGGTGTGCAGGGTACTGAGAAAAGGAGGAAGGAAGTAAATGAAGGGCATGTGAGTTCAGATGTAAACACTATGGTATCCAAATAAAATCCTGTTATCCCATTTATTCTACCTGATGTGAACTTTGTAGCTGGGCTGGGCAAACTCGAGCAGATATCGTCCACTGCCACCACCTGGACAGAATAGGACTGCCCACAGGTCAGGTTGGTCAACGTACAGTTTAGATCTGTGCTTCCGCAGGAGGAGACAGCTCCCTGTGTGCTCTGAGCCCTCACTTTGTGAGACAGAGCACCATCACTGGAGCTCCAGGACACGAGAGCTTCATTTTTGGAGCAGTCTACATTCACATCCACATCAGTAGGGACACAAGGCACTGGAGAAAGGTGTGGGGAAAGGAGAGTGATTATCCGATTCTATAGCGATGACATATTACACCAAAGCAAGTCACAGGAATATCAATCTCGGTGTTAAGGTGTCAGATTCCAATATACACTCAATTTAACATTAAATGTGTTTTTATATATTTATTATCACAAACATGATATGGATTTTGGTCCAGTTATTAACTCTTGTAAGTCACCTACTGCCTGGTACTATTAATGCTGATAATTTCCTTTCAAATGGCAACAGGGAAATGAGACAGTGTTTGAGTTTTATTTTAACACTACTGCTGTCTTTTTTTCCTTTAAAGACCTTTTTCACCAGCTCCTGAACAATCCCTCTGCAAAGTGGCCTGACATTTGGGGGTATAAAGATTAAACAGCTGCCTGGTTGCTGTTTGACTTCATTTATTTATAAATTAGAGCAACACATTCTTACCTTAACTATTTACACATTTTGTTTAAAGTGTAAGAAGTATGGAAGCGGTACAAAGCGAAGAATCAAGAAGTACAGAGAATAAAATGATATACCTCTGAAAACCTCTCTGATTTACTTACCTGGTTTATTCCCTCTCAACCACTGAGATCCACAAAATGGATCCACTGCTGGTCACTCCCAAGGAACAGTTTGTGACAAATGGTGACCAGGCTTTTTCCCTATTGAACTTGCCTACTGAACTCAGACAAAGCCTTTAGTGTCCTTTAAATCTTTAAGTTTGACCTTGTTCATCTTATTGTTTTTGCTTCCTCTGTTCTCCTTTTTCTTCCTCTTATTAGTTAAAGTGCCCAGCTTTACTGTATGTAA
The DNA here is from genome assembly GCA_038496675.1 of Rachycentron canadum. NCBI lineage: Eukaryota > Metazoa > Chordata > Actinopteri > Carangiformes > Rachycentridae > Rachycentron > Rachycentron canadum. Next base: position 4,049,732 of record CM076656.1, on the reverse strand, counting down.
CTCACCTGACTGCAGGGTGTCAGCCTTACTGGGGTCAGAGTTACACATCTCATTTGACGCGACAACAGTGACGGTGTAGTTCTGTCCACACTGGATGTTTGGCATGCCGCATTGCTCGCTGTCAGACCAGCAGCTTTGTGACTGGCCGTCTTCTTGCGTTACTGTGGCCACGTAGAACTCTGCCCCCGCTGAACCAGTCCATGACACCACAGCAATGTTAGAGAGGCAGTTCATTGAGCTGGAGACGCCGGTGGGTGGGCAGGGCTCTGAGGGTAAGAAGGAAAATAGACTGGATGAAAATGGGCATTACAGGGAATAAGTGACCTGTAGCTGGGTTTGGGATATGCAGAAAAGTCCTGGTGCAGGGATCTAAAATCAACCTACCTTATTTCCCCGCCAAGAGTTACAGGGTATATATATATTTTTTAAATTTGCTTCAAAATTTAAGTGGTTTAAAGTCTAAAATAACTGCTTTTAAACAAAATCATTAAAATAAATAATTGACTTCAAGGAATTATGAGTGTATGCATGTAGAATGGAAATTGCAAACCCAATTGCTTAAATTACAAAATCTAATCTTCAAATTAGATGCACTTCTTTTGAAATGTAAGACTGTAATATGCAGCAGCTCTTCCCCTTTTTTTGAGAACAGTGTTTAGAAATAAATGGGTCGCTTGAAAAATGGTTTCTGAAATAAGAACTCACCTGACTTCATTGTTGAAGGCTCACTGGGTCGACTTGTGCACACAGAGTCTACTGCCTCAACAGAAAGGAAGTACTCCTGACCACAGAGGAACTCAGAAATGAAAGTCCAGGTTTCGTTGGTGCTGAGCTGCACTTTGTGGCCACTGTTGGTCTCTGCCGTCACAATGTAGAACTCTGCAGTTTCACTGGCATTCCAGGTCAGCGATGCCGCCTTAGAAACAGATTAGGTTTTCATTCATTTTTATTTCAAAACATAACATGACATTGTCATGTCATGTTTTGAAATAAAAATGATCTTAAAAATGGGTCCGAAAACAGGTCACCAATTGATCGAGTAGAAATGATCACGGAATAGATTATTTAATATTTCCTGAGAAGGAACTTTTAGACAAAAAGGTAAAATATTTACCTTTATAGAGCAGTTTAAAGATGATTTCAAGCTCTGGGGTGCACATGGTGCTAAAAACACAAGACAAAAGTTTAGTTGTGATTATAATGGCAAATATAACTATTTTCATTTTTGATTAATCTGCTGATCATTATCCCACTTTATCTATTCATTTATTGATGATTTGATTGATTTGCTTGTAGACAGAAGTAACTCAAATGATTAATGACATATTAATAATGACATAATGGCATTCTAGTGTATTTTTTCATCTTCATGTGTGACCTATAAATTTCCCATAAAAAGTCTAGACAAGGTTTTCACAGAACATTTATGGGTACTTTGATATCTGTACACTATCAGGTTTACCCATTCGTATTGATGTGCTATTGCTTGGCAAGCTGCTGCACAGGTAGTCATTGGCGATGACATGAACGGTGTACATCTCTCCACAGTGCAAGTCATCCCAAGTGCAGCTGGTGGTGTTTGTGACACACTCGTGGGTATGGCCGTCCTCTCCTGTGGCGATGGCTAAGTAGGACTCTGCCCCATCGCTCATGGCCCAGCTGACCGAGCCCAGACTGTTCTCACAGTGTGTGAAGCTCTGTACATGCACAGGGATGCAGGGGCCTGAGGAGAGGTGAGAGGTGAACTTTTGAATCATCATGAACCCACAGACTCACATATTTTATGAGAAGGAAATATAAATGGGACATGTACTTGTCTTGAATTCTTCAGGCAGACTCATGGCGCTGTCACATCGATGATCCTGGGATTTTACAGTGAAGGTGAAGAGTTGTCCACAGGGGAGCTCAGCCTCTACTGTGGTCTCATTGGTTTGGTAAGACGTGACATATCCCAGGTCTCCTGTGGCTGTCACCATGTATAATGATGCTCCTTTAGCTGCTGCCCAATCCAGCACCACTGTCTTATTGTAACATGACCCATCGACTGTCAGTCCATTTGGCTGGCAGGGTTCTGATGGCAGAGAGGTTGGAAACAAACGTCTCATTAAAATAAAATATGCTTCTTTGTCCCATTGCTACAAATGATTCATTTCAAAGTTGAAATTATTAGTCCATTAATTGATCAGTTGGTCACCAGCGGATTACGCACCAGTTATTTTGATAATGGATTGAATCACTTTTAAACAGTGAAAACAGTGAAAAGCAAACCAAACCAAAGCTTCTTGTTTTGTCCAGATAAAAATTCTCAAAACTTAAATTAAAATATGTTTTCAAGACACATTTTCAGTTCAGTGATGAGCTGATTACTCAACTAATCATTTCACCTCTGACTGGTTGGACAGACAGCAACTCAATGACAAACATTTTCAAAAGAGGCATAAATCAAATCAAGAAAGAAAATGTGAAATTATCTTTTCATGGTTTGTCTGTTGCAAAAAAAAAATAAAGATGAACAGTTCTCATTTAATCAGCCAACCAACAACTAAAGATCTGTTGATGTTAATACTCCATACCTGTCTGAATCTCCACAGTGCTGCTGGTTTCACTGTAACACTTGTTACCATAGGCAGTAACAGTGAATTCATAGGTTTCCCCACAGTACAAGTTGGTGAACTGGCAGGTGGAGTTGGTGGAGTTGCACTGCAGAGTCTCTCCCATGCTGCAGGTGGCAGTAGCCAGGTAGAGGTCCACACCCTCTCTTTCCTCCCAGTACAAGTTGGCCGTACTCGTCCCACACTGCAGGTCCACTCCAACATGCTTTGGTTTACAGGGACCTGAACGAAACGTTTAGTTTAGTATCACAGATTAATATCACCATAAATAAAAATGTTTATGGTATCAAAGAGAAACATATTAAACGTAAGGTTTTATTTACTTCCCCTTCAACAGTTGGGGGACAAAATATTGCTCCACTCACGTGTACTGAAGGTAACATTAGTGTGTGTCTCAGTTTCACACTGGTCGCTGATGGTTGTGAGGCCAATGTTGTATGTCTGACCACACTGCAGCTCTGTCAGTTCACACTGGCTCTCATTGCTCTTACATGAGGCCTGGTAACCATCGGCTGCTACGGCAGTAACCACGTAGAAGTTGGCTCCATTGGCCAAGCTCCAGGAGATCTCAGCTGTGCTGTTGTCACAGTTCAAGTTTGCCATCACGTTTCCAGCTGCACAGGGAGCTACAGACAGAACGGTGGGCAGGGAGGGACATACAGGATAAGGAGTATAATTAATTATACTCTAAAGCTGCACTGATTTTCACATATAAAGGATATTGCTCCAAATCATAGTTACCTTTTGAGAAACTTCAATTTAAGATGTAGAAGTGAAACTACAGCAGCAGTGTTACTCTTTTAGAAAAGTCTAGAAAGACACATTGTCAGCTTTCATAAATAAGATGGGAAGCTTTAGCTTTGTTTGGACATAGCATTTCTATATAGATATATCCATACCCAATATCAGAATTTAAAGGTACCCTGTGGAGGTTTTCTTGAAACAAACAAAATTATGTTTGTATAAAATGTTTCTCACTTAAAGGCCTTGGTCTGTATCCTTGAGGCCTAACATATTAGCAAAGCTGTTTGTTTTTTTTTAACCTGTGCTTATATTTGTTTTCTGCCTTGTTTTTACACTTCTCTCTTGTATTTTGATACATTTCATAGAGAATTACTGTCATTTGTCCATCAGTGCAATAGCATGAGACCATTAGTAGGAATGTGGACCACACATCCACACACTCATGCATGTACAAATAAAACAGAGCAAAGTTTAAAAATTGGAATAATATGTGATATGAAAATTTGCCTTGCGTGAGTGTTTCTAAACCAACCCAGAGCTTTTCAGCAGAGGAGAATTGTAGGATATGAGTTATCCATTCTTAATTTTAAATGTTTAAATGTCAAATAGATGTGTTTGAATATGGTCTAATAATTTACTTAATATATCACTCAAATTGATTAACTTTAAGAAAAGCTACATGTGCAGCATGAGAAGAAAATAAAGCGTAAGAGTATTTTAAAAGAGTATTTTAATGAACTGACGTCACAGTTGAATGTATAATACCTGAGATTAGGAGAACAGTGGTGGAGGCACTACTGTTAAGTGTCTCTCCAACGGCCATGACGTTGGTGTAGTAGATAATTCCACAGTGGAGACCTTCTACGTTACAGAAAGTTTCATTAGAGTAGCAGGACACAGAGTGGCCATCGCGCCCAGCGAGATGGGCCTCGTAGCCCACTGCACCAACACTGGCCTCCCACGACACGGTTGCCATGTCACTCTGGCAGTGAAGGTTGGTTTCCACATTGTTAGGTGGGCAAGGCTCTGGGGGCAGAACAAGAGACAGAGTTGAATGATGCATAGCAGATGCTGATATTATCTTTCATGTATGCTACATAATAAACAACATGTTATCTATGAATGAAGATGATACTTTCAAATGTGAAGATATCCGAAGATGTTTAGTTTGCCATCAAACAAAATGATGAAAACTACAAATCCTCACAATTTAGAACCTACATAAGGGAAAGTTTGGTACTTTTGCTTGAGAACTGACTAAAACAACAAATAATTGTAGATTATTTTTGTTGGTCTCAAACCCTCAATCCTAACTGTCATCTCTTCAATCGTGACAATAACACTAAAGATGCATCTTCTCACCCATTTCAAAGAGTTTTCAGGTTTTCTCACCTGTCGCAACCACCGCTGTTTCAGTCGACATGGACATGCCTTGGCACACGTGGTTGTTTGCCGTGACGCTGATGTTGTACAGCTGGCCACAGGCTAAGTTATACAAGGCACAGTAGGTGTCGTTGGTCATGCAGGAGACTGTGCTGTCCCGCTCTGTTACCCCCTCCACGGTGTAGTAATCAGCACCAGCAGCTATGTCCCATAGCACCTGGCCAATCGTCAGGCTGTACTGAGTGGTGATATGTTTAGGGATGCATGGCGCTGAAAGAGAAGATGGAGGAAAATGTTGAGCAGTTAAGAAACTAGATATGAATATATAATCTGCAAATTTCTGGGTTGATGATGGAAAATGTGTGAAAAACAGATGAATCATGCAATCTCTTCATGATGAGAAGTATTTTGTTTTAATCTTTAACATTGGGAAGAGGAGACGGATTACTAATGTAAAAAATACTCTATAGTACATGAAGATTTAGGATAAACTGGTGTAAGATTTTTGCTGTGGTAAAATCACTCAGTTTTAGAGAATTGGAAAAGTGTGAGAAATAGTCATTGTTTTTTTTTTTTTTTAAAAAAAGACTTTTAAAATGAATTAATGGGGATAAATTATTTGGTAAACTGGAGATGTTTTTCTAAGTGTATATTGGTGGTCAATATCACTAAATTTTGGGGGGCAACCACACTGGAAATCTCCAAAGTCTGACATTTTCAAATTCCACACAAAGTGGAGTTAAATTAAGCCACAACCATTTTTATGATATATATGTTTAAGCGTGCACACAGCTTGTGCCCATGTGCTGTTGCTCACCAGTGAACAGCTCTCCTGTCATGTGAGCAATGCTGCTGCAGTTCTGGCCCAGAGCTTTGACAGACACAGAGTAGCTCTGACCACAGCTCAGCCCCTCTAGATCACAGGAGGTGGTGTTGGTCTCAAAGGTGATATTAGAGCCTGAGGAGGTGGCGGCCATCACCATGTATGACAAAGCACCATCACTCGGGTACCACGACACCAAGGCTGTCTCCGTGTAGCAGTCAAACACTGCCTTGATATGTCTGGGTTCGCAGGGGACTGAAAGAAAAACATGGTGACAGTTCATGAATACAGAATAAAAGCTCAATTTTTAATTGAACTATGGGAGGCATTTTTATCAAAATGCACTTTCACCAGTTCACCAATATTTTCAAAAGGTTTCACTATCCTAAAAGGTCTCTTTAACTCCCAAATAAACTATGAATCCCCAGTTTTTAAGTGTAAAACATGAAAAAACTATAGATGCAAATTCTATTTAGCAAAGCTTCTCTTTACTTGATAGTTCAGTGCAGTGTAGTAGTTTGTAGCTTCATTTACACATCTGTCTTTAACATACTGTACATGTCTATCACTAGGCAGTTTCCTACCTGAGTGTGTGTCTACCACAGGAGTAGGCGGGCTGTTGCAGTATCCATCAGAGGATACCACAAAGACATGGTAAATCTGACCGCAGCTAAGTCCTGTCACATTACAGTAGCCCTGTGTTGTGCCCTGACATGTTGTGGTCTGACTGTTGCTATCCTCCAATGTGGCAATGTAGGAGTCAGCTCCTGAACTCTCAGACCAGGACACAATCAGACAGTTGAGATCACAGACCACCTCAGTAGAGACATTTGCAGGGGTACATGGCACTGGTGAGAAGAGACAGAGATAAGGTTTAGTGAAGTACTTAGTTAATACTTTAGTTATTGATCACAATTGCTAAATAGATGAGAATATAATTGGAATTTATAGTATACCTAGTTTAGAGTTGCAGACACAGTTTGACATTTTGAGAATTTTAATACCACTATTATGTCTTTATGCTGAATATAAAGCTAGCACCAACAGCCAGTTAGCTTAGCTTAGCATAAAGAGTGGAAACAGGGGGTAACCACTATCATGGCTCAGCCTGAAAGAAATAAGGTCCCCATACAAATACCATAAAAACTATAGCATAGCTTTATATGTACCATACATAGAGTGGTATACAAAACAATCGAGCAAAAGCAATCAAGCATAGTTCTTATAAACTTTTTACTGAACATTTGCTGTTTTGAGTGTCTGAAAAATAATTTCTGATACGATAGCATGAACTGTAAGGGCAAATGTTGCTTTAGATGAAGTGAACCAGAACAGCACAAGATATGAAAACTTCATATATTGTCCAAAAGACTAGCAGTATTTTTTTTTAAATCAGAAATTGTTAACATAAATGTGTCATTTTTGATTTGCAGTAAAATAGGTGAACTTTTTCACAGAGGTATGTGATAATTTGCCGCTGAAAAACTTTTATTTCAGATGAAAACTAAATACTAGCACTTGTCAGCAGTACATACCTGTCTTGATCATCACACTGTCACTCGGTTTGCTCTCACAGTCTATATCCTCTGCTGTCACAGTCGCTGTGTAGTGCTGTCCACAGTGGAGGCCAGTGAGATCACACTGATTCGTATGGGACACGCACTCATCCTCATGGCCATCAGTACCCACTGCTCTCACTCTGTAAAGCTGCCCACCTTTGCTTTGGTCCCATGACATGGTGGCCACATTGTTGCTGCAGCTCAGTTTGGCTGTGAGGTTCTGAGGAGTGCATGGCACTGAGAAGGGGAGATCAATATGATAATTACACATATTTTCTTCTGCATGTTTTCATTTTAAATCCTGAACAATGCAGCTATAATCTTTTTACTCTCCATTTCCATTTCTTTTCATAATTTCACTATATGTATGTGTGACATGCACTTTATATACCATACCTGTTCTGGTGATGTCCCCTTCACTCTGGGAGCTGTTGCAGGTTCGTCCCTCAGCTGTGACGTGCATGATGTAGGTTTGTCCACATGGCAGGTCAGTGATGTCGCAGCTGGTGTCTGATGTGGTGCAGCAGGTGGTGTGCCCATTTAACTCCTCCAGCGTGGCTGTGTACATGACTGCACCAGGAACAGTGGACCAGGCAATGCTAACTGTACTGTTTACGCAGTCCACTGAATTTTCGACATCCTGAGGAGCACAGGGAGCTGGGGAAGGGAATAATTTAAGTCTGAGCTTCCAGACAGTTGCACTCATTCTTTACATTTACACAACTAGAAAAGCAGAATTGTTAATACATCACATTAAGCAAGATCTGACAAATGAAGCTCAAAATTGGAAGCTAGTTGTTCTAAAGAATATGTAAACAACACATTTCACATGAAAATCTTGATGAATCTTTTTTTACAACAGCCCTTGAAGAATTGCTCATATCTCCTTAATTTCTACTCTAAGTCACAACTGCATGTATTGATTGTTTTATTTGAATGTAACATCTTTCCTCTACTAGCATTAGCTTTTCTTTGTAAAAAAAAAAAAAATAGACAGGATCTTTAGCTTATATGGAGAAAGGAATGAAATTTGATCTTTTTCAGATGTTCAAGTGTTTTTCAAATCATACACATAGTGACTTATATTTGGTGTTCAAGATGTTTTTATGAATGAAAACATAAACAGAGATATATCTTTACACAGAGCAACTGTTGCACCTTCAAGTTTCCTCTTTATGACCCATTTTGTTTTTTTGGCAGCATCTTCTCTTAGGTGTTCAACAAAGCAAACCCCATTCATAATTTTCAGAGGAGACCAAAAAAACAAACATTACCTGGTTGGACGTTAACCTATAGCCCAATATATTTGTGTTTTGATTGTTTGAAGTGACCTCCTGTTAATTGTGTTTTTCATTTACCTGTCTCAGTCGTGACAGTGTTGCTGGGTGAACTAGGGCACTGCTGGTCATGGGCCTTGAGGGCGAAGGTGAGGTTCTCGCTGCACTTCAGCTGCGGCAGAGCGCATATCCCCTCTGACGTGGTGTTACACTCAAACATCTGGACTTCACCGAGACTATCTGTCACTATGGCAACGTAGCCTCCGGCCCCCGCAGACTCCTCATACATCAGCCAGGCTGAGTTTGACAGGCAGTCGATCTCCACATCAGACAATTCAGGTACGCAGGGAACTGGACATAACCAGGGACAGCTCGGAAAATGAGTTGGGTGCAGTACTTTTTACATGTAGATACATACATACATTTTAATGTGAGCTGACATTTCACAGAAGAAAATTTGGAAGGAAAATCTTGACAGTTTGACAAATATTAAAGCTCTGAAGACATGCAAGTATTAATGAGAGACATTAAGGGAATTAATAAAAGAACCACAAGCCACAATAAAAGATACAAATATGATTTAAATAGCATACAATAAATTAGGAGCTAAAACTAAATAAAACAGGTAAAATGAAAGAGAAAAAAATAACAGTGTTAGTACACCATGTATTCAATATAATAGTTTCTTTATTTAAGTATAACCAAAATGTTACTGATCCTTACCAGTTTTAATCATTTTTTGGGGGCTGTCTCTGCCTACACATCCATTCCTGGATGGTGTGATGCTGATGTTGTACTCTGTACCGCACTTCAGTGTGCTAAGATTACAACCATTGTTTGTGCCAGTGCAGTTGTGCCGGTAACCTGTTTTGTCAACAGCTGATACCGTGTACAAGACTCCTGCCACGCTGTTGTTCCACGTTACAGATACAACTCCAGTGCCACAGATGACAGCAGGAAGGAACGACGACATAGGGCAGGGAGCTGAGCAGAAGAGGAAGAGAAGTTTAGGTGGGGATTAAAGATAAGAAACAGAGCAAAAAATAGAAAAACTTGTAAATTTTATGATATTTCAATTTCTTTTTCTCCAAATTGAAATATGGATGTATTCCTGGTGTAATTTAAAAGCCTCACAATTCAACTTTGCATGAATTACTGATTAACGACACAAACCTTTTGTCCTTTTGACCTTTTGAACCACTTTCATTTCTGATTGGATAAACTAAAAAAATGTTTTTTTAATACTCTACACTGTAAGTCAAGGCACACCATAGAAACATTTAAATAGCACAGAGAAAAGAACAGATATGCCTTTTAAACCCATTTGCTTCTAATCAGATGTACTGTGACTATCACCTGGAGCTTTACCTACCTGCAAGGACCTGCTTTGTGGGACTCTGGGAGCTGTTGCAGTTCATATCTTCGGCCATCACTGTAACACTGTAGGTCAGATCACACTGAACGTTGTGCACTGCACAGTGATGCTGGTCCGTCGTGCAGGTGCTGACGTGACCATTGCTACTCACCACAGAGGCACGGAACTGTACAAAGTAACCCATTGACTGCCAGGTAACATTGAGGACACCAGAAAGACAGTCAAGGTTGTTCTGTATATTCCGTGGCACACATGGAGCTGGAGAGAGAGCAAGGAAAGTGGTTAGAGTGGTTAACTTCACAGGTTTGATCCCACCACAGCCCTTGAGAAAAACGCTGGACTATTAGTTGCTCACTTGGATGAACTTCAGATATTCTTGAGGTTAAAGCAAATGATTGCAGCAGCAAGTTAAGTGGTGGTGTATTTACTTGCAACAACATGGGAATCTATTTACTTGTCACTTGGTGTAAATCTGAATAATGTTTATCTTCTAAAATACTGGAAGCTTTAATCGCCAATTTTGTGTTATCATAACATCTTAAAGTTAGATAGAGTATTCCATTCTTTACGTTGTTTAATAAAACATATATTAAAAATATTGTTGACAAATGTGACTTTCAATCTATACCTGTGTGAATCATTTCAGTGTTGCTCTTGGCTCCAATACACTTTTCATCAACACCAGCAACATAGACCTGGTATTGCTGTCCACATAGCAGACCAGTTATGTGACAGCTGGTGCTGCTGGTGTTGCAGGACCACTTGTGTCCCTCTGCATTCTTAGCCACAGCCATGTAGGAAACTGAGCCCTGTGAGGCCTCCCACGACACTGAGATATTATTTGATTTGCAGGAAGAGATGACCCTGAGGTTGGTGGGAGGGCAGGGAGCTGGGGGAATGAAAGAAGAATGGTCAGCGAGGTCATTTACATGCATCAATCCAGGCATTAATGTATATATGCAGAAAGAGAGCTACTTAACTTCCACTTAAAAATCATTGAGATGAGCACTTTTATTATTGAACTTATCCAACTCTTAATTACTTGACTTAGTTAACATAAGTTACCTGTGTTGATTCTCTGCCAGTCCTGGGCTGGACTGGGGCAGTTCTGTCCCTGTCCACTGACGCTCACCCTGTAGGTCTCCCCACAGCGCAGAGAGGTGATGTTACAGGAGGAGCTGTTGGTGGAGCAGGTCTGCTGGTGTTCAATGGCAAAGGCATAAGCTGAGGCGTTGTAGTACTTGATGCCACTGCCGGGTGTCCAGGACACCATAGCCATGTTGGTCTTACAGTCCAGTGTTGTCTTCAGACCACTGTGGGGACAAGGACCTAAACAAAAAGGGAAAGATAAATACATAGACAGAGGGTCATGTGAATATGCACTGCGTATAAAATAAAACCTAATTTGTACGTGTGCGTAAATTACGGATCTTTAGCATTATCCAAAGTCCTGAGGCTGTGATCTTTGTATTTTTATTGTTATTCCTGGCAAATGTCACATGAGACAATTTTCTAAAAATATCACTTTTGTGGCTAATGTTAGCCACATCATTTATTGCTTCCCTGTCCAAAAATGTAAATTGTACTTTGCATCAGCACAAAGATTTTTTAAATCAGAATTAATTATTTTGACTCAGTATACTTCTGATAGGGCCGGAGTTGGTCCTATCTACGCTGGGGGTTACGTAAGGTCACGGGACTACATCATAACAAGGATAATAAAAGTGTATTTTGTCTTATTGGATGCAAAAAAATAAATAAATAAATGTGAATAAGCAGCAGAAATTAGATGGATAGAGGCTAGAAAATATTTGAAACCTTTGTAAATAAGATTTTTCTTTGTCTATTTTTTCTTGCAGAAACTGATATCAATGTATTTACAAGACTTTGAAAGACTTGTAAATACATAGTGTTTTATTAGCTGTTCTCTGTTTGCTGTTTTCTTACCTATAGCAGCAGTGACGGACTCGCTGACCAAACTAATGCAGGAACCTCGACGAGCCACCACTGTGATGTTGTAGTCCTGTCCACATGCCAGGTCAGGGAAGTCACAGTTGGTGTCTGTGTTGTTACATTCAGCAGTGAAGCCAAGACTGCCTCGAGCGTAGACAGTGTACGATGTGGCACCACGTGCGGAGTCCCACGTGACCACAATGATACCGGTCTTGCAGTCTACTTGTGCTGTGAGGTGGGTGGGAACACATGGAGCTGGGGAAGGAAAAGGTAGTAAAGTAAATATACCACTGTGGTATTTCTGCCTTGTAGTATGGCTTTGAAATCAAACTAATTTGCTAATAGGAAAACTTTGGATCTTAATGTATATATGAAACTTTGAAAAAACTTTGTCTTCTGTATATCATGTTTATTATTTACAGCAAATCTTTGCTCTCCATGTGTGTTTTCATGTTTTTGTTCCTTTTCAGTCAAAATGGTATGTATGGAACTGATCTTTGCATGCAGTTATTTTTGCTATGTTTCCTTGCTTCTTTAGTGTGGGCTATACATTTAGATCAAAATTTCAGACCTGCATTTGTAGATTATTTACCTGTGTTAAGCCTCTGACCAACAGCTGGTTCACTGCTGCATGTGTTTGTGTGGCCGACCACACTGATATCATAGCTCTCCCCGCAGCTCAGCTGGTCGAAGATGCAGTTGGAACTGCTGGAGTTGCAGGTGACGATCCTCCCTAAACTGTCCACTGCTGACACCACCTGAGTCTGGTCTGGCCCTGAGTTTCCCCAGGTCACTGACACCATGTTTGTGCTGCACTGCGGGTTCACCAACACGTTGTCTGGTTTACACGGGGCTGGTAATTTAAAGAACAAATAGAGTGTAAGATTTATTAGATGCAATGGAGTGATAAGAATAAGGAGATATGAGCTCTATGGGGATCAAGTGACAAGTTTGGAGTAGTTAGTCAAAAACAAAAGGGATCAACTTTTTACAATGTACGAAACTCCATCTTAATCTTAATCTTATCACCAATTTAAATCTACTTCAAGGAATCCTAAAAGAATTCTTACAGTTTAGGTAAAATTCAGAGCAAAGCGACAGCATAAACAAAAAGTTTAGAGGTGCTAGTAGACAGATTTTATTACATTTGGACAGAGCCAGGCTACCTATCTAGTCTTAAGTGCTCAACGGCTGCTGTCTCGAGCACAAAAGTGAAAAAGAATGTCTTCAAATATCAAACAATTACTTTACAGAACTTTCATTAAAAGAATCATTAAAAGACAGAAACTAACCCTAATAAACAATTTTTGGAATCACAGAAACATAAAACACTATAACTTCTACCAGGGAGTATATTTATGTGCAGCAGTAATCCCATGTCCCCTCACTGAAAAAAAGTGAACTTTTACCTGACTGCATTCTGTAGTCAGACCCCTTGATGGTGCCACACTCGACTGATGACGTAGTGACAACGATGCTGTAGGTGAGGCCACATTTTAGGTTGTTGATGGTGCAGTTGGTGTTCGCAGAATCACATGTTGCACGTGTGTCATCACTGCTGATGGCGATTGCAGTGTAAGAGCCAACATCGCCGATGTGCCCCCTCCACGCTACTGCGAAGGAGTTGACATTGCAGTCCAGATCCGCTACCACTCTGTCAGGCAGACAAGGAGCTGTAGGGGAACACATTCAAGTCACATTCATTGGTTTTGAGGTTCAAAACAAAAAGAAACATCAACAGTCAAATTCAGATAGTTGCAATGAGAAGCGAGTTTTATTTACCTGAGGTAAATGTCAAGGTGGCCCCCGCACTGCTGTTGCACGTTGCACTGGAGGCAAACACAATCGCAGAGTACTGATGTCCACAGTCCAGCTTCACGAAGCAAGTTGTTGTGTTGGAGGAACAGGAAACAACATGGCCGTGGGTACCAGTCACTGTAGCTGTGTAGGAGATAGCATGTGTACTTGGCGCCCAGGTAAGCGTCCCCAAATTGGTGCCACATTCGGCAGTGGCAGTGAGGTTGGTCGGTGGGCAGGGTGCTGGCGAGGAAGAGATTGAGGGTCATCAAGAGAAATACACCAAATCATCTTCACTTTAGAGTCAGTTTAAATCTGCTCAGTGTAGCTACAAACAGAAAAGAATCTGAAAATATATTATATATAGACATATGCATTACTATAAATATGGGTTATTAAACATTAAATATTGGAGAGATAATGTGTCAGTGTATAACATGAAAAAGATAAACTCTACTACTATAAAAATCATATAACTAGCAGCAATTAGCAGTTGCTGCCCAATTCAATATTGAATCACCACCAATAGCTGGTAATGCTGGAATTATTTCATTTCAGTGTGATAACTTTCTAAGTATATCCAGATATCAACCTGTTTCAGTTTGTATTGGCTGGCTGAAGATGCTGGTGCAGTCAGAGTCCTCTGTCGCAACATTGAATGTATACGACTCGCCACACTGCAGCCCGGTGATGACATGGGATGTCTGGGTTGTGGAGTAGTTGGCACTGGTGCCGCCATCTTTTTTGGTGTGGAGGAAGTAGTTAACACCAGTTTCAGGACTGGGGTCCCAGCTTACTGTGATGTCATTGGTCCTGCACGATGTCACTCCAATCACATTTGTTGGAGGGCAGATAACTGAGAACAAGAGAGAGACGAAGACAGAGACATTTTGTCAATCAAACAGATTGAAAATTGAATATAATAATAATTAAGATACCTTAACACTGTAAACACTGTAAAATTATATTCAATGTGTATATGTAAATTAAGAATAATAAAAGTAATTAATTATATTAACACCTTGATTAAGTCCTATGCAGCAATATAATGAATGATAGTAAGAAGGTTTTACACTATTTTGAGAATAGGTGAAACAGTTAGCTTAGCTTAGCATAAAGACCGGAAGCACAGGGAAACAGCTATTATGTCTCTGTTCTTAACTCAAAAAGACATATATAAGTACCTCTCAGTTCAGTAATTACCACATTATATGTTTGTTTGTTTGTTTGTTTTTTTTATACAACCTGAAATTTAAAAAACAACAATTTGCTGCTAAAGGGAAGTTAGCTGTGAGTTGGTTGCAGGTTGAATCCATAGACTTTTTTTCACTGAGTAAGAACTGCAGGACATTGCTTCTTTTGAAACTTCATACACCATTACATGTATGCTCAATGTAAATTATTGTCATGTGATATGCATTTCCAGGTGCGTTAGTATGGGTGGAGATTAAAGAGAGTTATCTATATCTGTATATCTACATCTATAACTGGCTTTTTATAATGAAAATGTATTGGTGTTACTCTGTACTTAGTCCACAGACACTAGACCAACAACTGAGACAACCCTTGGCAAGAAAGTTAATATTTCCTACAGTGTTGAAATATTGAAACCACCACAGGTTTGTTCTCTGACCTGTGTTGAAAGTGAAAGGCAGGCTGGGTTCGCTCCTGCAGCCTCTCTCGATGGTGACCACCGTGAGCACGGACGTCTCGCCGCAGTGAAGGTCTGTGAGGGCGCAGCTTGTTTCGTTGGAGGAGCAGGTGTGTACATGATCATCCAAGGCTGTGGCCACATACATATCTGCATACGGGGCAGGTTTCCAGGTCACATGGCCCACATTACCTTCACACTGCATAGCCACATGAACATTGGTGGGAGGGCAGGGGCCTGTGAGAAAGAGGAGTAAGCGTATGTGTCAAAGCAGTTCTTCATATTTTATATTCTTCATATTTTAAATAAAAATCAATATGCAATATAGAGAGACAGTTAACCTGGAAGTATTACATCAACATTCATCATGATCACATATGCAGGACTTTTCTTAGTATTTAGGTGCTTTGTTAGAGTTGATGCAGTTCAGTTTAACTCTATGTTTGGTTAGATTATGCTGCCAATAAATTCAGCCCCTAGTGCAGACCCAACCTCCCAACCAAGACCACCTCTGAGGCTGACTCCTGCGTAGATCCAAAGAAGAACGGAAAAACCATCTGGTTACATTTTATTCTGTGAATCAGTCTTTTATTTATAAGTGCTTTGCAATACCAGATACGATTAAAAAAAACACGCTTACCTGTTGTTACTTTATATTTACTTTATATTTACGGTTTATTTTCTGTTTTTTTTAGTTATAGGTCACTAAACTACAAGTGCAACTGAAAGCTTTTTTCCCTTCATAAAATAACATACACTGATAAATATATCAATAATCAATAAGAAAGTGCATCTGTTAAAGTGATTCCTCACCTGCAATGTAAGTGAATGGGTAGCTGTCGATACCCTGGCACTGGCTGGAGAACGGAGCAACAGTGATCACATAGGTCTCGGCGCAGTGCATGTTGGGTAGATCACAACTTGTGTCGTTTGTGGTACACTGTTTGCTATCACCATCTCGTCCGTGTGCTGTCACTTTGTAGGAAATTGCACTGGGACTGTGTTGCCAGCTCACTGCCGCCGTGTTGTTGTCACACACCAGGGACACACTCACATTCATGGGAGCACAGGGAGCTGATGGGCAAGTAAACGAGAAAACATCATGCATTTAAATCAAAGGATGTCAAAGGAAAAAACACATCCAAAAATCTAAATTTAAAATGATCAGCAAAAATATGAAGTATAAGTTAAAGTTGATAAGATAAAGGCACCAGTTTAGAATGGGGTGGAGTGTAAATTCACAAAAACTACACAGAAAGTATTTTAGATTAAGGTTACTCTTCACCCTCCTCCACACACACCATGCAGATGCTCCATTTTTTCTTACCTGTATGTAGCTGTGTTACCCAAGGCATACTGCTGTTGCAGTGGTCAGCTACAGCTATCACTTTCACATCATATATGTGACCACACTGCAGTGAGGACAGGGAGCAGTCAGTCTGGGTGGTGCTGCAGGAGGCCATGTGATCTCCAGAGTAGGCGTGGGCATAGAAACTCTTTCTGCCCAAAGTCTCATCCCAGCTCAGGAATGTGATGCCAGTATCACAGGCGTATGAGTGCTCAATGTTTGCAGGGGTACAAGGTGCTGGTGAGAGAAGAGTACAATCAGCTCCTAAACATCCAATTTCCTATAATCCAATATTGGCCCTAATCCCAGCCCTTTACTCTATAGCAGACAGAACACCCTACATAAAGAAGATTCTGTCATAATTATAATTTACCTGTGACAATCTGAAAAGTAGCACTGGGTTTGCTCCAACAGTGGACTCCTTGTGCGACAGCCCAGACAGTGTAGTTCTGGCCACACTTCAGTTCATGGAGCACACAGCTACTGTTGGTGGATGAGCTGCAGGACGTTGAGTGTCCCAGGCTGGTGGTCGCGTTGACTGTGACACTCACAGCATCCTCATCCTCTAACCAGGTGACCCAGGCGTGGTTGTAGACACAGTCCAGAGAGTGATCCTTGATCATTGGGGGGCAGGGAGCTGGACACAGGAATGTCACATATTATAAACTTGTCTTGCAGGATCATTTTTTAATAATAGCTTTAGAACACTATACTTATCTGTTCCAAAATCAATAAGAGCTCTTCACCTCCATTATGTCCTTTTTTTTTTTACCTGTGGTTACATTTGTTTTGGCGAGTACGGAGCTATTGCACTTCCCATCCCCTGCCAGTACAGTCACAGTGTAGTCCTCCCCACACTGCAGCTGGGTCAGTTCACAGGACATCCCAGTGGAATTACAGGAGTCAACGTGTCCGTTAGATTCAGCGAGGACTGTGTAATAACTTGCTCCAGTGCTGCCCCCCCAAGTCACCATCACCACACCAGAGAGGTAGTGCAGCGTAGCAGTTACATTTGTAGGATCACAGGGTGCTGGAGAAGGACAGCGAAGAGAAGCAGCATGACTTATGACATAAATATGAAATAAACAAAAATGCAAGCACATTAAGTGAACATTTGTCTTAAGTTTAAATTGTGGAGAAATTGATTATTATTTTATAAAGTGTGAATTTGTTGGAGGGTATT
Organism: Rachycentron canadum; assembly: GCA_038496675.1. Lineage (NCBI taxonomy): Eukaryota > Metazoa > Chordata > Actinopteri > Carangiformes > Rachycentridae > Rachycentron > Rachycentron canadum. The sequence goes on along the minus strand of CM076656.1, from coordinate 4,032,027 downwards.
CGCACTAGTGTGTATTTACAGCAGCTGGATGGTGTATGTTGATTGACCCAAATAAACAACAGTGCCAATGTTAATTGTCATGATGGAATATGTCATCCAACATCTTAGCTCCTTAGCGCTGACCTATCAGATCTATCAGATCTATCAGTTCAATTAATATATCAATATTTGTTCAAAAAAAGATAATTTTTTTTCTAGCTTTGGTCTTGCCATGTTGATAATGAGAAAAATACAGGATATCACAATCTTTTTTCTGTAATGCTAAATTTTTAACATCACCACAAATAAGAGTCTCAGATTTGCCTGTGACAAAAAATGTAAATTTACCGGTCTTCGCTGAGATTATGGCGCTCTTAGAGCTGTTGCACCTGTCATTGAGGGACACCACACTTAACATATACGTCTGTGCACACTGGAGGTCAGAGAAGATGTGACTTTGGTCAGCTGTCAGAAAGGAAGTAGAGAAACCTCCTGCTCCCTTCAGTGTGGACATGTAGGACACGGCACCGGCAGCTGCATCCCAGGATGCCTGCAAAGTGTTAGTGGAACAATCCACAATGCCTTGGACATTCACAGGAACACAGGGAACTGAGAGAGAAATGAGGGAGAAAAAGGCAGTAAAAACATTTTACTATTCAGAGAATTATGTCCAAAACTTTATTTTGCTGTATTTTCTATATTTACATATAACTCCTTGCTCTTTTGGGTTCATCCGTCAAACTCACCAGAATTAACAATTGCTGGGATGCTGCTATGTCCTTCACACGTGCTGCTGATGGCTTTGACCGATACAGTGTACTGTTCTCCACACATTAAATTTGTCAGCATGCAGCTAGAATCCTCTGTGATGCAGTGAAGTGCAGGTCCATTTGTGGCCATTGCAGTGGCACTGTAGTTTACTGGTGCAGATCCTGGTGCCCAGCTGATGGTTAGTATGTTGGTGCTACAGTTCAGGGTGTTGATCACATTCTGAACAGCACATGGGGCTGACACAGGAGACTAAGAGTTAGACTTACTGGCAATTTGATCCCAAATATACAAAAATATCTGTACTGACTGTACAGAATTATTTAAAACTACATTAAACACTTATACACTTTGTATATACACTTATACTTGATTTAAATAATATATATGTAATTCATCATATAATGGTAGTGCAGGTCAATCTAGTTGTACATCATATAATATTCATAATATACACTATGCTATGGCAACATGATCAAAAATTCTGTCGGGTTTCAAGGTGAGTCAACTTAAAGAGCTCCGATATCTGTCCTCTCTCTCTCTTTCAGTTTGCCAACAGCACACGAAATGGATGTGAGAATGAATTAATATAAGTTTGAATAATCTTGACAAAACAATCCAAAAAAAAGTCCTTTCAGTAGCTATTCTGGATTTCATCAATTGCATCATGCTACCCCTTCCTTATCATCAGATGGACTTTGCCCAAATAGTAGCTACAAAATGGATCTCATGATCTTACTGTGATACTTTCCAACTATTGGTTTTTTAATTTTTGGGTTGTTGAAGTGGAGAAAAGTGTGGTTTTAAATATCAGAAGAGATCAGTAAGAAGCAAAGGGAGAGGGAAAAAGCAGAACGAGGATAATGAAGCCAAATTGAAAGAAAGCAGAGAGGCCACTTCTTCTCACCAGTTGTGCGAACGATGGGCTCGCTGTCAGGAGTCTGACAGCTGACATCTGAGGACGACACAGTGAAGGTGTACTCCTTGCCACAGTGCAGACCCTCCAGCTGGCAACTAAGCTTGGTTCCCGCGTCACAAGTCACATTATGTCCATCTTTGCAAACTGCGTTGCCAGTGTAGGACATTGCATTGGGGCTGCTGTTCCAGAATAACACTGCAGAGTTACTGCTGCAGTTCATTGAGACACTAAGCTGAGAGGGAGGACAGGGTGCTGCAGAGGGACACACAACACGTGAATGAGATCAGTTATATATATATTTCAGAGTTAAAAAAAAAAAACAAATTTCTGCTGATCTTTACCTGTCGCCCCCTCAACTGCAACGCTCCCCATACTGGTGCATGTCTCACCCATAGCAACCACACTGACATTGTAAACCTGTCCACACATTACACCCTCCAGGTTGCACATCGTCTTATTAGACACACATTCCACGCGATGGCCGTCTTTACCAATGGCAACTGCTGTGTAGTTTTTGGCACCACGGCTGGCCTGCCACATCACTTCCATGAAACTCTGACCACAGTTTTTCTTCACTACCACATTAGTAGGCACACATGGTACTGGAAGAGAGAAAATGTCAGACTGGCTCAGTTTAGTTTAAGATATGATATTCTAAAGGACTTATTTTCAGAGTACTGCAATGCCAGCTGTCTGCACATCTGGGAATGATTTATTGAATTTATTCTTTATTATTTTACAAGTATTTTCTTTCCTGATATGATGTAAAATGCCATACATCAATTTACACCAAAATATCCAGATGTTTTTGTTGTCCTCATTAGCCCATTTTTCCCAACTACGTACAGCACACACTCTTTACCGCGTTAAATTCTCTTACCTTCCTTGACAGGCAAGACGGAGGGAAAACTGACACAAGTGCGATTGAAGGATGTAACCTTCACTGTGTACTCTAGTCCGCACTCCAGTGTGTTGATGCTCAGCTTAGGCTCTGTGGTGTTGTAAGACTTCTGCATGTTGCTGTCTGAGATCACGGTGATGTAGCCGTCAGCATTTCTGGATGCATTCCAGCCAATAGTCAGTCCACCTGATGCACAAGCCACGTCAGCCTGCACGTTGGCTGGCCCACAAGGAACTGGACAGAAAGACAAGGAAAGCTGGGTGAATCAATCTGGCAAGGTGCAAATGCAAAAGGAACGTAAGTAATTCAATATGATATAATATATAATTATAATTCAATATATAATTCAAATATTATGTTAGTCTCAGACTTCAATTGTGTAGCTTGATCTATACACTGTGATAAGAAAAATGAAAATGCAGATATTCAACTCCTGATGTACAGATTTCATGTAACCAGGCTGTAATGGCTATAATATAAGATGAAAGTGTTCCTACCAGACTCCAAGTAGATGGCCTCTGAGGGCATGCTGGGGCAGATGCTGTTGTGATAGCGGACAGTGACAGTGTACAGCATGCCGCATTTCAGGTTTGGTACCCTACAGCTGGTTGTAGTGGAACTGCAGCTGAGAAGTCCTTGGTCTTCATCCACAATAGTTGCAGTGTAGGAGTTCATTTTGGGCTGGCCATGCCACGAAATCAGAGCTTCATTGGCCACACAGTCCAGGGAGGCAATAACATTGTCCGGTGGGCAAGCAGCTAAAATGAAACCAAGGCAATTTAAGCAGCAGAATGAAACACTGATACAGATTTTAATCAGGAAAATTAGTAGCTTGAGATTATGATTTTAAAAGGAATATGTCTTTAAAATGGCTCAGAGCTCTCTGTATTCATTATGATTTAAATGGAACCCCAGGTATAACAAGAATACATTTGTCTGAATTTTATAGACTTGAAAATTTGCTTTCCAGAAATGTGGTCAACTCTTTCAGTATACTGCAGAGCAGATCACAGATGTTTGTTCAATGACTCCAGATAAAGATATTAATATTTCACTTCTAAAATACTCAATACTGACTCAAAACCTCACATGAAAGATCTTTAAAGTCACCTAAGCATCTTTACAGAAACCCACAAAAAGGCAAACAAACATCCTCTCAGTACCTGTCTCTATAGTCACTGCCTCACTCTCAGAGCTGTTGCACATGAAGTTTGAGCCAATGACGTATACTGTGTAGTTGGTGCTGCACTTCAGGCCCTGGATCTTACAACTCAGGTCAATGGAGTTGCAGATATGAACAACACCGTCACTGTCTTCTGCCATGGCGACATAGAAAATTGCGCCCAGGGATATCCCCCAGGTGGCGGTGATGGAGTCTGCGCCACATTCCTTCATAGCTGTTACGTCCTGAGGAGGGCATGGGACTGAGAGAGAAAGGGCATAAAGAGAATAAATTCTTTTCCCTGTCAGAGAGGAGCATGAGCCAATGTTGCCAGTTTTCGTGCTGAGGTTAACCCTCCCAATCAGCTCAGTCATAATCATACCTGAATGATGCCTTAAATTCTTCTTGAAGTAAGTACATTTTTGATCTATCTGCCAATTATTTTTTGATTACCAATTACTTACTTGTTATTGATTTGTTTGATAAAACACCAGAAAATAATGAAAAAGTCTTTAAAGGGTTTGTGCAATCCAAACAGCAACAGGACTATATTTATGAAATTTAAAACTGTGAAAAGAAGCAAACCTTCACACCTGAGAATCTAGCAACAGTTTGCTTGCAAAAAGATTTGAATGAATCAAAACAGCTTCTATCAATGGTTTAATCCTAAAGAAAACCCCTGCCAACATTGAGGGAACAGACAATTTCACAGGAGCTGGATACTTTTCCCACCACTTTTGGTACCTAATAAACAGACACTTCCAGCTTTTCCTCACCTGTTTCAGCCACAGGCCCCAGCGTCCTTGGGCTGGCACATTCATCGTCAAAAGCTGTGATATATATGGTCAGATACTCTCCACAGCTGATGCCCTCTATAGAACAGCTGTTGGACATTGAGCTGCAGTTGTACTGGGTTTTGTTCCCCCTGTTGCCGAAGGCCTCTACAGTGTAGCGTAGAGCCCCCTCTGCAAGATCCCACTTGCTGAGCAGGGAGTCTGATTTGCAGTCTGATGATGTTTGCAGATTCTGGGGTATACACGGGGCTGGAGAGGAACAGTCCAAAGATTTCAGTTATTTTGTATTTTTATGCAATTTGAAAAATGTAAGCAAAAAATGTATTTATATTGCAGATGCTGTGGGAAACTATAGTTTCCATTCATCATATTGTTGTCTATCATCTATGCCATTGTCAATGGGCCTGGGCCTGTATTTATCAAATACACTACACTTGCACTAAAGTGCAAACTTGGGAGTAGAAAGGTTAATTGCAGTTTAATA
>CM076656.1:3859520-4024520 GCA_038496675.1 Rachycentron canadum | reverse complement strand
AGATCATCATTGGGAAAAAAAATCAAAAGATGTAGGTATGAAACAAGGTTTTTGACATGAAAAGCCTGATTCTGCGTCAGCCAAGTCCTTAACCATAATATAAACATAAAAACCTAAGGTATCTAGGTGGAAATGTTTAATGACGACTTTCTTACCAAGGAAAGGAAAGAAACAGTTACAGCTTTCATTGGTTTACATATTATTCCACTTTGATTCAAGGGTGCTCTAAATTGTTATGGCAGCTTTTCAATGCATTTTAGGCGTCTCTGGAGAACAGCCATCTTTTGTACAACAGAAGATAAAGCTTCATCTTCAATCTTCAGGCGTATAGAGTGCCAACCTCAGATTTAAAGCATCGCATAAGATGTAAGAATGTCAGTTTACTTGTCATGAGTAGTGCTCTTCCTCTGTCTGTGAAAGCAGTTGAATGATAGCTAACCCTGATGGATGTCATAGTGTTGTCATCAGGGGTTTGGGCTTGGAGGCAACCCATTAAAGAGTAAGCCTCTGTTACAAACTGTAAATGTGTTGCTCATCAGGTGATGATTGTCCAATGAAAGCTGCTACTGAGCTCTAATATGAAAATTATAGGATCTTTTATAGAGCTTTCACGGCTTCTCATTTGCTGCTTTGATTTTCACAATTCCTTTTAAATGCACCTGTCACAAGCTTCCCAACTTAGAGCAAGTGAGGCAGCATCCCTCAGCTTTTGCTTGTCCCTTTGTCACATAGTTCCTTTAAAGCCTTTAAAGGTTTGGCAGTTAATTATGATGGTGATTTAGATTCAGTACTTCGGAGTCACTTCACAGCCTGAATTTTTCTCACAGGTAGATTTTTAACAGAGGTGTAAAAACAGTCTGTTACCATGGCTGAACAAATCCTGCTGAGTCACTGATGAAAAAGCATCTGCTTCTTTATGAAGAAAGGCCCACTGTACAACAATGGCTCAGTTGGCTGGTAATAAGAGCGTCATATTGTCTCTATTGAATTAACTTTGTCAAAATGGACTTTGGAGAAGATGCCAGCATGTGCTTATGTGTCTTCTTGTTTTTTTGTGTTTATATATGTTTGTGCATTTATGTTATTTACCTAGTAAATAAAGTGACCCTGTTTTTTTTTTTTGTTTTGTTTTGTTTTTTTCTCACCAGTCTGAAAAGCAGCCGATGTGTTGTTCACTGTGTTCTTGCAGTTCTCTGATATGGGCGTCACATGCACCACGTAGCTCTGACCACAGCTCAGTCCGGTAATCTCACAGCTGGTGCTCTGGCTGGTGCACATCAGCTGCATGCCATTTTCGCTCATTGCTGTAGCTTTGTAGGAATCGGCCCCAAGCACAGCTGACCACCGCACCTCAGCAGAGTGAGTGGTGCAGATGTAGTCCACTGTTACTGATGAAACTGGTTTCAGCTCTGAAAACCACACAGTACATTAAGAGTATCATTTTTTTTTCTGTTTTCAGTGTTCAGTTGAAAAAAAGCATACGACAATCTATTTTTTTGGAACAAAAAGTGTTTCATATCATACACATGACATCTTTAAGGCAAAATAAAAGGTATAATTAGGGACTTTACTTTGTGGCATCATTGGAAATTTCCTTAACCTAACATATTTCAGTGTTAGGTGGTGATTGGATGTTGTTTTTCAACTCAGTGTCACATTTTCTCTATTTAGGGCTAATGGAGAGTATAAATGCTGTGATAAAGTGAGAAGAGATCCAGGTCACATGTCTCGTTAATATTCTCTAAAAGGATGCAAAAGCCTTTAATTTCTGTTTTGTTTTGTTTTTTTTCTTAACAACAAGTAGGTTGTCACAGCATCTGAACCCTTTTCCCCCTGAGGATCATATTCTGCATGACTGAAAGGAACGCCTCAGAGAGAATAGCTGACCTAGATCCTAATCACAAAGTTATTGATATTGGTTTGGCTCTGCCGACTCACTGTTGGTGGTGTATGTGTATTCTGTGGGCTCGCTCGGCTGAAGGAACTTGTTGAGTGACGAAACTAATATCAGGTACGTGGAACACGGGAGGATGCCTTGAACATCCAGCTTGGTGTCTGAGACGTTTTGCACAGACGGGCTGCTGGTGGGTTTGTCAAGGTTCTGGATAGATACTCTGTATATGAGGATATCTGTCACCGGCTGCCACATCACCCTCGCTGTGCTCCGGCCAGTCTGTACTGCTGTGATGTTCTCCGGAGGCTGCACCACTGAAAGCAGATGTGAGCAAAACATCACACGACGTAACAATGGACATTACAGATTGATTTTTGGATAATTATTCAATTGTAATAAAAAATAGAAAAAGGGTCCAATATGTGAGGGCAAAGCAAGAGTCTAAGTCACAATCCAATTTAGGACTCCTATCACAGGGCAGAAGTCGGGCAGTTGGTTTAATATTCGTACAGCTGTAACTTGTCTTTCCAGAAACATCCCCTTTAAAGATGTGCATTGGCCATTTAAAAAACATGAAGAGTAAGCAGAGTAAGAAACTTTAAACACAAAGGCTTTAAATATAAACACATATTTACACCAACACTAAAATCAAAACCAACCTTTACTAATTGTAGTAATAATTAAGTTTTGCTATCTACTGCACTGTAGCTATATAATATTTCAAAGGGAATCTGTTGTCATGTGGCTGTATGTGATATGAGTATAGTCACTGACAATAAAACATAAACCTGATAAACTTTCTTCGTCTTGATGAAGTTACTTGACTACAGGTCATTGATATGAAGGAGTTGAACATCCACCCATCCCTTCACTCACAGGTCGTGACGGTCCTCACTTCGCTTCTGCTTCCCAGGCCAGCCTGGTTCACTGTGTAGACGAAGATGTCGTAGTTGGTGGAGGGCTGCAGGTTCTCCACTACAGCGCTGGAGTTGGTGTAGGTGAGATTGAACGTCTGCCCGGTTGGCTGAGAGCGCACCAGCAGGTGGTAGTAGTCCGCCGAGAGTACCGGAGTCCATTCTACAAGGATTGAAGAACTCGAAAGTGGTCGGTCAACTAGTATCCGAGCCGTGTCGGGGACTGAGCGGAAAGAGCAGGAGAGGAGGCTTCAGTTAAGGAGGCTTCAGTTAAGGAGCTACACAGCTGCGTTACTAGTGCGTAAAGGTGCGTTTTGCGCGCAAAGGCGCAGTCTGAATGGACAGGTCATACCAAGAATAGTTTCTTAGTCAAATAACATTTTGCTTAGAGCAAATAAACTACATTAATTGTAAATGTTCTGTGTCTTTATAAATATCACAATTTTATCCCTGAGGGCGGAACGTGGTAATTCCGCCAAACAAACCAAAACAACAACAACCCCATTCTCCACCACGTCTTGACAGACGTTACAAGCATTTCACGTAAATGTTGTGTTAACTGTCATCTTCCCTACCTGTGGTCGCCACTGTTTTATCCACACATACCACAAAGTAAAAGTGAAAGACTTTGAGAGTCACATCATACTCGGTCCCAGGCCTCAGACCCTGAACATTCCTCTCTGTCGCGGTCGCCGGCAGAGTCACCACAACCGGTGCAAAATCTGTATTGTTTTTCACCCGAAGGTCCAAAAAATAACTTGTCGTCATATCATGTTTTTCCCATTTTACCAGAATCGACGAGGGGCCTGAGGAGGTGGCTGACAGGAGTTTGCACCCTGTGAGAGATGGAAAGACATGATGTTGAAAACAGGATCTTTAACTCCAGAAAAAATATCAAATAATGTAATATGATATAATAAAATATTAGTTTGACATCATTAACTTCAGTGAGTGTATGGATAATATAATAATTATGTATTTCAAATAAATCCAATTTATGCAGACCTAACCAAAATATCATTTCTAAATTTCTTGTCTTACTTACCTTCTGCACTATTAGGTATCTGTGAATAAGAAAAATAATTTAATCATCAACATATAATATTATAATAATATATAATATAATATTATAAAATATAATATTTTCACACTGCACCTATATCCAATAACTTTCACAGGGCTAACATAAAAATGATATTTACCTGAGTTAGAGATACCAATGCTAAAGAAAAGCTTATGGCTCCCAACAATCCCATCTTTGACATTGACTGCGGGATTACATTTAGTTTAGTATACAAGGGAGTCAAATACAAAAGGTGTTCTGGATTCTTTTCAGCTTGAGCCCAGTGTGTGTGGGAACCAATCAGTATTCCCCAAATGGGGACAGACTGTCCCACCAACAGCCCCAGGCAGTCAAAGCTGCCCTGAAAACACAACAGGAGGGAGGGTTGGAGGGCGGGATGGATGGATGGATGGATGGATGAGAGTTTGGTGGATTTACCTGAAGAGAGGATGAAAAGGAGGTCTCTCTCTCTCTCCACTCCACCCTTTCTCTTACACACTGGCTGTCATTGCAACTGTCTTTATGTCCATCAAAGCAGTTTTGTCTCATAACTGATCAGTCTGCATGAAAGCTAATGAGTGTCCAGCCACACTAATATTCTTATCCTTATTTCTTTTTTTTTTTCTTTAACTTGAATGACTCTTGTCTTCAGTCTCAGACTAATTGTACAACACTGCTCATAAACAGATACATTTCAGACTCATTCTACTACAGATTATTATGCAGTATTTTCCATTTGGGCTCTCAGAAAGTATAACATGCATCTGTGAATGGACTGCACTCTTTAGTATTCTACACCTCCCAAAGAACACACACCTGTATACACATAAGGGCCAGTTGTGTACTTGTTTTGTTGCAGAATATATAATAAGATAGAAAATATGAAATATTAACATAATGGTCAGCTCTGTCTCATCTCACTTTGATATTTTTCACATGCTGAGTTTAATAAGGTCAGAAGAAAAGAAAAACAGTAAAAAATTGGTTGACTTTTCAGTTATTACACATACACGTCAGCATTAGTGCATGTGGACGCCTAAATAAAGAAGAAGTAAAGCCAATCTTAACAGAACACACGGTTTAACGTCTCTAATTATTATAGTTTACGTGACAAAAAAAAATGTAACGCATATTTCAGTTATCAGCTATTTCCACAGCTTTCCACGTGGAGTTTGCTTTTTTCCTCTTTATGAAAAAACCATGGGAAAAGCCAGTAAGTGATTTTTTAAAAAATCATTTAAAATCATCAAAGTTTATGCTCTTGTGTGATCCTCATTAAGACCAACACACCAGATATATAAATATAAATAATTGTTTATTTTGGGCATAACAGAATGTGGAAATAATGTGACATTTTGGTTTATATATCAATAATTAGTGTTAGGTCAAGAATTTTTGAAGTTGAATTCATGTTTGGACTAAGAGTTAGAACATGAACACAATATACATCAAGCTTCAATTGAAAAATTTTTGACGATGTTCAACGAGTGACAATTTTTTATTTAGCTTTTGAGCTTTACTGGTCAACGAATGTAACACTGGTGACAATTACAAAGGACTCAAGAGAAGAAGTATGAGATGATCCACTTTAAACTTAAGTCATTCAGAGCAAACTGTCTGACCAACATCGATGTTATCGCAGCACTTTTTACTTTTGTTCAGAGGCCACTGTGAATGTGCAAGTGATTTTACTGACCTACTAACACAACCCACCCTCACTCACGGTGTCAAGAGCAAGAGTGTGTTACATAAAAACTGTCGCGATATGACTTATATCTTCCATTTGTTTTCTCTCTATCTGTTTGTGATAGCTTATTTCTTTCTATTCAGTGGTCCACATTTTGATTCTCTCTTTTCACCCTTTCCCCAATCTGAGCTACTGTATATGTCAGAAATCTGAAGGCATGCTGTGACTCCACACATGAACATGTTTCTGCGTTAACTGCTTCTTTTTTTCATCCCTGTAACAATACATGAGAACACAGTGAATGACCCTGAACTAAAGAGATAAAGGCTTGGGAGGGGACACCTAAGCAAAAGAGACAAGTGCTACTGAAACCAAAGTCAAGAATGTAAACTTGGGAATTGGGACTTCATCTAAATGGGCTGTGCTTACAAAACATATCAGACTCCGGACCAGTACTAAGTTTGGTTTAATTTTAACTGTTCGTTTTTGAAGGCGTTTGGTCATTGGATTTCAATGAAAATAAGGTGAATTTTCCTCCGAGATAGACTAATCCCAAGGTAGCTTTATGTAGGCTACATGTTGGGCTGAAAGGGATCTTTTATCACAGGAGAATAAAAGGCTATCACCTCCTAGTTCCTCACCGTCTATTAGGAAAAAAAAGAAGTCAACGTGAAAGTGGATACAGGCCATAAACCTGGCAGGAAACTTAAGCTCCCCCACTTAAACAATGGAGAAATTTTGAAACATGGTGAATAAGGACAAGTGATGTGAACACCTTGATATTTCATTGTATTTTTCTGTGGCTGTAATATTGTCCTGAAGTAGACACTGTTACAGGTCACAGGTGTTGTGATGCAACTTCCCACAAATCTCTCAAGTCATGTAGTGCTGTCTGCACGCTTTCCAAAAAATTACATTATGAGTCAACAAGTCTTTTTTTTCTTTTTTTTTTGCTGCTGACTCATCGAGTGTTACACAGGAAGAGAGAGAGATGCCAGGATGCAGTGAAGTTGTCTAGAAGAAAAGTAAACTCAAAATAAGCACCACTGCAGACTCAACACTCTTTATTTTTTCGTGATTTTTTCGTGATTGTCTTTGTTTTGTAAAACAAAGACAAGGTGAGATTTAAGTGTATCACAAACCAGTACATATTTCACATTTGGTGGAAATGTGAATAGACCATGTGCAAAGGAACAACTAATTAGCTGTAGGTGAAGACTGAGGACTTGCAAATGAACATCTTAACATTGTAAGACAGGGCGCATTTGAACATCTTTACAGTTTAGTAATCAACTGCAGTTCTTAAATTAATGGAGAATCGGGCACATGTACCCATGATTGTCTGTCAGTGCCTGGTTTGATGCTGGGGAGCCTTTCGGAGCATTTTCTATAATAAAAGAGCAAATAATGAGCTCTGTGGCTAGTTTTTTAAAATGGAAAGACAAAATAAAAGACTGAAATGACTGTTGGTGAGGGTGGTGGTTTAGTTTAATCCGGAGACTGTGTGGCTTAATCCACTGAGATCAAAATGTTTTAAATTAAACTTAAAAACGCAGTTTTTGAATGAAGTAATTTTGTGAGCATTTAGACAAAAAAAGAAAAAAAAAACTTGAATGTGAGAGCCATCTGCTCAGATTACTCATTATACTCTGACAAAATATCTTTCACCATTCTGGCATGAGATCAGGTCAGATATCTTCAATAAATCCTCAGGAGACAGCCACTTGTCAAAAGCAGGTTAAAAAACATCCAAAAACGTTCTTGTCCATTAGTGTTGTTTTTGTTGTTTTGCAGGAAAGCAGAGACTTCAACACAATAAAAAGAAGATCCAAACAGAAAAGACATCTACGTGTACATCCCTCTTGCAAAGACACCATTATGGCAAGAGATTATATAAACAATCTCACTTGGTGGTTTTTCCTCATGACTCTTTGGAGTCATGTTCTATGTTTTAGCTGTGAATGTAAACTATTCCCCACTGGGAACCCACCTCAGTATCATCATTTAGAACCTATACTCTTTAGAGTAGTGTCAGGATTATACCAGAACCATGCCTTTTGTGTATCGAGGGATTTGCGGCAACTGAAAATGGTGTTAGTAAAAAAGCTGCTGGGATCGGTGCCCTGCGAAGGTGCTGGTTTTTGGTGGGTTTTAAAGGTGTGTAGGATTTAGGGAGATCTATTTGCAGAAATGGAATCTAACCCTATTAGGATAAGTGGTATGACTATGACTGTATGGATAATAATGTTGTCACCTGATACTAAGAATTGTTGTATTTTGATCAGCTTGGAACATCACTGGAACCCGCCATGTTGCACTCCATGTTTCTACAGTAGCCCAGAATGGACAAACCAATCACTGGCTCAAGAGGTGGCCTTTTGCATTTCATTACTTGAAGGACACCATAGTTTCTTCTACATGCTTGGAAAGGGAGAGGTGAGGTGAGAGATCTTCAGTTGGTTGCGATCTTCAACCTCATCACTAGATCCCACTAAATCCTACACACAGTGTAAGGACAAAGGAAAAATGCTCTGACATAACCAAACACATTTTAATTGTCAGGGTTGCCATTAGCTCAGTGTAAAGGCAGGTGAGACGACCTTAGTGTTTCAGTGTTGTCATACACACAGCCATGGAGATAGGAAACTAATTTTCTCATCATTACTGGGAGCTGCAAAAATATCAGTGTGTGAATAACGATACTGTCATTATTAAAATATTTGAAAGACGTTTGGCATCCTCAACAACACATGGATAAGAAGGGTTTGCCAATATTTATTTGGCATTTTTAATATATTTCACTGCCTAAAAATATTTTGTAAAAAGTCAATAATTTCAGTGCTGCTTGTTATTAAGGTTACATTCCACGAATAATGATGTGTTTAATGTGTTTTATTTTAACAGACTGCAGTTAGGCCCTTGCTCTGTTCAGGGTGCACACTCACTTTAGGTCAACAGAGATTGCGCCCAGGTCCTCTGCAACCCTGCATAGATAAATGGTATAGATTATGGGCTGGATGGTTAGGCCCTTATATATTAAGTAATTTCAACATCAATATTAATTGTACTTTATGGTTGTAGTAACTTTCCTGTCTGGCTTCTTTGATTGTACCTTAAGGATGGCATTCATCAAGGCTCCTGGCTCAAGCCTCAGACCTCTGACATTTAACCTATGGCTACACTTTCTCTTATGGATAAATTTATTAGAAGGCACAAAGCAACTTCAGTCAATGTGCTTTCAACTGTACGCTAACTTTTTTTTAATAGATGAGTATAATCCCACAAGTTTGATTTATTTATGATATGAATTTATTCCATGAATGGAGGTTCAATTTACTGCTATTGAAAAAACTGAAACCTGAAAGAACAACACTAATATATTATTAGATATTAGCCTTGTGTTCTTCTCCTGGAATCAATGTCCATGTAATAAAACATCAAGTCTAGTTTGACTTAGACATATTGAAATTGTGAAATTCCCACATCCCATCCAATTCACACACTTTTGTCTTCCACTGGATAGTGCACACTGTCTGCCCATTCTCTTTAGTGGCACCGAAAACTGGGCGGTATCCCTCCTCATCAGTGTGCATCATTGACACCCTGCTTTTATTCAATACCTTTGCTTCATACTTTGTTGCAGTGTGTGCATTATGTGGTTCACTGCAGTCGATAAATTTAAGGTGAGCTTTGGGTGGTTTTGTTGTGACAGTTTTGTTGCGGACCATTTATTATGATATATTAGTTATTTGATGTCGTTGTTGTTTCCTCACACAAGCAGCAAGCTTGCATCAGGCAATGGTGGAGGACATCATCCCATTTTGTGTGATGTCAGAGCAGACAGAGAATATGAAAGGATAAATCACCTTGCCACTGAGTCATACGTTGTAAAGTTTATGCCTTTGTGCAAAACAAAATATAAAAACACACAAACAATGCTGGGAATTATTTATTAGCAGAAATATGCTTCAGGTTTACACAACCACAGTGACACATATTCCAAAATGTTTAATTCATCCTGAGAGCAAGCAACAGCTCACTGAAGAAGCTGGATGATATACAGGCACAGATCAGTGTCTGCGACTTCTCATCAGGAGGCTTCCTACTTAGGGCCAGAGCTATGCAATGTATCTTAATTTGGTCATTTCTCTAATTAGTACTTCTTAAAATAAAGGGGCAAAATGGTTCACGAATAATGTAAAATGTCTGTTGGGGCACCATTCTCGTCTTGCTTATTCATTTTTGTTAATTAAATCATTTATTTGTAGTTTTTTAACCAATTATATCCAAAATTTGGGTTAAAATCAATTTGCAATTACTTAAAGTTAGACTGTTCGAACTTTATCAGTACAGCACATATATTTAGGTTTGTTGTGAATACAATCTTTTCCACTCTTCCCACATCCATACCATAATTTTGTCTGCAAAATGTGTGTTTTTCTCATATTTAAGTACTTGATCACATTTGTTGGGGTACAGTAATGTTTTTCTTGGCCATGATACTATGCATGAACATTATTTAAAGTCAGGTTTACAATATCTCAAACATTTATTTTATTGTCATTTTATATCATGGCCAACAGACAGGCAGACAGTTTTTCCTCTATTTTAATTTTTATTTTTTATCAGATTGGCTTTATCTTCTTGACCAAGGATAATGCAGGAGGAAGGGGAAGATGAAAAAGGTGTAAGAGGAGAAGAGGCTGTGAAGACAAAAACAACAGATATTGCATTCATTTTACTGGATTTTAACATGAATAGGTCTGAAATAAAAGTAAATTGTGAGAGGTGTTTCATTGTCACATCAACATGCAGCTACAGGACAACATTGTCAAATTGTTACACTTACCCCACAGTTGTTATTTATTTTAAACCATGAAGAAAGATGGATTCATTATGACATATTTCTTCAAAGAAGTAGTCATAAATATGTTAAAATGTTTAGGAAATATAATTTCTCTGACTTCACAAAACATTAGACTTTGATTTCTTCATTCAGTCACTGTGTCAGTTTCCATTACTCATCAGGTGCAATATATTTACTTACCATATGCTAGTCCACGCTTCTCTTCCCTCTGTAAATGACTGAACAGATTGAAGTAATATTAGAAAGATCATCTGCAGGGGGCATCCCCTCTTCTTAAAGGTTTTGCACAATATTGTCTCATAACCATCAGATACCATTCATTTTAGCAATATGAATTTTAAATAATCAAATATATCCACATTTTCAATATCCTCACCTGTGCCAACGTTGCTGTCTGAGCAAGTGACTGTGAAAGCAGAAACGACAAAAAAACTCAAAATGTGGTCACCCATGTTTTTCTAATGTGTTACATAATTCTCTTTACTGCTGTTGTACTGTTTACTATCTCCAAGAAAAGCTATAAATTAAAATACATTTAAAGAAATACAGAGAATTTTTTATTTTTTTTTATTTATTGTCATACCTGAGTAGAGTCTCTGGGGACAGAACAGGACTTTGCTGCCCTCTGGTGTGAGCGGGGCCACCACCACATGATAGATGTTCCCACATTGGATGTTAGCTACGTCACAGCTGTTGTCCCCAGGAGATGCAGTGCAGGTGTAGTTGTTGCTGCTGCCCACTATCTCTGTGATGTAGCCGTGGCTGCTGCCAGTACTGCGCCAGTACACCCGCAGAGAGTTACTGGCCATCTTATAGAGCCTGACACCTGAGGGACAGCAGGCACCTACGAGAGAGAGAGAGAGAGAGAGAGAGAGAGAGAGAGAGAGAGTCATTAAGTGACTTAAAATGACTAGCATTCTTTTACTGTGTGAGGATGTGTTGTAATTTAAAGTTATTCATAGGACATTGGTAGAAAATGCCCTCACTCACTGGACGAGAAGCCCTGATAGGTGCAGTTGGCCCTGCGCCCGCTGTGGCTGAAGGCCTCCATAGTGACGGTGTAGTTTGTCCCACAGGTGATGCATCCCATGAGGCAGTGGGAGTCCTGTGTGTGGCAGCGGGCGTGACCACGTGGCGATGTCAGAGAGGTGATGAATGAATGTGCCCCTTTGGCGTGAGACCATGAGACGTTGGTCATTGCCTGGGTCACTTGAGCCACTGTTAGATTCACAGGGCAGCAGGGTTCTATAATAAAACATGATAGTTGTGGATGTTATGGGTGTAACACAAAGCTCCTGTCTAAATATCTGTGTGACTTTGGATTGTACTGTTTCGACTGCCATTTACCCTCTTCATACATTGATTTATTTATTAAATAACATATATTAACCATGTATCTGAAATAATGCAATAATAAAATATATTTGAACCCTACCATCAATACCCTTTAATGGATGAGATTAGTGTGTCCATGAAGAATGACTTTCTTTAAAACTGGAGTTTGTGTGCATGAAGGGAGGAGGAATTAGGGTTAAATAAGAGTTATTGGTTTAATCATTTATTTATTTGTATATTGGTTTTCCCTTCATCAGGAGTCTGCTGTCTTTAACAGCCCAAACCTTGGGCTCCTCACCTGTCTCCAGAGAGTCAGAGTAGCTGGGTAAACTCTGGCCAGCGGCGCTGCTCGCCATGACGCTGACTTCATAGGTGGAGCCACAGGGAAGGTCAGTGATGTCGCAGCTGTTTCCAGTGGTGGTGCAGGTGTGTTTGCCATCATCTCCCATCGCACTCACAGTGTAAGTAGCAGCCCTGTTGTTCGCTTCCCAACTCACGTTGATACAGGAGGCGTTTTTCGGGTTCAGCATCATATTCATTGGCATGCAGGGAGCTGATGGGACAGAGATTAGTAATTAAAAGAGGACTGAGTTTATTGAGTATGTCCCTCTACCTTTGAGGCTCCTGTCCAAATGTTAAGTGACGTTCCATTAGATGAACAATCTTCCAAAACATTTACAGCTTCAAAATGATCAATTTCTGGCCATTTAAAGCAGCAGTATATCAGTTATACAGTCACTAAAACACACCAGCTTTTACTATCCATGCTCTTTACAACATCATTATACAGTCACTGGTGACTTTATGATGAACACCTGTGCAATCTCATGCAATCCAACACAACAGCTCTGCCACAATTTCTACTTTAATGAAGCTTAGAATTTTCTGTTATTGTTGAGTCTGTCAGAAAGGTGATATTTCTACTTTGTGTTTATTATTGACGGCGTAGTGGGTGGTGGTCTATTCATGAGAGGGGAAGGATATAAGAAACACTTGAATATAGTATTGCCCAGCACTTACCATGACCTCAGTAGTAATCTGTTGTATTGTAATGCATTGGACTGTACAGGTAAACCTAATAAAGTGGCCATTGTGTGTATGACTTTGTCTAATGTGGTAGATCATACATAAAATGTGATACCAGGATAAAGTAGTTGAGTATTGTGAATTGCTTAGTCAAAAAGCTTTTATTAATTAATCGTTCTTACAAAGAAAATATTTTTAACTTTAATTGAGTTGAAACATGAAGCAAAAGTGTTTTACCTAATAGATTTTTGTGCTTTTTGAATATGTTGGATAAATAAATACAGTCAATTATTTATATTGTACTCCATATTGAAGTTAATGTGATGTTTACTGCTTTTTAGTGGCCAACTTTGTTTTTCTAGGGAAATAAGTTTTACTGTGTGAGAGAAATAAACAGAACTTAACTGTGAAGTGTGACTGCCTCTTTGCTGGGTATATATACATATGAATAGGAGTTTTCTACCTGTGTCTTTAGTGTGAGCTGTGCATGCACGGTTGCATCCGCTTATTTCATTGCAGGGCGTCACCACCACACTGTAGGCACTGTCACAGCTGAGGTCAGACAGGGCACACACCGGGGCAGTGTCGTTACACAGGATGACCTCTGAACTGTCCGCAGCTCGAGTCTCATACAGCTCTGCCCCCCGTGAAGCTGTCCACATGATCTCCAGAGTGTCAGTGCTCACCACAGAGACGGATACACCCTCTGGACAACATGGCACTAAAATACGCAGGTGATACACAGGTAAACACACACATGAAAATCTGTCTCATAGTGGCTCAAAATCTTAAAAACGTCACCTCTGCTGACACTTACAGGTGGTGTAGTTGAGATTCTGTCCGGGAGGACTGGCGCCAGCCCGGTTAAATGCCAGCACAGACATCAGGTATGTGTAGCCACACTGGCAGTGGTAGGTACAGTTGTTGCTGGTAGTGTTACAGGTCTCTTCACCACCATCACCTCTTTTGATGAAGGCCACGTAGCTGTCAGCATGAGGTACCGTGTCCCATGTCAGCGTGCAGTTTCCTTCTGTCGCCTCCACAAGGTCCAGAGACTCTGGGGGGCAGGGGACTGACAGCACAGAGAGTTTTGTCACTATCACATATTGACGGTGCTTTCAGAGTTGCCTAATGCTGTATCGATTTGGATACCTGACTATCACTGATGTGGAAGTGTACACTGTTTTTTTGTTTCTTTAACATAAAAAATATATTGGATGGTCATAAAAAGTTATCTTAATAATTAATCTCCAGTAACTAAAAACTATTTATTTTAATTTTCAAGAAAAAGTCAAGTAAATTTTTATCTGTATAGGTCCAATACATAGCAGAAGTTATTTCAGGGCACTTTCCAAATACAGCAGATCTAGATTTTCACTTTATAAATAAATTATCTCATATGGCACATGATAAAGTGTGATAAAAACAACAACAATAGTATATGATAAAACTGTTCTTATCAATGCATTGTAGCAGTTGTTAGCTTTCCCTTACTACACTGGGAACAAAACACATATTTTTGCCTTTTGCATTAAATTCTAAACATGATTTTTTGTTGTAGATGTTAGTCATAAAAGATCAAATCTTTGGTTCTTTGGGGGAAATTTGTTTAACAATAGTCATATATAGTGTGTTATAATGTAATATCTGGTTATTAATAGATAAAATAAACAGATGTGAGTGTTTCTGACTAATCAAGTGTTAAATAATCAACAAGTTGTTTACTGTATATCATCATATTTATGCAAAAATACTGTTAATCTTCATTTAAAAATGATCTCTCCATAAAAAAGGTGTTCTCGTTGATTTTCCGTAATGTGCACTGTCTTGGTAGAAACAGCATCAATCTGTTTCTATGGTGTTTGTTGTCTCTATCATCTGCTAGCCCCACTAGGTAAAAACAAATAAAACTGCAAACAGACAATATTAGCTCTGCTACTCACAGGTAATGAAAACCTTGGGGATGGATGGGAAGCTGGGTCCGGCCGCATTTGAGGCTGTGACCTGGATAACGTGTACCTCTCCACAACTCACTGGAGAAAGGGTACAGGAGCTGGACGTGGAGTTACAGGTGAGGTTCTGGTCACTCGTCACAAAATACTCGATGGATCCATAGACCTCCTGATCGAGCTCCCAGGACACAGAGAGTTCAGCCATATAGTTGCTCATCACCACAGAGACATTGACAGAAGATGGTGTTGGAGGCCCTGGTGAAACACACATACATACAAACACCATTAAGATGGTCATAAATATATGTAGATAAAGTCTTGTATATATATGTATATCTTGTATATATGTATATATATATACTTGACACAACAGTGAATTTAAACACTGCATTATTTAAATATTTTATCTAAATATAAATTTGATGTTTTGGTGCTTAAGAACTTTTTTGCCACTGCATTTCTGTGGAAAATGCTTCACATATTTATCAAATGACTGTTATCAAAGGTCACTGTTTTACATTAAGCTGAAGATATAAACATTATTTCATAAAATATGATGTATTCTACCCATTACAAAGACACAGCAACATTTACATACCACTTATTGTTTAGTCTGTTAATTCTTAGTTGCAATTTGTTGATGATATTTGATTACTTTTATTTTAAGTCTCTATGTGTAGAGTTTGCTTATAAATGTGTCAGTTTTCCTCTAATGGTGTGCGTATCTACCATGACAAAAATTGTTGCAATCTATCAGCCAATAACGTGTTTTAATATTATCACTAGGAGTGCTAAAGTTAGACATTATCTAATATGGCACAAAGGTGCTTTAAGTTAAATTAGTACTGAGTAAAGACTTAGAACAGCTAAAGTCTGGGCATCAAAGTTACTTTCTATGATTAACACTTGCTACATGTCACAGTTTAGTTGCTTCAAGTGGGTGTAGCTACTGCCAAACAGTTTTAATGCTCACCTGACACATATCAACAATAGTACACAGATGAGAATTTGATGATAAATGGCTGCAGAACTGTGAACCTAATTGTTTGTTCTATACCTCACCTTGTATACCATTTCTCCAGTTTTAATAAGAGGATTATGGGCCAATAGTGTCTAATTGCACTCTGAAAACACACACAAAGTGTGTCCTTACGTGTTGTCTGGTTGATGTGCAAACTGCCCTCTCCCTTTCGACCCTCAGGGTCCCAGGCGAATCCCCTGATGATGTAGAGCGAGCCAGCATCCAGGCCGGAGATGGTGAGATTGGTGTTGGAGGTGTTGTGCTTCATGTTGCTGTTTGAACCAAACTTGTATATGGACAAGGTGTACTGGACAGCATGAGTAACAGGGGCCCAGGATACAACGATGCTGTCGTTGCTGGGAGAAGAGGTAGAGAGCTGAGGAGGAGGCAACACTGTGGAGGAGAGGAAGATAATTTTGTCTTTTAGTGTGATTTTGTCTTTTACATATTTACGTGGTCCTAATGCTGAAATATTCAGTCTCTTTGGCTATGCAATTCTTACCTTTCAGCTATGTTATATTTTTATTGTTGTAGGATTAAGTTGGAACTTGAAACTTGTTCAATAAAAAAAGTTAAGTTTTCTCTTTCTTTTTCTCAATCAGCCCCTTACTAAAGGTAATATTTAGTTGGTCAAATCAGTGTGCGTTTTTGACTGTTAAACTCTAGATAAAAAATAACTAAAGATGCTTTTTGTCATCAGAATTTAATGTTTTCCTTTTCAGAGGCTTTATATTTTTGTGTGTCATGTTTTAAGCTTTTTCTAACTCATGTATTAGGTCTCAAGTCTAAATTTACCTCAAACCAGTTGTTTTTAGAAGTTGTGGGTACTACAAGATAAGACTTTTACCCACAGACTGACTTGATGACTGACTATGAGAATATATGGAATACTGTAGTAAAATTGTATCTAACTTGTTAAATTGACATGGCAGACAATTTACATATGTGCATAGCAAATGACAAACCATATATATGATTGAGATAATTTGCCTTTTCTGTTTCCTGCTTCTTTGTGTTTTATATTCTGCTGTAACATGAGTGTAACATCATTGAAATTTTATCTTGATTTGACTTAAATTTGTTTTTTAGACAGAGGCAGAGAGAGAATAAGTCTTCAAAGTGATCCCAAGATGGATTCTGCTGAACTGAGGTATATAACTGAGGGGTCACAAAGGAGAGGAGTTTGGATTGAGAAGTTAAGAGGGCTTTGTCCTAGACATAAGATGGAATCCCACAGTTTCACCAAAAATGGTGAAACTGCTTGTTGCATGTTTTTTTAGCTCATGAGGATCAGATTTCCCCCCCGAGGTAGAAGTGGAGGTGAGAAGAGACAGCTATGTACTCATGATTAGGTCAGTTCTTTGTGTGTTTCAGGTAGAAGGGTCAGGTATAGTTACCAGCAATACAGAGGAGGCCCTGAGGGATGCTGATGCATTTCTTGACAAACCTGGATTTGCACAAACACTGAAAGTGCATCTTGCTGAAGGTTATGCATGTATACATTTTTTTCACAGTGCTGTGTGTACTGGCTCTGGTATGAGACAATGAGTCAGATCAAGTGACTTCTACAGGGCATGGGGAGGAAGGACAAAAGTTCCCAGTGTCTCCTAGTGAAGGTGTGACTCATTTCTACATATAAACCAGCCCTTGGGTGTTATTTTTTCCCTTTACACAATTTCTGAAGTTTTATTTCCCAGCTATGAAAGGAGGGAAAATGTGTAAATTTAAAACACAAATAAAAAGGTTGTGAGAAACAGCATCACCTGTTTTTGCAGTCACAGGAAGAGACGGCTGGCTCCGGCCTCCGCTGTTAATAGCCATGATGCTGAGTGTGTACTCAGTGTACGGACTGAGGGACTGAATCTCAGTGGGGGAGGAAGACACTGTGTCTTCTCTGTAGAAGCCACTGGAGTCCTGGATGCGTATAATGTAGTGAGTCGCCCCTGCAATGGAGGTGAACTCTGCCATCAAGGTCCTGCTGTCCTTTGGTTTTACTGTCTGGATGGGATCCATCATCTCAGGGGCTAAAAGTAGTCAAAGTCAGTTCAGATCAGTGTTGGCATCCAACAAGAGGGTACTTACTATGAGACTCAACTTCAGATAGGAACATTTTGCTGGTGGGATGAGCTCCCATGTTGACTGCAGATTTTAGGGGTTAGTTTAAACTAAAATAGCTTGCTTTTAAGATTGAAAATCAAAGCTCTCAGTAAAATATTCTGTTGAGAGCAGGTTTAGACCCCACCTGTTGATGACTCAGCTGTGCCAGCGTTCAGAGTTCCCTGAGAATCATCCAGAGCTTCGACTGTGAAGACATAATTGATGTTTGGGGACAGAGAGTTGATAGATCCCATGACTGTGTTTGGACCAAACTGGGCAAAAGCAATGGGGTTGCTTGGTGAGCTTTTGGTGGCAACTGAGATCTTGTATGAGCTTGCTCCAGGGTACCTGGTCCACCTGAGAATCACAGTCTTGGAAGTTGTTGAGAACACGGATACTTGGATAGCTGATGGCAGAGATGAAAGACAAGGAGTTAGCACATGCTTATCACCCTGAGATGTTAATTCTTTAACACACAAGTATTTAATACAATCAAGAGTCTGTGCATGTTTGTTCTCATATATGACAGTGATAAAACATCTGCAGTGGAATATATGTTAAAAGAGAACATGCATTACCTGATTCAGTAGCAGCCTGAAAATATAGATGAAAAAATATTATTAACAACAATTTTACATATTAATATATAAGTTACAACTAACTTAGCCACTGTGAATATTATTTTTACATTACATTATTCCCGTACCTCTTTTCAACATAATTTCTGTGCCTGCATTTGAAATGAACTGCCTACTACAACAAATTTAGTTTCTTAACTGTACCTGTGAGCATATGCCCAACAAGACAAAAATCACCAGCCACTTCATGGTGCCCATTCTTCACGCCTGTCTCTGGAAATATTCCTCTCACTGTTTCTCACAGTTTGCAGCTTCTGTTAGATATTGTATGCTTCACTCTTAACTGTTTTACCTTTTCTTAAACATATTTGGTGTCTGTGTTACTTGAAATACCCGCATCTGTCCCCTCCCACTGGGGGCAACTGTCCAATCACTGTGAAGCAGAGAGATATAACTTGGGGCAGGTGCAGGCTGAATAGCATGATATGGAAACACCTTTGTAGCTCAAGGCATGATATTCAATATTCAAGGATTTAGTCAAGGCACCAAAAAATACATCAGTTTGGCAACGGACCAGGACTTTCCCTGCCTAGAGGCCTAAAAACACTCTCTTTCACACTGTGTGAAAGGTATGAATATATTTTCTAAATTTGTAATTAGATTTCACTAATTGTTGAAGTCTTTTTGTGCCAGATGTTACAAAATACTAAAGACAAACAGGCTGTAAGAAACAAAGACCCTACAAAGCTTTACCAATGCTGGATCACATCAATAAATAAATAAAAAGAAAAAAAGAAAACTGAAGGCAAAAGTAATCCATTACTCAGGTGGTTGTGATCTACAGACAATCTACTCTGAGCCTGGACCAATCAGAGCAGAGCTGGATGGTACAGTATGAAACTCCATGCAGAGAACAAAGCATTCCTCTATGAAAGGATAAAAATGGTGCAACACTATAATCCAAGAGTATGTATGTGTTGGTGCAGTTTGGACAATGCATGCCTGATTTAGAGCGAGTTGATATTTCATGGCGAAGGATTAAAATTGTCCGGCCCCAACGAAAACTCAAATCGTTTGCAATTTAACTTCATGCAGGTGTTTTCTGTAGATTGTCCAAATATGAGGTAGATATGTTTTACTCTTGAGGATGAGAGCATTAATTAAATTGGAATTCCTGTCAAATGAAGACTATGGGTGCAAGGGGCTTTTTGTACGTCTTGGCATGTATTATCTTCCTGATGTGAAGGGCCCCTTTGAAATATTGAAGGGGGCGCTATTGAGCCATTTTGCCACGCCCACGTGCAAGAGCCATAAAATATGTAAATTTTCACCGGGCCTGGCAGAAGTTTAGGACTTTTTGAGCCAAAAAGGCGATCCATTTCGGAAACTCATAATAAAAACTCATAATTTGTCCTTGTCTCATAAAAAATGCTTTAAAGATAGATAGATAGATAGATAGATAGATAGATAGATAGATAGATAGATAGATAGATAGATAGATAGATAGATAGATAGATAGATAGATAGATCTTTTAGGGGGGAACACAACAGCAGCGCACACTTGTTGACGCAGCTGACGTCAGAGCCCGAGGACACGGGACAGGAAGAGGCGCGGAAGGAAAAAAAAAAAAAAGATGGCAGCGGGTACAGAGCACGGGCTGAAAAGGATAGTCTGGAAAAGTAAGTTCTCCTCAGCGAGAGTGCTTATTTTACATGTGAAAGACCATAACACGTCTTGTTCACGATTTAAAGGGTTAACAAGTAATTACGTGCTGTTTTATTAACAGTTTCTTCCGCTGTGACTTTGCGTGTTGGAGTGACAGTGGACGTTAAGTTTCATGCTGTAGTTGTTTTTTGGCAACGGAAGTTGTAGCTTGAAGGGAAGACTCAGCGGGGTGATAACCACGGAATACGCTCGCATCTTCACTCGGAGTTGTTGTTGTTGTAACATAACGTCATCGACATTAACGCTTATTGTCAACTTCTAGTCTGAGTAAGGTCGCTTTCTCTCGCCTGTAGCCCCGCCTCTTATCTGACTGTTGTTAACACAACACCGATTAACTCCAAACCGACACAAACCTCTGTCTGAGTCTGTTTCCTCCTTAAACATCGTTTGTGTTTCCCATGGCGTTGTTCTCTATGGCGGGTTAGGGCAAGGCCAGAGGCTAGGCTAGGCTAGATTACCAACCCGGCGAGCTGTACTCCCTTATAATATTACAATATATCATAATGCCTTTGTCATGCAGAATGAGTCTACCTATATCTAAATCTACCTATAGACCTTAATTTCTTTAGTTTATACTGGATATATTGGATATATTTCTAAAAAGATTTTAGAAAAAGAAATAATATCTTAGAAGAAGTGACTTGAAATATGTTAGTGATTCTGTGAGCCTTAGACCCTTAGGCAGGCCCCTGACACCAACAGCCAGCTCAATTTCTGTTTTACAGTGGGACTTGAGAACAGCCAGAAAAGTCCTGTCTGAAACTAGCCTCTGGTTTGTAGGGCTTTGGCAATATAGCAACTTAACCAGGATCCAAACCATGAAGTGCTTCAGAAGTGATCAGTAAAATCGTGAAGAGGCACATCATTACTCTTAATTACTCTTAGTTAATATTTATGCAGTTCGGTTCACTTTAGCTCCATAGTAGTTGTTGATTTCACGAAAGCACCGTGTATAACAGAGTACAACAGAGGCTAATCCAGCCATGAGTAAGGTTATGATTTAGATTTCAGAGAGATGACTGGTTGGAGTTAAGAAGTGGGGTTGAGGCTTAAATAACAGAAAACAAAACCTTACACTCAGTTGTTGAACCATTAGGTAAGATTTCCTCTGATAACAATTTTTGAACCAAGAGGAAGTAAATTCAGTATGTCAAAGAGGAGGTTACTAAGTACTGACTTAGCAGCAGTGACTTATAAGTACCAATAGGCAAGGCAAGGCAATTTTATTTGAATAGCCCATTTTTACAAACAGTTTGTCTCAAAGGGCTTTACATAGCATCATAACAGCATCCTCTGCCTTTAGACCCTCACATCGACTGAGGAAAAACTCAAAACAAAAAAAACCCTTTTAATAGGAAAAAAAGATGCTGTATACAGACAAGAAAACAGGTTACAATACAGAATATGCGCAGCATGGAAATGGTGTGCAGGAGCTTAGCAAAAAGCAATAGCTTTTTTCCCCTGGTTTTGTCTCTTACAGGGATAAAAGACACAATTATTGCAGACTGCAGAAAATCTGAAGTATGGAAGGTAGGAAAACCTATAATTGTAATTATATGAATCCCTACATCACTGACCCTACTTTTTTCACTGTAAATTTCACTGAGTCACTGTGACTCAAAACAGAATTGTAAATTCTTAATTTGGCAGTGCTGTTACTTTTGATATGGGGGGTTCATGCCCCAGCAACATATTACATTGTGATGGCTGCTACTAATGTATTTCTTTGACAGATATTGATTCTGGATCCTTTCACCACCAAACTCCTCTCATCATGTTGCAAAATGTCCGATCTGATGTCAGAGAAAATAACAAGTGAGTAGTTTCCATAATAGTGTAACACTTGTTTTTACATCATACTGATAATAGCCTGAATGACTGAGAACTGTATGTGATATGTCTGCTGCTGTTCAGTTAAAATTTCTTGTTTTTAAATATCTAGTTGTGGAGGACCTATACAAAAGCAGAGAGCCTGTCTTAGAAATGAAGGCCATCTACTTCATGTCAC
Source organism: Rachycentron canadum (assembly GCA_038496675.1). Lineage (NCBI taxonomy): Eukaryota > Metazoa > Chordata > Actinopteri > Carangiformes > Rachycentridae > Rachycentron > Rachycentron canadum. The sequence continues at coordinate 4,002,352 of CM076656.1, read as the reverse complement.
CAACCGCTAAGGTTTGCCATTGCCACCTGTAGTGGTCATCTTGCATTTGGATCCAAGCTTCTACATCTTTAAAATTACTATATATTTCAATGATGTTTCATTTCAGTGTTTTTCCTATTGTAATTTCTAAAATTACATTTTGTTTGATAGTGTGTGGAAGCCTTTATTGCGGATTTCAAGCCCAAACCCAAGTATAAAGCAGCATATGTTTATTTCACTGACTGTAAGTATCTAAAAAGTAACTACTCATATATATATTTTTTTTTTAATTTATTTTTTTTGTATAAAGACTAAAAACATTTTTGTTCCACAGACTGCCCCGATGACCTGTTCAACAATATGAAGCTGCACTGTGCAAAATACATACGAGTCTGTAAGGAAATCAACATATGCTTCATGCCACAAGAGGCACAAGTGAGTGGCTGCAGTGTGTGTTCTTTTAAGTCATTTTGCAATGTTTATTTCCTCTTTTTATTCAGTTTCTGTGGTCACTTGCTTACTGAGGGAAAAATTCCCTTGCTTTATTGTGGTTTAGGACATGTGATGTAACAATATACATCATACTACATACTTAGTATTTTCCTAGTAACTAACTGTTTCTATATTTTGAGGATTCTCAGTTGGTTTTAAATCCTTACAAAGTAAATCACTGTTTCTCTTTTATGTGTGCTAATTATTCAGCCATTTCATTGAATTCACAACATTATTATTGACTTATTAACTGACAAAAAATCCGCATGCTGCTTTATTATTTGATTACATGTTAAAACAATAGCTTTTTTTTTTTTTTTTTTTTTACACTAGTGTTTTAAATACTTTTCAGGTGTTCACTTGTGATAATCCAGGGGCTTTCAAGAGCATCTACGGTTCTAACAGTCAGGACAGAAAGAAGACACTGGAGACACTCGCAGACCAGCTCGTCACACTCTGTGCCACGTTGGATGAGTACCCAGGGGTCAGATACAAGAAGTAAGCCAGAGAAGATTTTGTTTCTCAGCTTACAACACATCTCAACCCCCGAGCACAGTGAGATCTTTTACAAGAAAAGCTTGAACTGAGACCATAGAATTTGTGACCTAAGTGCTTAGAGCAGCCATCATGAGGAATGGGGGGTGGGGGTAAGTGATTGCTGAGAGTGTGAACATGTCAGAATTGTTTGTTTCTGTAGTCTAACTTGTTTAGTCTGATAACTGTTTGGAAATCAAATAGTGTATGTTGGAATGATAGTTGAGGTATAAACAAAGATAAAAACAATTCTCTTAAATTTATTCCATATATTCCTTGTGCTTGGGTTCCTCAGTTGATATAGTTCTATGTTCAAATCTAATATAACTCAAATATGAGTTTCTATTGATGGACCCATCTTTGTATGTGTGAAGCGGGTGGGTATAACTGCTTTTATTTTCTTCTGCCTTTAGTATTTTTACATTAAAATTTGCTTAATTGGCAAAAGTGATAACACAGTGACATGGATAATCAACATTTTTCTCCAAAGCCAGTTTGATGTAGATGACGACATGTTAGAACAGTATTAGCTACTAGAATACTGACACTGATTAACTGATGGTGTTACAATCTATTACTTGGATTGTGATAACTAATGGAAAGTGATATATATCATGACTAGAGACAATAACATGGAGAACGCCAAGACCCTGGCAGAGCTGGTGGACAACAAACTGGCCATACACTACGAGCTGGATGACAGTGGCAAGAAAAAGGTGAGAACACTGCTGAACAAGGAATGTCAACAGAATAATCAAGATCTTAGACCAGGGAGTAAATGGAAACAGAAATACCGTGTTTCCCCCCGATTGACAGCTTATTAGAAGCTATCATAAAAAAGAAAAAAACACTTCATTTTTTGCCTTAAGCTGATTAAAGTGTCATTGCCCTTCACCAGAAATTTGAAAGGGGAAAAGTTTGCACTTGTTGCTTGGTAGCAGATGTGAATCATTCTAGAAAGCAGGCAGTAACAGTTTTATTTAAAAAAAACATTGTTCCTTCTATCACCAGGGAAAGACCCAGGCCCAGCTGCTAATAATGGAGAGAGGTTTTGACCCTGTCAGCCCCATCCTGCATGAGCTCACCTACCAGGCCATGGCTTATGATCTCATTGATATCCAGGAGGACACCTACAAGTAATAAGCTTTTTTATTCCTCTATATTGTCAATTATGTATAATATACCCATATGGCACAGCTATTTTCAAAATTTAGACAATGCATTTCTAGTTGAAAACAATTTTTTGGTTATTATTGTGGCCAGGTACAAGTCCAAAGATGCCTCAGAGAAGCAGGCCCTGCTGAATGAGGACGACATGCTTTGGGTAAAGCTGAGACACAAACACATTGCTGAGGTCTCAGAGTAAGTGTGCAAGATCTTAAGGTTGGATGTGTCCCGTTCTTGTTTTTTTTCACTCTAACCTTGACCTTGTGTTTTTTGTTTTTTTTTTTGTTTTTTTTTTTAACACAATAGACTAATTCCCAAGATGGTAAAGGAAATATCTGCTAGCAAGAAACAGCCAGATGGGAAGGTACAGTGCTGTGCTCTATGTGTGTGCTGCCTTCTCTAGAACTTTGTATTTGTATATTTAAAATCAATTCTTTGTGCCAAAATTTTATTTCATTTTCTTTTTAGATCACAATTAGTAATCTGGCCCAAATGATGAAGAAGATGCCTTCATTCCGCAAACAGCTGACAGAGGTATGAAGTATCAATAGAGTTGAATCACTTGCTCTTACGTTTACATTGTCGTTTAAACTTGAGTCAACTTCCAGGGTTGAATGGACATTTATTTTGGGCAACATTTGGGATTTGACAGGCAATAGGCCTAACACCTATTATTATTTGCTTCATACTAGTAATTATAGAGCTAAGTTATCATTACACTGTGGATGGGTGTAAATTTGTGAGCTTGACTTGAATGTATTCAGCAGCTAAAGTTATAATTTTTGTCTTCCATGCTAAAAGTCTTTGCTGTCATTGAAGGAACTCATCTTAAAGCCCCAGATATAACACATACACATTATGCTGGTCACACTGTAGTTTTCTCTGCGTTTAAATTCTAGAAAACCATTCATCTGCAGTTGGCTGAGGACTGTATGCAACACTTCTCCAACAATGTGGAGAAACTCTGCAAAGCAGAACAGGTCAGTCTGTGGTCCGTCATCTGTTCATGGTGCCAAACAGTTTTACCCCTCAACTATGTTTGAGCAAGTCAGCAGCATGTTTTTTTTTTACTCTACGTAGGACCTTGCAGTGGGGGCAGATGTGGATGGAGTCAAGGTGAAAGATCCCATGAGGACCCTGCTGCCTGTGCTCCTCCACCCTTATAGCACTCACGACAAGATCAGAGCTGTGCTGCTTTACATCTTCAGTCTCAACGGTACACCTTTGTCTATCTTCAGCAGACTGGTCCTCTTTCATTGTCTGTGCATTACCACTCTTTAACATAGTCTCTTGCTTTGTAGAAATATATTTCCAAGGACCACTCAGAGTGCAGACTGTCAGAGAGATTCAGAATACTAGGGCAGTGAGACTCAGTCTGTCAGGCAGGATTTAAATTATGGTTCAATCCTTTCCAAAAGAGATCCACAGTGACTGGTGTCCTTTTTCAGTTTAGAGTAATTGAGAATTCCTTTAAAATGGATCTAAAACCTTGAAGAACCTCACAGCCAGTTATTTAGATAATAGTTAACAATTATAGATTTTCACACAGGTTCTTTCATTTATTGTGTGTAAACAGGAACAACAGACGAGAACTTGAACAAACTCATTCAACATGTAAAGATTGAGGATGAACGAGAGTTTATCCTGAACTGGAAACAACTGGGCGTCCCTATCATCACATCGGTATGTGGATAAGAGGAAAAGATTGATGGATTGATTTTGATCCTTTTGAGTTCTTAATCCTATGTATAATCCTGTTCACATCTTATTCTGTCATCAGTCCCAACTGAGTCCTGCTTATTGTTGTTTCTAGACTAGTATCTTTTCTCGCAAACCAACCAGACGGGATCGTTCCCAGGAGCAGACGTACAGCCTTTCTAGATGGACTCCTGTAATAAAAGATGTGATGGAGGTAAGTGAAAGGGAAATCAGCAGTTATCATTTCTGCTTGATCACACAGCATTTATATAATTTTTGAATCCAATTTACATGCATTTCTGTGAAAACTTGGTTAACAGGAATTGAAAAAAGAAATTAATTAAGTGGCATAACTCCATAAAGAAAGGATTGGGTGACGCTTGAAAACAGTAATTTAATGTGGGTCTAGATAGGATATTGGATAGGAAAAGAAAAGAAGCCAGACACAATGCAAGTTATGTCTTACAAATCATATGTGCGGCTCTGATTTAGGTCACTGTGCTACCTCAGTACCCTCTGAATGAAAAATGTGAGAAAAATAATGAACACAACTGTTGAAGTACCACAAAAGGAGGTTATCAGATTCAGGTCATCAGTTCAGCAGTGTTACATATACTGTACTTTAGTGTTGTTTTGCTGTTCTGCTTTATCCATTTGTAAAAGAGAGCATCTTAACATCTGGGAGGTAGAATAAAGCACCACTTGTGTGTTGATCTCTTGGGATGATGCCTCTCTTTCAGCAGTTTTCCTATGTACTGATCCTTAAACACTTTTATTGTATGTAAAATGTGCCCTATGTTTTTATAATAGGGTGAGATTGTATTTAATGTTAACACAGTGGTCAAATGTCAGACTCACCTGCTGCCTTGTCCTGTAAAAAGAGTAACATTGAACATGCAGTTGTCTCATTTACTTTACATTGTGATTAAGACTGCTTGTGGCAGTTTGTTCTGAATCTGGTAAAGTATATTATTCTGCTGTTGAGTCCACTTCTCAGAAATGGATAAGGAACTGAAAGGCAGAGATCCTCACATGGTCTTTGGTCATAAAATTAGACTATTTTTAGGGAGTGTAAAATCTGGTTGAAATCAGTAGAAACTAATCTGTAAAAAAAAAAAGAAAAAAATCTTTTATTGAAAAGCTCAAAGAACCGAGCACAATGAGCTTTATCAGTTGAAAACTACAACTAAAAGTCAAAGTATTGGAGACTGAGAAGTGCTTGACAGCAGATTGTGTCTTTATCTCAAGCTTTGTTTATTACAAACCCGATGCATCTTATAGTTAGTAGCATAAATTATGTAGTTATGTGCTTTCGCTATGACTTAACCTACTTTTAAGTCTTTTTCTTGAAGCTGTTTTGCAGCTCGTGTTATTTTATGTAATTAAAATGAAAGGTCAAACTAAAAGAGGGCAGCACCACAGACTAAAATGAAAATCAGTTTGAAACCTCATATTAAGAGTTGATTTGTTGGTCAGAAAGAACTGTTTGCTGATCTTTGCTGCTCATTGGGTCCTAATCCTGTCATGATAATAGTTAAAATGTTAAAGCCTGCTATAAATGCCTTAATATTGCTTAATGTGGATGGAAAGGTAAGTAGGATGCCCTAAACCAAAATCAATGCTCAAATCTATGGTGTGGCTTTGAGAGAGAGACCACAACAATAGATTTGTTTTCTATTGGACCTAACTTCCGCAAATGGCAAATACATTAAAGAAATGTTTTTATCTTTTTCAGGATGCCGTGGAGAACAAGCTGGACACTAGAGACTGGCCCCACCAGTCTGAGTGTCCCACTGCCTGGAATGGCTCTGGCGCAGTCAGGTAGGTTTCTGTGAATGATCACAGTAAACTGGATCAGTAACTTTCTTGATGTAATTCTGCTAGAAATGTTCTGATCTGTGATTATACATACACATATCTTTATTCTACCAGCTCTTAAAAAGTAATAGGTAGTTTTCTTTTCTGATTCATTTGAAAAAAATACATGGCAAAACAATCCTGGGGACATATTTTACATTGAATTTGATTTTAAAGACAGATGCAGTGAGTGAAAAGGTGATAAGTTGGCACCCTCCAGTGGTGATGAATCCAACTGCATTCAACTTCAGCATTGTTATATGATGTTTTTAAGACAGAATCTGTCCAACAGTCTTTATGTCTTTCTTGCCATGATGTTTTTTTTTTTTTTATTCCTTCCATAATTTGGACACATATTGGTCTTTTAAAGTTGTCTCAGTTACTCCTCTATTTATCTATCTATCCATTCTCTGCCCCACAGTGCACGTCAGAAGCACAAAGCCAGTGCTCAGGACGAACGCCGGAGCGGCTCACGCCTCATCATCTTTGTTATAGGAGGAATCAGCCACTCTGAGATGCGCTCGGCCTATGAGGTTACCCAGGCAGTCAAATCCTGTGAAGTTATCATAGGTGAGCCTTATTAAAAGATAACACAGATTTCAGGTTAAATCACCAGTTCCTCTGGGCATATCAAGTATTTACATCTTTCAGCATTTAAACTTCACTTTATATCTAATGGCAAGTTATTATGTAGTCACTATGGAAGGGTTTTTTCTGTGGTTCTTTGTAAACTTTGGTGCAGTGCCATTAACTTCAGATAGTCCTGCTTGAAAATGCCCACTGAAATCTAAACAGACATTGCATGTTTTTATTTCCATCTGATTGACACCCACTGACGGAGCAAGTCACAGATGTGGAAGGGTTTTGTGCTCTAATCTGGGATCTAATTGTTTACTTTAATATTTTGATTCTAGGGTCTTCCCACATTTTGACCCCCACTCGTCTCCTGGATGACATCAAGGCCCTGAGCAAAGGCCCCATGGAGACTTTCACAATAGAAGAGAGGAGCAATGCCTGAGAAGTCTGGCCCTCCAACTAAAAGCATCCCCAAACTGCTATTTCATGTCTCACAGCACAGTGCACTCAACTCAACAAATGGAAGATTGAAGGGAATTTGCCTTACACTCATCTTTATATTTTAATACGTTTTTCCAAATCTAATGCACATTCATGGTAGGTATGAGGACAAATTCTATTCTAAGCAGATTTTGTTATTGCCACAAGAGTTTTGTCTGCTTATGGTGTTTATAAATAGCATGATATTGAAATTGAATGATATAGAGCATATTAAAAGTGAGTTGACCTCATCCTACTAAGAGCTTTTTAAGTAGAAATCTGCTTATCTGTGTTATGTTATATGTTGAAAAACTCAAAACCTTCAAAGACAAAGTGCTTGGAGGGAATTAGCACAAAGCTAATGTATATACTGTATGTAAGCACTGAGTCCCTGCGCTGCCATTTTGACTTTTTAACATAGAATATTTACGATTTTCCTGTATTGAACAACTGACTAATAAATGGATGAAGTGGTTCAAAACTAGTCTAAGTTGCAGTTACGGTTAATGTTTCCTTCTTTGAGACTGGGATGGATTTGAAAATATCAACTATATCATTTGAAGCTACATTAGCTAAAACCTGATTCTTGTCTCTGCTTTCACCTGATTGAACTACGCTCTAGGAACTCAGACGTGCTGTTGTATGAACAAATATGTGGATAAATATTTCACTATGTGTAATGGTTAAAAGAATCATAGTTAAAAAGCACTTGATCACTATTGCCCATTAGAGCAGTATTAACTTAATATACATCACCAGAAATACCTCATCCAAGCCCTTTATTAACAGCTAGAAATGTTCAATACACCATCAGCAGGAGCATCCACCTGCATTCATACCTGCTGAAGAGACAATAGGTGAAACAAGGAGATTGAGTTGCCTGTTTTATAGGTCAAATCTACCCTACTTCTGCTTCAGGTATGCTTTAGTTACATGGCATTGAGATTGTTAAGTACATACTTGTCTGTGCACAAAACAGGAAAGTGTCCATATTTCCTGTGTTTTCAAAAGGCTAAACATGAGAGGGGTGTAGAATCTAAGTGGCGATGAGGTTTTGTTGTGTAATTCAATGGAACAAATGCCGTACAGTAGGTTGGCTTTATAGGAAATGAATGGAGATAGAGAGATGCTTTACTCAAGTTTGAGGTGTAACTCGATAGCAACAAAAGAAAGGTGAAGCATAAATTAAGAACTTTGTTTAACAGACAGTATTTTTACTTAATCTAAGATGTCTCATCTCCTAGCTTTGATGTGCGAAGGAAATTGGGTATAATTTAATCACAAATTATCACCTTTTAATAATAGTGGTACCCCTGGCTTGGAACTTTATGTCTTGCTTGTATAATGTCAAAGCCAGAGGGCATGACACAAATCTGGTTTCCAGTGATTGTTCAGAACATAAACACGATACTTGTGACGGTATCACGTTTGTGGGAGAAAGAGCTCATTAGATGTAATTAAACTAGAGAACAGGATGGCTCTTTCAGACTGAGCTTTAAATCAGAATCACATTAAATTCACTTTTGTTCATCTGTAGAAATAAAACAAGAACAAGTGATTTTCATTCACCCATAAATGCTACCGAACCAATGCCGTAATGTAGCAGAACATGAAACACAGTAAGAGATGAGTCCTCTTTTTAAATGCTTGGCTTTACCATTACTACATAACATTGAGCATGTTCACTATGCTGTAAATGTTTCACATCTTTCAAAGTTCTTTAGAGGATGAAGGAGCTCTGATTGTGAGGCTCATTGCAGACTTTCCATCAACTTAATTTTTATTTTTAATAGACATAAAAGAGGTAGTTATCATAAAGAACAACATTTAACTGAATTCAGTGTTTACAGCCGCACTAATTTGTATTGACAGTTTCAGCTCCTTTGTAAATTGACACCTGAACAACAATTATCTGATGGAGGAAATCTTAAAAATGAAATATCCAACAGCACTAACTGTCACCCACCACCACCTATCTCCCACAACATAGGCTGAAACAAGGTGCAGCAGTGTGAGGTCCAGGAAGAGGTGTCGGGTGGCATACTGTATGAATACACACAGAGTGGTCCTGCTTCACTGATCTTACACAGAAGGACACTTGCCTGTAACAGTCGACCCCTCTCTCTGACAATGACCTACTTTCGCTCTACTGTTTATGTTTAATCATCCCACTCCTCTACTACATGTGTGAATGCTTCATTTCTAATCTGTAAACACATCAGCAAGGCAGCACCCTGCCATTAAAACTGCTCCCACATGAAAAACCCCTGCAGTTTAACCCTACTGAGCAAAGAAAGCAACTGCCCACATGCCCCAAAAACCCAAGGTTTACTCCACCCTATTTCTGTCTGCATTTCTTGATTATTCACAGATATATTGGTAAATTGTTTGGTAAATTCTCATCAAATCAAAGTAAACACCACAATAAATCAATCATGTATCAAATGCTATTACTTATATATATTAAAATCATAATTATTTGAATATTGTTCTAGAGAATATACAATTTACCAACAGACTACGTGGTGTATCATTGTAAATGAGAGTCTGAAATGTCTTTCTGACCTCACTGTGACTCAGGTTGTGGTGATCGTGGGCCTGCAGCCGGTTTTCAACTATGCTGTGTTTTAGGTCCGCGCATGCGCGACATCCACTACCCGCACAGGTCTCTACTGTTGTCATGACAACCGGCGCTTGACATTACAATCAAAACTTAAATCTGAAAGTTTTCGCCTCTAAATACTAAATACTTCTCTTAAACCTGAACTGTGAACTCACAGCGGTTGTACTCACTACCCATGGGTCCAGGGGAGTTACTTTCAGAGAGGATACGCCCCGGTTAAAATGCTGTCGACGACCTGCAAAGGTGTCGCGGCGGGTAGAGAAGGTGGAGGACCGGGTGCGGAGCCGGCGGCAGGCAGACAAACCGCCGGCCACAGAGGAGCTCAGGGCGGCCAAGACAGACGGGAAGGACTCGGTGTTCAGGAGTGGTCCGACGGTTCCAGATACGAGGGAGAATTTGTGAATGGATTCAAACACGGCAAAGGAAGGTACACCTGGAGAGACGGAGAGGTAACTAATGAGAAACGAACTTGATCAGTGCTGGAAGCTGAAGGGTGAAAGGGAGCAGTCAAAATATACTGTTTATGGGCTTTAATGAAAGTAGAAACTTCAAATATATAATTTACTAAAAGTAAAAGCACTTATTATACCGAATGGCCCATTTCACAATAGTATATATGAGTCTGTTGACATTGGTGGAAGAACTTTTTTTACTAACGCTGGAGTGGAGATACTACTCTGTTGCAGTTAAAAGCCATCATTCAAACGTTGGTAAGAGTGAATATACTTATAAAGTATAAAGTGAAAACACCTGTTATACAGAATTACCCATTTCAGCATAATATATGTTACAGTGTATATAAATGGATTATAATGATTAATGCATTCATGTATAAGAATCACTTTAATGTTGCATCTCTGGAAAACGTGGGTCTAATTTCACTGACTTTTTATGCTACTGGGTAGAAATCTTATTTAAAACTGTTGAATAAATATAACAAAATGCAAACAAATGAACAAATCTAGTAGAGTGACATAAAGTTAAATGGAAGTACAATCAATATTATTCTGCACAGTAGTTGAGTAAATATATTCATATACTTCACCATCTATTTTTGCAAATATAGACAGTAAAAGAAGGGTCGTCATGGTCCTGTGTGAATGAAGCAGAAATCACATTAGTAAAACATTTTATCACCGTCTCCTGGAGTTACTGTAAATAAAGAAAGCCACTATTTGACTTCCCTCTCTACTCCTTTGTGTAGTACTATGAGGGCTGTTTCTACAAAGACTACAGGCATGGGGATGGACTGTACTGCTGGCCCACAGGCCACAAGTTCATTGGAAAGTTCTATCTAAACAGAAAGGAAGGATACGGACAACAAGTGTTCCCGGACGGAACCACTTTTCAGGTAAACTGGATGGATGATGACCAATATTTGGGTAGGGTATTATTACTTAATGAAAACCTGTGGATAACAAGGAACCTCCTTCCTCTCAGGGTTTGTACCATTCTGACCAGAGGTTTGGTCCAGGTGTGGTCAGTTATCCAGATGGCTGTCAGGATGTGGGTCTATGGCTTAGGGAACGCCTGCTAAGGCTCTGCACCACTGTAGAAGAGGGCTTTAGTCTGAAGAACTATCCAGAATACGCTGCTTATATGGACCCAGCTGCCACCAAAGATTTGCTGACTCAGGTACTTGCTAACCATGGTGTCACTCACAGGTCAACTGGCTGAAGCATTTGAATTTAAATTTGGTTAAAATTATATTGATTAATATATTGATTTTGAAACACTGACCCTGCTGAGAGGAGCTAAAACTCCTTTCCTGACTATAGGTTCAAAGTTATTTTTTTCCACACTTACATTTTGTCATCAACCCTTTTTGGTAGTCCTATCAGACAATAATAATATTTCACTAAGGTTTAATTGACCTTTCTGCTTTTCTTTTCTCCTTGTCAGCCTCCCTTTCTCTCTAGCAGTCTACACACAGAAGCCAGGACACACTCTGTGGTAAGATAATGCTATAATGAACAATCATGTGAGCTTTGTGACTTATCTCAAAGCAGGTCAATCAGTTCCCCATCTCCTTCAGGTGCATACAGACAGAGAGCTGCAGTCCGATGAGATTTTTATCCATCCCCCTGGCATGGAGAGTTATTCAACAGATGGCGACCACTTGCCGCTGCCCCCTGGCCGAAGAAGAGAATTGGATCAACACTTTTATGGTGAGCTGTGGGAGTTGGACATTAATCAGCACCTAGGCTATGAACGAGACCCACTCTCCACTCTGCCCTTACAGACCCGCATGCAGCTTCACATACACAAACACAGGTCAGTAATTAAAGTGTTGTATAGAATTGGTACCAAAACATATAGGACTGACTGCAAACAATACTGCAAGTGACTAATTTGTAGGTATTTGTGTGTTTGCCTCTCAGACTACAGGCTGACCATGTGGGCTGGGATGTGGCTGCTGTTGTCTCTCTGAACAGGGAAGGCTTTGGTCCCAAAGGGCCTTTGGAAGTCAGCTCAGAGCAGATGATACAGCACGCCTCTCGAGGGGAACTGCAAGCTGTTTCTCAGCTCCTCCAGACTGGTTTGCTCCACCCTGATGTAGCAGACTCACAGGGACACACTGCGCTGATCGCTGCTACAGTAACACTTGATTTGCTTTTTTGCCTTTTGTTTATTAATTTAGTTTTTTGGTATTCATTAACAATTGAAGTTAACAATTTTTTTGCTTTATTTTTTTGTTTTGTTTCATTTTTTTCACCTGCCAGGTAAACTGCCATAATGATGTGATCCAGCTGTTGTTGGATATGGGTACTGACATTGACAAGTTGAACTGTGAAGGCATGTCTGCCCTGGCTGTGTGCCATGTCCTCTACTACCCTTTTCAGTCTCTGCACATCACTCTGGTTGAACCACCTGCCGAAACTCAGGTAAGACCAGAAGTACACTACTTTGATCCAGAGTGAAATACTGCAAAACTATTAGAAGGATTATCATAACATTTTGTGCAGGCATTTATGATGAATACATTTTGCGTTTTAACACTTTTCAAAACAAAAGTTAAGTGCTTCACATTAAAATGATAAAACAACCATGATATTAACAAGTTACCAGAATTATACAATAGAACAGAGTAAACAAAACAGAACTAAAATTGACATAACAAAATCAGCAACACAATCAGATTTACCATGACATATTTGTTTTTAATAACATGTCAACAACTGTCAGATGGATGGCCATGGAATTTAGTGTAGAAAATGACCAGCGTAGAAATCCTACACACTCTGTTGACTGACTTTTTGTCAACATCATCACCAAAAATGTCAATCTACCTCACAGATGTTGTTGTTTTACTAAATACCTGCAAAACCAATGACGTCTCATTAGCCTTAACTTTGCTTTGTGTTTAGTGGTAATCAACAACTGTTAACATGCTATGCTACTATGATGGTGAACATGGTGATGGTGAACATTAAACATGCTTAAGAGTAGAATGTTAGCATTGTCATTGTGAGCATGTCAGCATATTGTTAACATTGATATTAGCGTTTGCCAGTAGACGCTTAGTCTTGTTTATGTGTGAGTGTTTTCCCATGACCCACAGCTCATATGTATATAGCTGTGTTTTTCATAGATAGTGAAATTAAATATTCTCTACTGTAATGTGTCATCAGGTTTTGAAGTCTCCATCTGCATGTGGGAGCAGTCCTCTGATCAGCCAAGTGGGCTTCACTACAGACACACTTGAGCTTCATCACAGACCTCAGACCACTAATCTGACCAACCAGAGCCACCTCTCAGACCAGTAGGGATCTAACTAACCACCATCACATATCATTCAGTAGAATGTGTATATATTGTACTGTATGTCCTGTTAAGCACAGCTGATATCACCCACTGTTAATAATTAAGACAAAACAAAGTGATAATGGATATGAAAATTGTATATTTATTTGTTTGTGAGTTATGTGTTATGAACTGCGTATCTAAATCTGCTTCATTTAAGCTCCCTATTTGTTGTATTTTTTCAGGACAGGAGAAGAACTAACTGAACACACCTCACATCATAACATTAAAGTGTCCAATGACAGTGAGCACTGGACTGGCCTAAATGAACCTGAGACCCCTGCAGACACTAAACACCAACTGAAGGAGGAGAGAGAAGAAGACAGCAAGGAGACAGGAAGAGAAATAGAGGTTGGAGACATAGAAGAAAGCAGCCATAAGGAGGATGAGGGAGAGCGCAAAGGAGAGGAAAACAAGATAGTGGAAGAAGTTGAGTCAAGAAAGGAGGATGTAGAGTTGAGAGAGGAAATTGAGGAAAGTGTAGAGGAGAGAGTGAGGCATGTTCATGATGAGGATAAAGAGGAGAGGGGAAGTGTGGAGCGCTCCATTCAGGTGTTGGATGGACACATTGCCCTGGGCAGTGTGCAGTGGAAGGAACACCGAGCTAAGGCAGCAGCAATAAGTCAGGTACAAAGAGTTCCCTTTCCATAACTAGTTTGAGTTGGCAAGTTGGCCCTTGTTTGAACTCACTGTTGTCTACTCATCTGTCTGTTTGCAGCAGGACAAAGACAAAGAACTGACCCAAAATCAGACTTTTGACTCTGCATGCTCTGTCAGCAGCTATAACATTCAGGTCACTGACAAAGTTTTGCAGTGTTCGGCAGAAGCTCTGAGTCGTACAGGGATTCCTCAGCGCTCTGACACACAGGAGACTGTACGCAAAATGGCTGCTATGAAAACTGAGTAAGTTCTGTTCCACTCTCCTTTCTTTTCCTGTACTATATGACACTCGCTTTGTTTGCATGTATGTCTCTGTGTAAGTTTAATGTTTTGTATGCCTGTCTGAACAGACACCGTCTTCGTTTGAACACCATGAAGTTGTTATTGGAACGGGGAGCTGACCCCAACGTATCCAAGGTTCCTATGCCTGTCCTTTTTTTAGCAGTTATGGCAGCTGACATTGAGGCTGTCAGAAGACTGCTGCTGAGTGGAGCTCGTACTGACATTCCCCTTCCAACTGAGGTTTGTCTTTTTCTTCCTCTGAAGGCAAAATTTATAAAGAAGGGTTACTAGTCTGTCGAGCCACAGAAAACCAAATGAGTGATATCACTAAGCAAAAACTCATAAACGCATATAAAACAAAATGAGAGCATCTGTATTGCACTGCTCTATCACATGACCATGCATCCATCCGTTATCCATACTGCTTATCCTTATGGCCTTATTGGATGGAGCCAGTCCCAGCTAACATTGGGCAAAGACAGGGTACATCCTGGACAGGTCGCCTGTCTATCACTGGGTTGACATATTCATGTTTGCATACGCACCTACTGGTAATTTGGTGTCACAAATTCAGCTAATGTACATGTTTGGACTGGGGTCTGGAAGTTGGAATACCCTGAGAGAACCCATGCAGTCACAGGGAGAACATGCAAACTCTACAGATAAAGGCCAATCAATCTCTCATCCTTTTTGTAGAGGAAAGGCCTTTATCCCCTGCATGTAGCTGCAGCACTGCCAGGTTCAGCAGGTCCCAGAATCACAGAGCTGCTGCTGCACGCTGTCACTGACCCAGATGCACAAGCATGTGACCAGGATGAGATCTACGAACCAGACAGGGTGCGTGTCTTCTTCCACACTGAACTTAAATTTAGTCCTTAGTAGTAATTGTTTTGGTGATAATTAAACTGAAAAGAAAGAGACTTTTACAGATCTATATGAAGTCTCAGGAATCGGTGATCACAGATCAGAGGCCAGTTCTCAAAGAAGTAGGGAGGACAGCCCTGCATGTGGCCTGCCAGAGAAACAGCGACTACCAGGTCAGTACTGTGCACACACCCTCTCACAACTATACAGTACACACATCACTAATACGAAACATTACGCTAAAAAACTGTTAAAATAGCAATTGCACACATATTCATTTTGAATTACATATCATAGAATGACATAGGGACATATGTTATAAGCAAACAGAGGCTGGTTGATAGCCAAAGCTTAATAGCCATGGGACGTTTAGTGTAAGGCTGAAAATCACAAATATCATGAGCTTTTCTCACAGTAATAATTTAATCTTGGACCTATATGTTTGTTTCTTCACAGAATGCCAGTAAGGTGGTAGCCCTTCTGCTCTCCCACAGGGCCAACACAAATCTCCTATGGAGTGGACACTCCCCTCTCTCCCTGGCTATAGCTAGTGGCAATGACCTGGTAGATCACACAGACATACTCACACATACACATACGCCACACATCCACACAAAATCTCTTTTTTCCTGTTCCTTTTCTCTGCTTAGGCAGTGGAGGAGCTGTTAAAAGGAGGTGCAGATCCCAACATCCCCCTTGGTCATGGTGTGGGCAACGCCCTCTGTGCTCTCGCAAACATCAACTACCACTTAGGTGGCAATAGAGCTAAGATGGTACCCACACACACACACACACACACGCACAAACAGGTCTCAACGTTACAGGTTTCAAATTGTAAGCATAGAAATACACTTTGAACTTTTTTCTTCTTGGAGCTTCAGGAAAAGAGCGGTACCTATTTTGAGCGTGTTTATGTCTCTTCGATGTAGTTGGATGTGTTAGCCAAGGCTGGTGCTGACATCTTGATGCCAGTTATGGTGGGCGATGTTGTGGGAACTGCGGTAGACTATGCACATTACTCCTTTAACCAGGTAACACACGTTTTGTAACAACACTCACTCACACTATCTATCTATTTACTTGAATTCAATAAACTTAAATCATTCATTGTTTGAGATGCACATGCTGGACCATACACTGCATTATCCCTATATCACATTGTGTGAACATGTACAGTCTAATACATATAAATATAAATCATACTTAAGTCTGACCTTTGAGATGACCATGTTTAATTTTTTTTAGACTAAGTCAGAGTCAACATCAATCGACATTTTCAAGGCTATTTCTTTTCTACATAATAATACATCTGAATAGCTGTCTCTGTTACTATCTAGGACTTGCGTATAGCCAACACTCCCTTCCACGCTTTAAACATGCGGGAGAGGGAAACACTCAAAGAAAGGCGCCAGCTGCTGAGCATGATGAGAGATCTGCTGAGGCAGACCGCTGACCGGTGGGAGACAGAGAATTTAGACAGAGAACAACAGCTCGCACGAAGTGGTCAGTGCAATGTGTTTGTGTATCTGAGGGCGAAAAAACATGAATATGCTTGGATATCATCCTGGGTTTATGTGTATACACATGAGTACTGTATTACTCTAACAGGTACCAGTAGCAAGGAGAGGTTTGTGTCCACGGGGGCAGGTGCCATTATCTCAAACGGGCCCAGCTGTGAAAGTCAGTCACACATAACAGAAGAACATGGGTACACATACACAAGCATTCATATTATCCCTTATCTATTTCAATCCCGTCATACTTACTATGAAGTCAAATCAAATTTTAGTTGAGTAAAACAACACATTTTTCAGGAGCCTGTTTCCAGCTGTATGTGTGTTTTTTTTTTCCTAGGAAACCAATGTTTAAGTTCTGCTATCAGTGTGGTCGCTCTGTGTCCGTGAAGCTGACCGCTTGTAGCCGCTGCCACAAGGTCTTCTACTGCTCCAGGGCCTGTAAACTGAAAGCATGGGATGAAAGACACAAGGAAGAGTGTATGCGGGTGTCAGGTGGGAATCAGGGCTCCTCCTTCCAATAGTTACAACCCAGCAAACCCAACCTCCACATCCTGCCTTACCAGCACTGAAGGCTCAGTTCAGAAATATCACAAAATAAGCTTTTAATAAAATAACCATGTGCAACTTTGTCATAGTGTTTGAATCTGTGATATCTTCATGATAAATGTGTGGTTTGGACAAATATTAATCATGTACAATATCTAGGAAATTAGTTTTTTTTTTTTTATTTTGGATGATCAGAGTATGTAAATACTTTGTCTATCTGTGTCTCTCAATCCAGCATCTGTTGATGGCTTCCAGAAGAGAGTTGCGTTTAAATCCCAAAGAGGCCCCAGGCCCCTGACTGTCATGTTGAAATCCAAAACAGTGCCCAGGCCCCTGAGTGTCAAGTTGAAATCCCAAAGCCTCTCCAAGCCCCTGAGAATGGCAGAGAAAGTCTCGGAGAGCCAAGTCAACCTGAAGGAAAACTACAGCTGCAACTGACGAACACTAAAATTGAACTTTATCTACCTTCTGCTTTATCTGCACTTCTGTTAAATCATTTCTTTCTCTCATTCTGCGTCTTAACCTAATATATGTTTGGCTAGATATGTTGCTATAATAATTTCCTTTTGGCATATTTATACCTGTAGGCTTGCAGGTTTCTAATAGTGCTAAAATAATGTCTGCCTGTATCTGTCATTGTCATAGAGATGTTGCCAATTTTGAATGGTTTTTGCATTTACATATTTACAAAATTAATCCAGAAGGAATTACTATCAGATTTATATCACTATTTGTTGTTGATAGTCATTTCCATAATATAGAGTAAGTTTTGTATAATCATGTTGTCATAAAAACAGGTCCAGATATGAATTCTGTCATGTTTCCCATCTGACACCTTTTATTCAAGGAAACTGTATATTCCTCCACAAAGTTCCTTCTAGTCTCAGCTATGTGAAACTTAAATTATCAATGAAAATACATTTTCTAGATTTTGTCCACATGTCGCAGGCAGATCTGCACAACAACATAGTATGTTGATCTCAGAGCAAATAAAAACACGATTACCTTAAATGTGTCATGGTAAAAGCCTGACTAGTTTTGCCTGTTGTCACAACAGCAGTAGAGGCTGAAGTTGCGGCCTTGTCTCGTGTCTTACATCATACACAAATGAGTCAACGGTGGGACGGGCAGCCATGAACCAGGCTCTCGCCGAGCAGCAAGGGTTTAACGAGCACTTTCAACTCCCCCCCCCCCCCCCCCCCGCAGGTTACTCGTCGAAACAACCGCAGCCGACTTCGAACTTTGAGTCCAGCAGGACACGGACAGCGCGAGGAGGAGGTATGAACACCGACCAGGAGGACGAGCTGCTCGCCCTCCACAGTATCCTCGGCGGAGAGGAGTTCGTCCGGGATGAGTCGAACCGCGCCGGAGAAATCCGAGTTTCAGCTGAGCTTCCCGCGGGCTTCACTGTGGCTCTGACAGAGGGTAAATAAGCCAATTATAGATAAAAACGCTGAATATCAATATGAACTGAAGTGTGTGGTCCATAATAGCATGTCGAGGAGTGGGAACATTGACGGGGTTGCCTGTTAATTTACTTTTCTTTTTTTTTTTATGGGAAACTACTGCTTACCAATCACGCAGACTGAAATAATCTGATCTTAATGAAGTAGTTCCATCACTAACAACAACAAAAAAAAAGGTCCCTTATTTGAAAATGAAAAGCTAAATGTAAGATGAGATTCCTTATTTATTCTCGGTTTTAATGAGAGAATTCAAGTGATGGTAACTTCAACACAGACACAGTACATTTATAATGCATTTTGTTCCCTAATCGAGAGTTGGAACTACATTATCCACTTTCCCCGTGAAATTAGTGTTGGTTTAGATAATATACTGTATATATCATATTACATTAGTGATATGATGTAAGACAGTGAAGTGTTGGTTGTTGTCGGTGTTTAGTTGTCCTACTGGGAAAGGGGGACATTAAAGTGGATCAAGTTGTCTTTTCTCTACCCAAGAAACAAACTGAATTTATAGTTAACGCTCTCTGTCTCTATACAAACAAACAATAACATATGAAAGGCATAATGTTGGGAAACACATATAACCACACATATAATAAATATAAATAACGCCTATAACCTAATTATTCAAAAAGAAAAAGGTAAATTAGGGGAAAAAATGGTCAACCCACAGCAGACAGTCTTGATCAATGTTTTTTTTTTCTTTTTCTTTTAATCATACTGTCCTGTTTTTCTTTCTAAGGTAAAGTGGTGAGGCAATATGAAATAGAATTCCTCCCACCTCTGCTCCTGACCTTTGAACTCCCAGAGGAATACCCATCCTCTTCCCCTCCCTCCTTCACCCTCTCCTGCAGTTGGCTGACACGCACACAGGTAATCAGAAGACACCATGTGGGTCAGTTATGACATTATTGATCACATTTACAACTCCCCCAGTGCGTGTGAGTGATCGCAGGGACACGATAAAGATTCCTCAGTCTACACTCTTGGTCCTCTCTGTCTACAGCTCTCTGCACTGAGCGCTCAGCTCACTGATCTCTATCAGGCCACTGGAGGCACTGTGGTGCTTTTCTCCTGGGTGCAATTTCTTAAAGAAGATGCCCTCACATTCTTGGACATCCATACTCTGCTAGAGCTGCCCTCTGATGAGCACACCACTCAGCACTATAGGCAGGACTCACAAAATGCTGCACTCGCAGAAACAACAAATAACCAAGACACTCTGAAGTCAGGATCCACAGATGGCCAGAGTAGTACCTCAGATCTCCCTGCACCATCCTTGGAAGCTCAGCATCCAATAGGGAATCCTCCAACTTCAGACTGCAGCAGCACAGACTCTTGGGCAGATAGCATAGTCAACCAGAGTGCAATGGAGGCTGAACAGACCTTTCAAACCTCAGATTTTAAGACTGATGGTCAGAAGGTTCTGTCTCAAGTGGCAGGCAAATCCAAGCCAAATCCACCATTTTCTGAGTCTCATCAAATTGGTCAAGAAGATTTATCAAATGAAGGTGATGTTTCAGCCTCATTGCTTCCTTCTAGCTCCTTGGGTGAATTAGATCATGGTGGACAAGCGGCTGCTCTGCCAATCCACCCCAGTGAATCCTTTAAAAAAAAAGAGCAAACTCTCTCAGGTCTCTCCCTAGCTCCATCACAAACTCTGCTGTCCCAGCTCTTGATCTATAATGCAGCGCAAAAACAGAAAGTGTTTGCCATTACTGTGTTTGAGTGTGGCGTGTGCTTTGTGGGCTGGCTTGGTTCGGAGTGTTTGCAGTTGCCCGAGTGTGGCCACATCTTCTGCCAGACTTGTCTCGCCAAGTTCTGTAAGCTCCAGATAACAGAAGGGAACATCAGGGTGGTCACCTGTCCTCAGGCAGGCTGCACATCATGCCCTACACCTGCACAGGTACAATTCTCACCTGTCTGTCTGTGTGTCTGTCTGTCTGTGTGTCCCTGCAAACTACAGCTTCTTTCTAATTGTCCTAATGCATTTTGAGACTTTAGAGCATGACAAAATTTGTTTTCACAGAGTTGCTTAAATCCAGCAAAAATAGCAAAACTAAGATATCCATCACAAGTGAAGTGGCTTACATTTCAAATTTTACTTAAATGTACTCAAAGTATTAAAAGTAAAAATATTAAATATACATATTATAACTCCTTACTGTTTTCATCCACAACTATTTCTTATTTTTTTAAGATAATGTGTTTGGTATTTGTTCTTTAAGCAGATAGAGTGACTAGTTAATTATAGCTATTAAATAATACATTTATAAAATAAACATAGTGGAGTTAAAATATAAAGCAGAATAACATGGAATTTTCCAATGTAAAACGATCAACTTATCAGGTGGTTTCAGATGGACAAACTATGTAATGGTGATACTTTTTAAAAGTTTTTGCAAGGGCATGTCTGACATGCAATAGCTTGTTATTTCTATGCAGAAATACTGTGTACACCAACATACTAACATACCTAAAATAAGCTAATACTGGCCAATGTGTCTAGTCTAGCTCAACAAGTCAACCTACCATTTATTGGCAAAAGAAATCTCCTGGATTTCAATTTAGATTACCTGATTTTTTTTGTACTCTTTGCCTCTCTTTTTTGAAGGTGAAAAGTCTGGTTGGGGAGGAGCTGTTCAGCCGCTATGATCGTCTCCTGCTGCAGTCTACCCTGGACCACATGCCTGGTGTGTTTCTCTTATATCTTTAACTCAGAAAATGCCTGAGGGGCCTTTATACACAGAACAACTAGAGATAAGAATATACATGTTATTTCTCTTGGGAAGTCAGACAACCAGATAAAAAACATCCAATTGACCTAATTTAATCTTACATTGGGCTCATGTCTCTTCTCTTCTCTGCTCCTCATACAGATGTGGTCTACTGTCCAAGACGTTCTTGTGGTTCGGCCGTCATTGTAGAAACGGCCAGCACTGCAGCAGTGTGCTGTGTGTGCAGCTTTGCCTTCTGTGTCAACTGCAGAAAGACCTACCATGGAACAAGTGACTGCCAGGCAAAGAGGAAAACGAAAGAACAGACAGAAAATGACCTGCAGCAAAGTCATGCAGAGCTGCCACAATCACAAGGTACACAAAGATATGTGTGTGTATGTTTTCGTGTTTATAAAGATCCAATTTACATTTGCATTAATGTTACAGTATAAGTCATTACAACATGACTGTGGCAGTAATTTTTAGCCACAACAAAAAGGTCTGCAACAAGGAGCTGTTAAATTATTCAATCAGAATCAACAGAATATTAATCTGCAACAGTTTTAATAATAGTCATTTTTCTTAGTTTCAGCTTTTCTTGTTATCATACAGTTAATATTTTTGGGTTTTGGATGGATGGATGTCAGTCTCACCGTTTGAACCAATTCCCATGTCATGCCATGAGCCAAGCCCACTTGAACCCACCATCCAACCCTGCAGGAGTTGCTTTCTCTGGCCCTGTTCAGTCCTCTGTTCAGCAGAGAGCAACCTCTCTCTTGGTGGAGGCAGATGACACAGCAGGCTGTTATATAGATAATACTGTAGATACAGGTGAAAGTGCAGAGCAGTTAGGTTAACCTTTAATTTCAGTCCCATCACTGGATTCAGTTTGTGTGGATGCAGATGTGTGTCAGTGTGTGTCTGAAGCAGTGCTCTGTGTTGCCGTATGTGCTTCAGAGGGGATGCAGGCTCTGTGGGACGACTATGCCAGCGGCAGCAAGCAGAGGAAGCGTCTCCTGCGGAGCAGGTACGGCCACAGTGCACTGCAGGTCAGTCTGGAGGACTGTCTGAGTGAGCACTGGATGGAATTCAACTGCAAGAATTGTCCTCACTGCTTCTGCAGAATACAGGTATTCATTTTTTATTTATCCATCTATCAGCATAAAGTTGTACATATACACCTAAACTCATGAGTCCAGACAAACATGTGCTTACTAACACATTTTATTATATTTAAGGGACAGAGTTAGATCATTTTAGAACAATGTCCTCTCCAATACATGTGTTGTGTTTTATGTTGCAGAAAAACAGTGGATGTAACATGATGAAGTGCTCTTTCTGTAGACAGTATTTCTGCTGGGCCTGCCTCACCAGACTGCCAGCAGTTGATGCAAGCAAACATTTTGTGGACAGTCCCTGTTCTTCTTGGTTGTACAGGACCTAGCCTTCCAGCCACTTTGACACCCAGCCTCCGGCCAGTCAGCCATGGAGGGAACACATCATGCACGTTACATGTTGTGTTATGTTAAGTGCACTAGCAGCCACTTTACAGTACACATAAGCGCTGATTTAATTAAAAACATGCAAACATAGAAAAAGAAATGAAATGTGGAAATGCGGAACATGTTTTCAAACAATTAATAATCTCAACTCTATAAACATGAAATGCTCTATAGTCTTTTGCTCCAAATGGGCCTGTATGATATTTTGTCAGTTTATACGTAAAAAAAAAAGGCAAAAACATACAAATATCACATTAGTTTTACTGTCAAAAATCTACATTTTAAAACTAAATATTTCACGTCACTGATTTCCAGTGTAGTCGAACAGTTATTCACAAAATAACACCATGTGTCATACTCTGTTATGACCAATAGATGGTGCTGAATAAGAGGAAGTGAGAAACAGCTCTGAAGTAACTTTACAACATGATCACTTCTGGTTTTATCAAGATTTAGGGTCTGCAATTGATGATTGTTTTCATCCATAGTCAGTCTCCCAATTATTTCTTTGATTGATTAATCAGTTAAATGCAAATCAAACTCTTAAGTTTCCAGATCGCATCATGACATCTTCAAATGTTTTGTCCAAAACCTTAAGCTATTCATGTGCTGTCATAAATGAAAAAGAAAATGTGAACATTCACATGTGAGAGACAGAAAATAGTAAAATCTTCTTAATTTTTAGTATCATAATGATTTTCTGTTGATCAATTACATGACTGATGAGGATGTAGGGAGTGACTTTTTAAACCCTTTCATCTTTCTGTAACATAGCTCTATTTAATTTTTCTTCAATTCACTGATTGACTTCCTATTTTTGAAATGCCTCACCCTCCCTTCTTCCTCCACTTTTCTGCCACAACAGTGGAACAAAGAGCAGTGTTGCATGTCACCAGGCTGTCAGAGACATGATCGGAAAGCTACAGCTGTCTCTCATATGAAGCCAAGAAATACTGGCCCTCTCTCTTGTTGTCTCTCTTTGTGTGTATGTGTTCCTGTCTCTCTTCCAGGAAAAATTCAGTTTCCACACAGGGGTCATCACTTCCCCATAAATGTGTTAACAACTGTTTGCCTTACTGACCCACAGTCTTCAAGCAGGACCTGAAGGACTACAACTGGGGAACTGCATGTGTGTGTGGTGGTCAAGGCTTTTTTGGTTAAAGATAAGAGACATAATGTACAAATGAGAAGGCACATGCAAAGTTTAAGAAGGTCCTGGGTTTGATTCTTGGGCCTGGGGCCTTTCTGTGTGGAGTTTGCTTGTTCTCCCTGTGCCAAGCATGGGTTCCCTCCTGGTACTCAGCTTCTTTCCACAGTCCAAAGATGTGCAGGTTTAGGTTAATTGGTGACTCTAAATTGTCCATAGGTGTGAGTGTGAGCATCAGTGGTTATTTGTGTCTGTGTGTCAGTCCTGTGTGGACTGGTGCCCTGGTTTAAACTCACATTGTATTATCATGGCGCTTTCGTATATTTTAAATATTACACTGAAGGTAGGCTGACACACCTCTCAGAAGGGATTGTTAAAAATATTAACTATTATTAATTAAATTAAATATTAACTATATGGCTCAAATTTACAAGGGTGGAAACTACTGTCAAGAGAGATTAATCTGTTAACTTCATACTAACACAGATAACACAACATCACAGATCTTTTTAAATCCAGGCTGAGATACATGGGGCTGAATGCTGTTGCTGTGGTTTGACATTTTAAAACATGGTGTACTTGTGGCCACATGTAAAACAATAACTTGTCAAAGACAAAGCACCTGCAGTGAAATTATTGATTGGGGTGAAGCCACAGGTGGAACAAGCATGAACTCACACAGCAGTGAAACCTCTAATTGAGCTCTTCAGTAAGCACAAATACAATGGCTTCATATTTTACACACTTAATTGTGGTGTAGATTTAACTGCAAATGGATACATTTTCCTTTTTTGCCCAACAATCTCCACTCAATGAGCCATTACAAGAAAGTGAAAGAACACCTGATGATGGCCACTCAGACACTTCCCATCCAGTCTGACAGATCTTGAGAGGATCTGCCTAGAAGAGTGGGATAAATTGCTCAAGCAAGAAGAGCTGAGGCTGTAATTGCTGCCGATGGAGTTTGAACTAGTCACTCCGATGGAGTGAACTAATAGGTCTGGGTACCTTTGAAAATATGGGATTTCACTTTTTAGTTTTTATTGAATTTATTTGCAAAAAAAATAGATTAATGATTGAGATTAATGGACCTAAATGCTAATTTAATCAATTTACAGTTAAATCTACAGTAAAGTGTGCAAAAATGATGGGATCTGAATACTTTATCAATGTATATCAGATTTTCACTGTACGATTTGTCCCAAGAAAAAAATCATTTAGGTGTCAGATCAACAGAGCCTTTTCACTAAACTGACTGCAGAGGTGGTTTCAGACAGGCAGCTTTCTACCTTATAGATGCTGTGTTGTAAATCAGTGTGGTTAAGCAACTACATGGCCTATTTCTAGTCACACATCTGTTCAGATATTGATTCCATTGGACTGAACCAAAGAGCGATGACAGCCCAGTGGAGTGTTTGTTCAGTCTGCTCCACGGGAACAGTTCATGTCGATGTCTGAGTGAAGGAGCAAGCTGTCAGTCATCTACTTCAACTGTTTGCTTGATGCAAATGCTTACTGAGTCTTCCTGAATCACAATGAGCCTGCAACTTCACAATTATATGTTTAGTGCAGAAAACTAATGTTATTCAGTCTGTTTATTTGCTTTATCTGTTTCATTCAGTGCTACATAATTGCAGCATTTAGGGACATGGATTTTAAATTTTATTGATATTGAGGATTAAAAAAATAGAATTTTCGATGGGACAGCAGAAAACTACAGTGTTATTTTGCCTCTTTGAGCAGGAATAGAAGTTTTAAATACCCAAGAATATCAATAAATGCAGTGATTATGACTATTACACACATGCATTCATTAAAAAATGGCAGCATCTGCACATTGAAGTGCACTGGCCCAATTCAAGCTCAATCTCTTGTTTAGAAAAATATCCAGAGGAAGCAAACCAAGTTTGTGGATCATCACTAAAAACTAATAACTTAAACCTGAGGCCAGTACACCACATTTCAGGCAATCTGTTCATTAGATTTGTGAGATATCCTGCTGACAGACAAAGAAACAACCAGGGGCACAAGAACAGCTTTCTTGGCAGAAGTAATAACAGGACTAATGAGTAAATCCTGGTTATCAGTGCAGTGGAAACTAGGCTACGGAGATC
Organism: Rachycentron canadum; assembly: GCA_038496675.1. Lineage (NCBI taxonomy): Eukaryota > Metazoa > Chordata > Actinopteri > Carangiformes > Rachycentridae > Rachycentron > Rachycentron canadum. Next base: position 3,976,324 of record CM076656.1, on the reverse strand, counting down.
GCCTTCTCCTTGTGAGCCAATAACAGCATCAGCTAACAGAACGGTTATTTCCCCCGGAGCAGTGCGAGCTGAGCCGTGGAGGAGAACACACACGAGACACACATTTACTGTAATAATCATCAACTCAGCTTGGTTCTTTACATCATCTGCACGTTTATTCATCTGTCAGAAAACACACACACACACACAGCCTCAGATATCAGTATATCTGTCGTTCAGGCATCCATTCAGTCAGTCAGTGGTATATTGGCAACGTTGTTCAGAGGCACTGAAAGTGTGCTGAGGTTTTCACAGAGAGTACAGGAGTGTACAGTATGTATATACTGTCCATACTGAGTGTACAGTATGTATATACTGTCCCGCAGGGGCACTGCTAGGAGGTTTGGGGCCCCTGACAGTAGATGGAGGTGGTGGTGGCGGTGGCGGTTGCGGTTGCGGGGGGGGGGTGTCCTGAATTCTGTCAGTGTACAAGACTGACACAGTCTGCAGACCAGGATACATGGGCCTTTATCTAAGGCAAGAATAACCCATCCTAATGAGTAACATCAGTAACTGCTGTTTATATTACTCTCATGCCTGTGCACTTGAGCCACATTGAAATTCTGTCCTTGAATAACTTAATAGATTCACTGCAAGCATTTACAAAACTTAGTTTTGTCAAAATCAGACCTGCGGTGTCTAATTTCATTGCAGTAATCAATAATCATCATCTTTTGTGCCGGATTTCACAGGTTGTAGTGTAAAGTTGTTTTTTTTTTGCCTAACCTCACAGTGTCACTCATCTACCCTGGTCTGATTAGTCCAACAGTGCAACACACAGAATTACAAATATAATACACATCCAGATCAGCTTCAACTTCCCACCCTGTAAACATGGAAAATAATGACAACAGTAACAAAGTGTTCATTTGAACTACACAACATATGGTAGCATGATTTTCTCTATAGACACCAGTATCTTTTTTATGTTCAGTGCAAAATCAGGGATTCTTTCCAATGCCCTTTAGGAGACTGAGCACAGCGTACAGATGATTCGGACCAACCAGGTATTCAAACCCCGTAAAATCAGTCTTGCAGAATCCTTATATTTTCTCTCCATAGTAGAAACCTCTCAGCAGTTAGTAAGCATGACATGCACGAAATAAACCAGATACAATTTACACAGTGCGATATGCAACACTTCTCCGTCATTTACAACAAAGCACAGAAGTTCACCCAATAACACAGTGCTGACACTCATCAGCATTCAGATACCAGCATTGGTTAAAACAGTGAAACCAGTAATTATTAGCATGTTATAGTTACCAACTGTTATAGTCACCAAGCGAGTAAGAACAGTTAGAACAAAGCAGAACAGAAGTAGTAACCTGGGTCTATTTCAACATGTTACCAGACCAAACAACTACTAAACATAAGGACTAACTGAATCTACAGTTTCAGAGCAAATAAAAGTGCTGATTGCCAAAATATTAAACCTGTCAACAGTTTCTAGCCGTATGTTCATGTCGATGCCGTTATTTACCACAGTAGCTTCTTGAATTTGATGGCTTTCATTGTGCAACCAGTGGAGATGCAGCAACATGCATCCAAAAATAGTCTTGTATAACAGGAGCAGTGGTTTGGGATGTTTCACTCCATTATCTAAAAATTGTGTTTACTATGCTATTTCAGGTTTTTTAATTTCTTTTCAATTAAAGCCTGCTGAGTTTGAGGTTTTCTTGAATCAAGTGAAATAATCTTGTTTAAAATACCATTACATTGACATTTTCCTCTTCCCCTTTGAAATACTAGACATTTTAAATATTCTCATCCAGAAATGTAATATATGACATATATATGTCTATATCAAGTGGGTTTGCTATACTGTATGTGACCTATAGGGGTATATATTGATATCACATACACATCCTCTAGCTATATGAAAAATTATATCTATAACATATATGAAATATCCATAGTAAAGTATGAATATGTATAAATAAAAAAATGTATATGGTATAACATTTTGGGAGCATATATGTTAACAATACATATTAAATGTATGTATGCAATTTTATTAAAGAGTACATATAAATTCTATATCCTTATATGTGTTTTTCTTATTAATTTCTTAATTATTTAAATGACCTTCCTCTAAATCTGGGAAAGTGGTCTCAGACTTTTGGACCCTACGGTATATAATATCAAAAAATACTTTAGGATGCATATGTATTTAAATAACATATGTCTACAATATAAGCATACATACATATTTGTACAAGCTGTGTCAATACCTGAATTTTTTTCCAATTTTCAATAGGTTTCATATGTATTTTTTAAGCATATGTTTTATTTCATATGTACATATATTTCACATATGGAAATCCAACATATATGCACATATTACATTTTTTATGGGATTATGGGCCTCTGCAGAGAGCTCTAGAAATGACTTATTTGTCAGAAACCAACCAGCACTGCACTCCGTGGTGTGCACCTTTTGAAGACAATGTCAACTAAAATATAAATGTTTAAAACCAGTGGAAATTGAACACCTTGTCCATATAGTAATCCAGTCTTGTTCAAATGAATCTGATGAAGAAATATTAAGCTGCTCATAACTCATATCCACACTTGGGCTTTAACCTGTGACGAGAAGTCTCAAGTTTTGTATTGGCACATTTTTAGGGGCCAAAAAAGCTGAGGGAACCACTGCTTTAAAATATCTGAACACCTGACTAAACATGAACAGAAATGGATGCCTACAGTATCTTAAAGGCTCTTCAGGCCAAGTCTGTGGGAGCTAGTTCATTTCCTATGATATCCTCATTTCCTTTTCAGTTTATTATTTCATGCACTTGTTGAAGGTGTTCAGCAGCAGCACTGGAGTGTGACTCGTTATAAATCCAGGAGCCTGTCAACATAATAAAAGGTTATGTTACCAGTGCTTTCATGTAAGACAAAGCCTGTTATTTCTAGGAGGTGGAGGAGTGCTTTTACAGACTGCAGCTCTGTCTTAACGGGAAGATCTCGGCTGGCTGTGTCTCACCCACAGCTTTGGTTACAGCTCTGCTTTCATCGGCTCTTCTTTGTTCTGTTCCGAGTAAACCGTACAGCACAGTGAGCTAATGAAACAGCCAAGCATTTTATTTTCTCTGTTTTGTTTGTCTCCCTTTCTATATCCTCTCTGTCTCGCTCTCTGTCTCTCGTATTTAAATCCCTGAACACCACAGCAATTTATCCTCACAGTGCTTTTCTCCTGAGTGTCCTCATGTGTGTGATCAGGTGTGTGTTTGTGCTCTATAGACACATGTATGATGTAAACAGCTGCCTCTCCCCGCCACACCCAGACAAACAGATGCCAGCCAGGATGCTGCTTTCGTTTCACTGTATACACACGCATACACGCATCTAATTATGTCACCTGATTAGGCTTTTGACTGATTAAATTATGTGGGAGTGTGTGTGCATGTGTGCACTGCTGCTCTGCTGCAAAAGTTAAAAAAAGCTAATTTAAAGCGAATCAGGAATGACAGATCTACTCCATTGTTGTATGGTACAGGTGAAACATGTTGGCATCTGAAAACTGAGCTGGAAAATACTTCTAACTGCTACATAAGATGATTTTTTTGAGGCATAAATATTTTTTGTGTATTTAAAGCAATAAATAATCATCATCATTTATAAATAACTATTTAAAAAACAAGATAAACACTTAGCTTTTTTGACCATATCATTGTTATATTTGAATGCAATTGAAGTTAAAGGCACAGTTTTACTCATTTAAAGTGTGTCCTGTGTAACTTCAAACGCCTTGTGACTGCACTGTGTTCAGCTCCGCACCACTGAGCTGAAACAGGAACTCAAATAAACAGACACAGAAAATCAAATTTGATTCAAATTACATAACTGATCTTTTCAGGACGGACTAAACACTGAAAAACAGCTGGACCTAGGTTATCCAGGGTAAAAGAAGAAAAAAAAAAAAGATCTGTCTGCAAATCCAGACAGAATCCATGTCACTCCTCTGCGGCTGTTTCACACTGCAGTAAAACCTGGTTACATCCCTCCTGGGAATCCAGCTCGACCGGGACAATTAAATGATATGTCTTACAACCAGAAACATCCATAAGCTCTGTGCAGGCTCATTTGCAATTTGCAAACTAATTAGAAGTTTTGAGTTAAAAGCTTTCGGCTGCACGCATCACTGTGAGTTTCAAACATGTTTGCCTTTCTCCCTCACAGTGCCAGTTTGGCTGTTTGTCAAGAGAAAGATTCAGCGTGTAAAGAGGTTTCGGCCTAAGAGCAGCCTCCTCTGGCATATGGTCCTCCTGCACAGTCAGAAATGATGAGACTAGCAGCTTTTAACTACAGACCGATGGTACCGGAGTTACTTTACCAATGAACAAAGGCACCACCCAGAGTGGTATGGAGGGCCTACGGTTAAATCCACACGCAAACATACAGGGCTGTTAAGTCGACATTCAGTCAGTGCACACTTTGTACAAGATTCCTGATAATTATTAAATAGATTATGGATATTTACAATATATGCTAGGCTAACATTAACCAAAGAATCAACAGTATTCATTTATATCATACTATATTTACAATTATCATGTATAATAATTTGAAGATATTTACATAAGATTTGTGTTGATTTATTACAAGAAGAAAGATGATACTGGATATAGAAAAACCCAGATAGGTTTCTGCTATATTGCCAAATGGCTAGCCAAAGCTTACTCTTTAGCCTTATTCCCACTAAAGGCACGAACAAGGCTAGCCTGGGCTTAGCCTTTAGCCTGATACATACCAAAGGACCAGTCAGAGGTTGGCTAAGGCTAACAGATTTGTGTAACACTGTTTCTACCAGGTGATGTTTGTTGTGCTTTGTTTTCAATTAGCAAATAGTACCTTGGATTAAATTACCTGTATTATGTTATAAAGGTGTTGAATTTGCTCTTTTATGCCCCCTGGTCACGTCCCTGTTACAGGGCCTGTAAAAAATAGGCTCTGGGGCTGAGTCACACACAAGAATTGGAATAGAAGTTGCAAACTAAAATCCTCAGCAGTGATTGTTTTCCCAAGGATGAGACTTGTTCTGACCATAAGTGTTTGCCTCTATGCTTGTCTCCAGCCTTTTACTTGTCCACCAATTTTCCACATTTTGCATCTCTCTCTTGGATCCCTGTGCACCACTAAGCTTCTCTCTGGAGCCTGAACAAGCTCAAGATTCACTTGCAATTCATTTACTTTTACTTGTATCATGTCAGAATATAACCCACTCAAAACCTTAGAGGAAATTTGACCATGAAGATTTAAAAGGTTGTGGGTCAAAGATGTAACCTCTTTTTTTCAGTGCCCAAAAAACAGTTTGAAAATTGTACATCAAAAATGCATGGTTCCTACTCCCTACATACATGTTGCAGCCTGGTATTTTTCCAAAGACTGACTTTCAAAATAAACATCAAATAGATTCAAACCCAGTTGTAGCTTCATATGGCTGAACATTGAGTCAAGTGTTTGAGCTGAATATCAAATGAATTGCAACAAGATCTTGAGGCCATTTGGGCAAATCCCCCCGCTAAATATGCCCCTCAAACATGGGGCAGTATTTGCTCTCCTAAACTTTGGTCTTGTGTCCTCTCCCCACCTTTTCCGTCCCACTCAATTCTCTTACCCCCCCCCCCCCCCCCATTTTCCTCACTTGTCCCCTTAGCTGTATCCGAGGTTCTCCATCTCATGGCGATATCTTAACTCTGACACTTTAGCTTTGTGCTGCTTGCTCTCCAGATGCTGCCTGAAGTCCGTCTCCTGCTCGGCTCCACAGTTGCACATGGAGCAGTAGAACTGTCCGCTGGGAGTCACACACATGGCCAAATCTCTGGGGATGCGCTGCCTTGGTCTGGGGTTGTAATATGGCCCTGGTTGGAGAAAGAGATGAGAGACAACGCCCATGTGAGGAGTTAGCAGCAGTTACGTATTAAGGGGCTGATTTCTCTATCTTTTTGTCATGTTAGCAGACTGGCTCCATGGATGGCATTGTCAGTTCATTGCTCAAGTAACGATACGATGGATTGCCTTAAAATTTTGTCAAGACATTCATGGTCCCAAGAGATTTAATCTCTTCTCTAACTCTAGCACTTCCATCAGTTTCTGTGGATTTTGAGGGAAATGTTTTTAATACATTATGGATGGACTGATATGATTTTGTCAATTATGACAAAATACTACACCTGCTTTTTATTCAAATGTTAATATTGTTACTGGGAGTATGTTTGCGTGCTAATTTAGCATTTATCTAAAAAAATGCTGCTATGCATAAGCCTCACAGAGCCAATAGCATGTCAATAGATTCTTGATGCTTTACTGATTATTAAAATTTATCATTTTAGCATTAACATAAACACAATAACTCTCCAGCTGCAAACACACCCAAGGCTACATTTCACAACTGATTTTGACCATAGACCAGCATCATTTAATTGTAACCTGATGTATCACTGATGTGTGATACACTAAAGTGAACTGAAGGAATTACACAAAGTCATCTAGGGGGATCATTGTAAAAAGAGTATTTGTTGGGGGTTTTTTGTGCATGTGTGTGTGTTAACACGGCAGAAAAACGAGAAGGAGATAGGGAATGAGATAAAATGACAGGGAGAAGGCAACCGCAGGAGAGAGTGCAGCTATTCTGGGGTTTGTCCATCAAGAAAACTGATTAAATCAGCAGAACGTTGTGGTGTGTGACAAGAGAGTGGATGAGAGAGAGAAAGTGGGAGAGGGAGGTGAATCGGCTCTGCTGTATGATTTATCCTGTTTTACACTGAGCTCAAGGGCCATGGACTTTTCTTGACTGTACAAAGACAGAGCTGGAAGGAGACACAACGAGAAAGAGATGGCTGTTGGAAGTCAGACGTTACTGGGTCTGTATCTGTTTACACACTTACCTGCTAACCTTTAGGTCAAAAATATTTGAATCTCAGTGATACAGTGGTGTAGATCTGTGTGGGGTTTCTCACACCATCAGAGGAGATTAGAGAATGCTCCAAAAAGTATAAAACATGAAATCAAATATTGGTGCTTTATGTGAATTAGTCCAGTATTTACAACATCCCCTTAGATGTTCTGCACTTTGTCACACATTTAAACAGCAAAGGAAAAAACTGGTGGAATGACAAAGGAGTGAAGTGAAGTGAAGTTGATTTTTTTAATGATACCCCTTGTAGTTTCTTATGTGAGTCTTTGTTCATGTATTTTGACTAGAGGCCAAATGGTTGTGCAGTCGCTCACCATGCTGCACAGTTCCAGTGTGAACTGGTGGATTCTGACAATACAAAGGAAGTGTCAGCAGGGGCAACATTGTCTTTGAAGATAATCCAAAGGAAAACAACCAGTGCCACCAGTGACAAAGGAAGAGATGACTCCTGATTAATCTGAAGGAAACCATGATGCATCATTTCTATCTCTAGTTGTTATACTTCATTCAAAAAATATCAGACAAAGTATTTATTACATGAACATCACAGTTTCTTTCAACAATTATTTCTAATAATTCTTGCTATGGTCAGGTGCAATGGTTACCATGGTTATTATTATGTAACAAGGCTAATTTGAGGCTGATTACATAAGTTACGTAAGTTTGAAGATTCATTACATACAGACAGTAGCAATGATTTATAACTCCAAATTACATTGACTTTTAATTTTATTATATTTTTTAATATTTTACCTGGCATGGAGGCAGGTAGCTGTGGGCTGCGGCGGTTTTTCACCAGTCTGTATTCACTGCCATCTTTCCTGTTTCTTCTTGGGGCTGCCTCACTGGTGCCTTCCCTGTAACAGACAGAGTCAGAGTCAAAATTACTTCAGTTTGGTCCTAAAGGTGAATAAATAACTATTATTATCATAAATTATATCAGCATGGCTTGTTTAAGTGAGGTGGCATGGTGAAGCAATGGTTAGCAGTGGTTCTGGGTTCAAACCCTGGACCTGGGGCCTTTCTGAGTGGAGTTTGCATGTTCTACCTGCTTGTGTGGGTTCCCTCCAGGTACTCCAGCTTCCTCCCACAGTCCAAAGACATGCATGTTTAGGTAATTGGTGACTCTAAATCAGTGTGAGTGTGAGCGTGAGTGGGTGTCTCTGTATGTCTCTTTATGTTGGCCCTGCGATAGACTGGCAACCTGTCCAGGATGTACCCCGCCCTCACCCTATGTCAGCAGGGATTGGCTGACCCTGACGAATAAGCTGTATAGATAATGGATGAATGAATGGATAGTTTAGGTGATTCCTCTCAAACTGCAACTTGACTTTGACTAAATTAAGTTGATTGTGTCCAAGATTAGATTTTTTCCTAGTAACTTACATATGGTGACAAATACTGTATTTCTCATTGAATTCATATTACTGTATGCTAAGCATGCGCAAAGCAGGATGTGGATGGAATCTACTGCCATTCCAGCAAAAAGTCTCTTTTCCCAAACCTACATGTTATTGGAGCTCTGTTGGGCCTCAGCGAGTCGTAGTTTCTTGGCATGGTTCTTGCCTTGATAGTGGGCCTGTGCAACTGCCGGTGAACTGAAGGAGGCATCACACAGCTTACAATAGTCATTCTCTGTGGCCAAGATGACCCTGGTCGCCCCCTTATACAGTGCCTGCAGACACATGGACAAAGCAATGCAGTGTTTGTGGTGAGAGGCGTTAGGGAGTAAACAGTGAGAAGGAAAAGAAAAAAATGTTTAATGTTGGTGGGAGGAGGAAAAGAAATTCCTTGCACTATTTGTTCTTCTGTTCCAGTGGAATATATACACTGATGAAAGTTATTGATTCTGGAAAGAAAACACAACTCAATGAACTAGAGTCCAAAATAGTCAGATTATTAGTTTTATATATTTAGAAGACACCTGCAGGTCATGCCGCGAATCTTTTTACCCTTATTACACTTTCATCACATTCAATCATGTGCAAACTTAGAAGATGCAGTAAATCGTTCAGTGGTGACAGAGTGATGATGGTGATTAGTCTCCACTGTTCAAATGAAGCAGAGTGACTCTGCAGTTCCCTACCACTTCCTCAGAGGGAAACGACCTCCATCAGCAAATTGGCCACTTCAGCAGCAGAACACCCACCTCCTAAACAAGACGGCAATATTTAGGTAGGCTGGTGTTGAGTTTGAGCCTGACCTGTCTGCCTGCGTCACTGTCGTTGGATCCTGAGCTGAGAGCTGTCTGGCCTGCAGCGTCGAGGATTTCTGGAATCCTAATGGCTGGTGGCTGTTGACTGCCGGCGTAGAAATTTCTCAACTTTTTACTGTGGTTCTTCCCCTACACGGACAGATAAGGGGATAGAATTTTCTGTTAATATTAATTAATATTAATATTCATGTGCTGTATGTGTGAATGTGTATTCAACTGACCTGGTAGTGAGCCTGTGCCTGCTGAGCAGAGTTGAGGGTAACGTTGCAGAGTTTACAGTACAGAGGTTTACACAGCTCCTCCAGCCCCAGAGAGTCCTCCTGCTCCTCCACCCCCAGCGGAGAGCCCTCGTCCTGGGTCTGCTCGCTGGCTGGGGCTGACTGACCTGGAAGGTGACCTGGGATAAGGCCGGACACCGGGGCTGGGATGAGGGCTGGTCCTGGGTGTCGTGGGGGCAGCTGTGAGGGGTCTGGGCCTGGAGCAGGGGGAGACGACAGGGGGCTGGGAGGGAGGGGGAATCGGCCTGCTCCGGGGGCCACAACCGGCGGGGGCACCAGAGCTTGTGCAGGGTTCAGAGGTGGAGGGCCCAATGGTTGGGTGAGGTCCATGGTTGGAGGCACTATTGCTTGTGTGTGATCTACAGGTGGGGGCCCCAAGGTGTGGGGCATTGGTGGAGGACCCAGTGGCTGAGCTGGGGCCATTGGAGGGGGGCCTAAGCTGTGTGGTGGTGTAATGTGGGGAGGCCTTAATGTGTGAGTAGCAGTTATTGGAGGGGGCCCTAGAGTCTGGGTAGGAGCCATAGTTGGGGGTCCAATTGACTGAGTCGGTGCAATGGGTGGAGGTCCAAGAGGCTGTGTAGGTGCCATTGGTGGGGGTCCCAGCTGGTGCAGAGAGTCCATGTGTTGGAAAGGCTGCTGGGGATGGCTGAAGAGACTCAGAGGAGGCTTCAACATGTTCTCAGGACCTGTTGACATCAGAGCACAAACACTTTATTATGAATCCAGAAACCTCAATGAGGAAGACAATATTATTCAGAAAGACGTAATAATAATATATGCATGAACTCTTTACATTCAAATTGCTTCAGGTCTTAATGGCCTTTATGGCTTTTAATACATTAGTAGATCCATTAAAAGAAACTAGAAATGGAATATGCATGCAGTGATAGAAAACACTAAGGATGACTGTCAGTGGACTGGTTGGTCCAACACTGGTTCAGTCCAGACTGAAATATCTCAGCATTTATTGGTTGGATTGTCTTGAAATTCTGTAAAGACATTTGTTGGCCACAGAAAACAAAATGACACTTCCTTCGGGAAGAAAAGAAAAAAAGATGTACTGCAGTAGGTATCAATGTCTTGTACTGGGTTAGACTGACAATGTTGTTGCAGATTTAAGTGAATATTATGATCATCAAATGGGTACTAAAACTACAAAACCCCAATGACCAATAGTGCTGTGACACTAAGAGAAGACATTTACTTCTTGGAGCCCTGAGGCCGCCGAATGTAAAGAGATGGGCAAATGGAAACACATTCTCGGACAGAGGAGCTTCACACTCCAGTGGGCATCAGAAAGATTAGGCTGAGCCTGCAGCGCCAGCAGTCAAGCATACGGGACATCACATACACATGCATGTGTGCGCACACAAACTGAGACAGCGACAATAAAATCCTGAAGCCCCTCTGATCAGAAGAGATCACAGTCTGAAGTGTGACTGCTTGAATAGGCTGAAATAGCATGTGTGTCTTTGTGTTTGTGTGCATGTGTTGGGCATGGGTGTATGCACAAGAAAAGCAGAGAGGAAGAGCATGATTTTGGGACTGGCGCGCTGCTGATCTGTGTGTGTTCATTTGTGCCACTCTAATGCTCCATTTTGTATTTGTGTGTCTCTCTGTGTGTTTGTAACCGCAAATATTGTCAGGTCAGTAATAGGCCAACAGCTGTGTCAGAACTCACTGTGGTGGAAGCTTTCATCTGGAATCCAATCGGACGCCCAATGGGAATGAATCATGGACCCAAAATAACACCCAGGGGTGTTTGTGTTTCCGACTGCTGCTTGCTGTCAGCCTGTCTGTCCAGTTTGTCTGGCTCCCTGTCTGTCACCTGGCCTGGCTGACCTCAGGAGAAAGATATGCTGGACAAGGCACTGACTCACTCACTACTATAGCCAACTGCAAGCTGAGACTGTCACACGAGTCGTCGGCAGAGTAGGATAATAATAATAACTTCATTTTTATAGCACCTTTAAAAACAAATTTTACAAAGTTCTTTGACATATGAATCAGAGCAGGACAAAAGCAAACAATAACACAAAATACTCCAAAGTAATAACAGGAAGGATTATAATATACATGCGTGTGTATATATATATACACACACACACACACACACACACACACACACACACACACACACACACAGATAGATAGATAGATAGATAGATAGATAGATAGATAGATAGATAGATAGATAGATAGATAGATAGATAGATAGATAGATAGATAGATAGATAGATATCATATGAATATATATGTGATAAAAAAATAACAGCAAATAGTAAAAGGAGGTCAGGCGAAGTACAAAGAAATGAAAAATAAATAAAAAGACATCACATAAAGTCTATAAAAATGAGTTTTAAGACGTGATTTAAAAGAAGTCACTGATTCTGAGCCTTATCTCCTCAGGCAGGCTGTTCCAGAGTCGAAGGGCCCTGATGGAAAAAGCACAGTCAGCTCTAGATTTAAGTCTCAGCTTTGGACCAACCAGAAGGGCTCTACCTGAGGATCTAAGGCTGTGTACTGGCCCATAAGGGTTTAGTATTTCAGTTATGTAACTCAGAGGCAGGCCTTGGCGTGCTTTAAAAGTGATCTTAAAAATCTTAAAATCAGTTCTAAAATGGACAGGGAGCCAATGGAGGGAAGCGAGGATTGGAGTGATGTGATGCCAGTAAGAAGCCGAGCTGCTGTATTTTGAACTTGCTGGAGGTGGGACAGAGACCTGTGATTTATGCTGGAGAGGAGGGAGTTGCAGTAATCCAGTTTTGAGAATATGAAAACATGAATGACTTTTTCTACATCTGATTGAAGAGGAATACTTTGATTTTTTGACTTGACTTTGGCTTATTTGGAGAAAGCAGGACTGGATAGTTTATGAAATATGGTGCTCAAAGTTTAGGTTTGAATCAAGTATTACTCCAAGATTTCAGGCAAAGGGTTGACTATTTAGGGTCCAGGGACCAAGAGCATTGGTGATGTGTTGTCTAAATATTAATAAAATAATAACGTTACTATTTTTATTTAAATGAATATGTTTTTATTTTATTATGTGCTGTTTTCATTTTTACATTTGCTGATTTTCTCTGTCATCTTTTGAGTGGAGCAGCGCTTATTTATTTCTAATAAATAGAGGAACTGAGTTAGCACTAAATGGACAAAAAAAGAAAAGCAATTTGAACACATACTTAAGCTTCGTCGACAGAAAATACAAACAAAAAGACTTGGGACACACATGGACTGACAAGTGATCTGGGAGAAATGCAGTGCAAAGACACCACAGCAATGACGGCAGCAACGGAGATGGAGGCAATGTAAGAAAAACATATTGCTGTAATGTTGCAAAGAACATGCATGATTAAAATAAGTTGATACACAACACACATTATAAAATAGCTGTTAAATAAGGGCATTTTAGTGGGTTGGTGGTTCAAATTTTCATCTTTTTCCAGTTGCTATTACTGAGACCAAAAGGAAAAATTGCTCAACAATCACTGTTAACTCCACCTTCACCAATCAAGCTCCAAATGCTGCACATCATTAATCTCACTGGCAGCAAGCAGCCTCATGAGAAACCTATGACCTTCGACTGATTGAGATGGCCTGCACAGCAGTTTGGAAACCTCACTGCAGGACAGCTGACCCTTTTTTCTTGACATGATCCATTAAGCAGTTGAGAGAACACGTTGTGCTGCCACACAATAGATATGACTATTAAACGGCATGTGCATTCACTGCGTATCAGTTAGAATAAACTGGAGGTTGTTGTTGTCAGCTGCCTCCCTTCAACATCGTGTTGACACTGCATCATGGGTTTACTTAGAAAATAATGTTGCATCATGAGATCATAGTCATTACTGTGCAGTGAAACCAAACTACAATGATTTGATACAAAGAAGCACCTCTTTAAACCCATAAAGATTTCCAAAGTGTCACACTTTTGCTATAAAAGTTCACAAGCTTGTTTCCTACAATCTTGACTTGAAGGCCCACACTTCTAAGGGCTCCATCATTAAGGTAAACTCTTAAATATGGTCACATGCTGAAACCCTTGCAGTAAATCCGGTTTTGAACTAAAGAGATTAAAAAAAAAAAAAAAAATCAAACAGCTTCTTTTTGCCAGTGACTCCTTGTGCTTGCTGTTATTTTCAGTTCAATTAATTAATCCTTCTCTGAAAGTACTATAGAGATAACAGAGTGAATGAACCACAAGAACAAGAGAAATCTGTAACTGCTAAACATGCTAGACTCCAGGTGGGAATGTCTATGACTACACTTCGAAAATATGCATTGTGAACAATGATTGATTGGTTCTGGGGTATATTTGGTATATTAACTGAATATCAGCCCACCGGTGACAATGTAAAAGAGCAAATGTGACCTTATTAGAAAACTGTGAAGGAGCTGCAAATGCATCCAATATCTTGCTATAACCGTGCAGATTCTTAGTCTACACTAAGATCTGTGCTTGACCTTTACTCAGAATTTCAAACCTTGACTTTTGGTCCTTTTTTGACATGCAAGGACAGAGGTTACCTTTCCATAGCTTTAATGAGAGCTTGCACTGAATGTAGATAGGCCAAGGTTAGCTTCCTCTCCTCACAGACCCAGATCTAAGCCCACAAAGTATCTAGAGATGCAGCACATATACACGTTCACAGCAGTGGACCTTGATGCAAAGTCAAAAAAAAACCTGCATTTGAGGTTTTGTAAATCCACTCTGCAAGTCAAAATTGGGTTTATGTAACATTGCTCTGAAGTACAAATCAGCAAGTCATGTCTGGATTGATAACAGGGCAGCGTCCATCACAATTTTATTGAGATATTGTTGTCAAAGTCTTAAAAAGCTGAAGTTGGTGAAATATAAATGCCTCACTTAAAACTACCACAGGAGTCATTCATCAGGTCAGAACTTGTCCGGTTTTTGTTACCTTGACTCAAAAGTTGCTGGTTTTGCTGGTTTCAAACTAAGCCACAGAAAAACTTCCGTCCTGGAGCCTGATAATCTCATGGCCCTCCACTGAGAATCTCTAAATAGGCCAAGTGTTCTTTTTCTCTAGAGTTTCTCTTGCCGTACTTTGTTGTGTCACATCAATTATAGAGCAATGAGAAGCACATGCCTCCTGCACCCATTCCATCTGCTTCACTGGGCAGTGGACGAGTGCAGAGAGCAGCAAAGGCCGAATGCGTCTTACTGTCCTTTGCGATTTATGTTCTGTACCATGACAATACAGCCAAGCCTCCACTTTTATATCTCAGTAGCTCTGAAGGTTCAAATCTCACTCACCCAACTCCTCCACTGGACAATTGTAGTTGAGCTGCCCTTGACCGTGGGCTTAGCTTTAATAATTAACATGAAGTGAGTGTCCTATGCATTAAGCTACTATTTCTATACTGATACTGATATACTGTTTCTATCGATCAGTAAATATCCATGCCTCATAGAAACCAACTGTAGCACTACACATCTAGCTTCTGAAAAGCTGAATGTCTTGCTGGGAAACAAGTATGTGTATATTTAGGGCTACAATTATTGTGATGTTTCATCCATTGATTGCTTCTTTTAATAACTTCTTAAACATTTTGTCTCCAGAAATACTCACAGAAGCCAGTCCGAGTTATGAGAGTCTGAAATGTGAATGAAGAAATTAATTTTGGTAAATATCAATTTGTTGAAATTACCATGGTATTTAGACAGCGAGGCACACAAATTTAGAGGCTAAATTCAACAAATATTCTGTGCTGATAAATGACCTATGATGTCATTTTTTCCTGTTGACTGGTCCCTTAACCAAGTCCAAGTCAGCTACAGATGCACACACATGCATTTCATTCCCAAATGGCTGCTTTTATTAACTATGCCATTTGATGATGATAGAGGATGAGATCTGAATGAAGATGGCAAGTGACTGTTTAAAGACAGGAATATTACCAAGCAGCCGCATAGATAATAAATCTAATGCTTTTCATTTGAATCCCTGGCACCCGTTGGCCTCATGTGCCTAAAACCAGCAGGAGAGCTGGTTTTGGCAGTGACTGTGCAGGTGCAATGAAGAAACACTTATTGTATAACTGCTACATGTCACCATCAGCTGTGCAGATCAAGCAGTGCAAAGGCTGGAGCGAATGATTCAGTTTCTATTTCTTCACTTGCTCTGACTAGAGAGACCACTTGATTGACTGCCATGCTCCAGTGAGGAAAGTGAACATTGCATTGAGGCTATATGCTGTTTCAAATTACAGACAGACATCAGCTCAAACCCGGCGTCTCCCTGGAGCACGAGCTATTGAGCTCTCTCACAGTGTAAGAGGGCATTAGATTATCTCCAACAACCTCGGATTTTGCATCGCAGCATCCATGCTCTGTAAGATGAACAGAACGGTGGCTGGTGCACCCGTCTACATGACATGATGATGATGATGATGATGATGACAGCAGCACAGGAGCAACCGGCTTCAGCATCCACCTTCCTCTGTACCATCTGCAAATGTCTCCGGTTTTCTCCATCCCTGCATATTAGCTCATAAGGGGCCGCGATCATATTTAGCGAGCCTCTCCTTACCTGGCAGCCGGGCAAGATAATGGCTGCTGTCACCGTAGCTGAGCGGCGGCGAAGTGTAATTTCTGCAGTATTCTGCACTGTGGTAGTACGCGGCATCCCCGTTCTTCAGCTGCATCATCGTAGTCACATCCCTTCGCCAACTTCTTCTCTCCAAAGAAAAAAAAAAAAAAAAAAAAAAAGGCGGCCAAGCAGGATGAGAGTCCGTACCACTCGCTCCCACACCGTGGCTTTCACCGGAGGGGTGATTTACGGAGGCCAGCGAAACACGCACAGGGGCAGCCGGCGCCTGCAGACGTTCAGTCACCACCGGTAAACACGTTGCATGTGTGTTTTCACGTCAAACGCCGACGAATATGTTGCCAGTGGGAGAAGAGCTTATTTTGTAGGAAAAACGCCATGCCGCGGTTGCTCCAGCACCCCTTTCCGTCTTGGTACGGTCCATTTCCGATGCCACCGCTGCTGATTTGCATGGGTGGCAATCATGACACATTGTACAAATATGTTACACCTCTGTGGTACACTCAGATCAGCCGTGATGGCTATTTATGAGTCTCAAATCTGCTGGGAAAACAACCGGTCTTGTGTTGAAATGATAATATGGGGAATGAAATAGAAAATGCTACTGAATTTAGCCCGTGGAGACAGGATATAGGATAGTTAGGCCTATAATATGAATAATAATAAGAACAATACAATAATAATAATAACAATAATATTAATTATTATTATCTTTGTACCTTTTTGCCACTGCTATATACTTTCATATGGGTAACACTTAAGTCACTCTGTTTAACATTTACAGCAGTATACAAACAATAGTAAATTGTTTGTAACATAACATAGCTGTATATGTAGTCGTACTGTATGTTACTTTCATAGTAGTGTTTAGTAACAACTATAAGTGGCCCTATCCTAATAGGCCAACATCTTTAATATTGTCACAGCCGTGTTTTCCATCGTTGTTATTCATTATTCAGTTATACACCAGCCTCCACTTATGGGTGAGTTATGGTTGTTTACAAATAATAAATAAAGATTTATATCTGCTTATATTATTGTGTGTTATCAACCATCCACCTAATGTTCGTATGCTAAGTATGAATGCTATTATGATACAAGTAAAGTGTAGCCGTATATTTTACATTTATCAGATTTACTATTCATATTAATGATATGCATAGGACATATACTGCAGCTACATCAATGTGACCCTTACAAATCACTGCATTAACAAAGATTCAGAGACTGCAGAGTTGCACCGCTGGACTGGATGTAAAGTACTGTGCATGTTTTGGCAAATAAAATGTTTATATTCTTATCCATCGTGCATCTATTATCTACAAGGCATCTGCTTAGTCCCAAATTTATTGTCTAGCCTGAGTAATATTGGCTTACCCAGTCATAAAGTATATTATAATCATAAAGTAAAGTATAATAATAGTAATAAAGTATATAATAATCATAAAGAGCCAATTTCAGTGGCAAGAATAACAAGGAGTGCTGCAGTACATGGTGTGGCCCTCGCAGAGCCCTGGTCTCATCAAGTCAGTCTGGGGTTACACAAAAACTTTAAAAACATTACAACAGCCTAGATTCACAAAGGAACCGTGGTAAGGTCTCCAAGTTGCTTGGACCAGTTTACTTGTCAAGTAGAGTGAAAGACTGTGTGTACGTGTACCTAGGATATTGTTGAAAAGCAAAAATTTAATTGAATAGAAAGCAATAGATAAATTGATAAAATTGACAACAGTCATGGCATTATTTTTGAAAGCATCCTCACTTCACTCACAGTGCCTAAACCATACAGTACCATGTATAATATGTATGTTTTAAAAGATACATTAACAAGTTTTCAAGTCTTTTTTTAAAACAACAGCCAGTCCCTATGTATATTGACACAGGTTTGTTGCTTTTGAATAATTCCTCCGGGTCATAAGAAATCCCTCTGAAAGTGGCAGACAAAATCTCCGCCCTCATGTTATGCATAAATACATTCCAAAGTGTATCTGAAGTTATTACAAAGCTTCAGCAGTCTGACTTACAGATCCTCCAGAGTTACATTTTTCAGTGCAAATTTACATCTTTGTGACACTATCTCTCCATTGGAGCTCCACGGGGAAACACAAAAAGAGAATTTTATAAAAAGACGCACAAAATACCCACTTGATTTGGTTACTCAAACCAACTCAGACTGTTGAACTTAAATTCATACACATTTTAGAATATAGGCCTATTTTCTGCAGGATCAGGACAGATGATTTTTGTCCCTCATGGCCCTGATGGTCAAAACACAACAACATTTCACAAAACACAACAACATTTTAGATTGTGGAAAATTTGGGACTTCTTGTTTGTGTTTGGACTGAACCCAAGTCCCTGGGTTCAGTGTCATTTCCTGTTTCTATTGTGTACTACAGCAGTGTCCTTGCACAAATTTTAAATTGAGTTTGACAAGATGGAAGAGGAGATTGAAATCATAAGGGAATATTTTAGCATAGGACATTCAAATCATGTAATACTTGATACTTAAACTCATGCTGAGAGGGTTATCAGCTAACTAAATTTAATCACAAGAAATAAATAAAAGCAATAAAAGCAATAAACACAATAAACTCTGAACTGGCGTGGTCTCTGTTCAGTCACAAACAGGAAGAACCTTTTCCACAATCTAATATGTCTTTGTGTTTTGACCCTCATGACCATACTCAGTATTTCCACTAACATTGTATAAGGAGTGGATATTTTTAAAGGGCAACATAAAAAGCAAGCACAACCTGTCTCAACACACATATGGGGACTTGACTACTGCTTTAAGTCAGACTTGAGAATTTGTGAATATATCCTTTCAATGTCCCTTTTAAAACATCTCTTTATTGTATTTTATTGTATTTAAAGCTCATAATCTATGCTCTTACCTTTAGCCCGTCTTTGTTCTGTGTACATTTCCCTTCCTGCAGCTCAACAAAGTCATCTCCTATTTTCTTATCTGTTCCGATTATGGGCTGCTTTGCAAAAACAAACAACACCCACAAACATCTTGAAACATCTCCATCGTAAGTCTAATCATTTGTTCACTGATATTGTTACACTAGTAAAATGCCAGACCGATAAATCACACACAGTTTCACTATGTGTAAGTGTGTGTTTGTGTGTGTTGGAGGAAGGGAGGAGGGCCCCAGACAGACAGCGTGGCTGCATTGTCGCAGCAAGGCAACTTGTCCGGTCCACCAGCAGCTCCGCCGCTCACAACATCCTCAGGTCGAGCCCTTCTCACCGGTCATGCGGGGACTGCCTTCATTGTCTATAACTATTCGACTCACGACCCACAACACGAGGATTTGTTGTCGGTGTGGAATAACGGGTGCAGCCTCGGATACCTGGCACAGAGGCTGACAGGCGACAGATAACAGACTGCTCTCCCCGGCGCCGGGAGCCACCAACCGGCCGCTGGGAACCGGAGGGGTGGGAAGCCTAGCTAACTGGCATTAGCCGGGAAAAGCCTGTCGTAGCAGCAAACCCAGACACATCTCCGCCTTGACGCCAAGAGTTAGGTTAGTATGCTCAATGAGTGATGTTTCAGTTTGCCTTTCAGTAGACAAATGGCCCGTGTTGGATGTGGGTAATAGATTTTCCAACAAGGTGATGACAGGCTCGGCATTAGCCGTTAGCTAGTGAACAAGAGAGCTAGCTAACGTTAACCATTCCCAAAGTGATGGACATTAGTCGAAAGAGATGTTTGTAGTCAAGCAGAAGCGACACAGTTTGACAGGTTAACCGATTATCTTGGTTGTGTCATTCTTACACACACACGTATACGTATCAATATATCGCGACCCTACAGTGTTGTGTATCTGTCATCTCTGTGCTGTCATCCCCAAACAGCCAGTGTTAGCTAACCTGCTGCTAGCAAGCCTGAATCACTCGGACTGCCACAGATGCTGACTGTGTGTGGTGTTGTTTGTGTTTTCATTTCATCTCCTCCCAACACATATTTCAGCGACGGCGTGAAGATGGATTGAACGATGAAGGGTGGAAGTGTGCCATCATCAAAATAAGAGGACTTCTCTCTTAGGTATGCTTTCATAAATACCTCTCTCGAGCCTTCTGTTGACTGTCCAGCAAAGACATTTTACATCAAATATGATCTTGTTACTAAGTGACTGCTGTCATTATAAAGCCATTGCATTTGAATGAATTTAATTGGGGGAAGCTAAATTGAAAAGCAACCTTGAATCACAAGTGTTTCTCGCAAGACCACATTGTTGTCTGATGTGGTACAACAGCCAACCAACCTTTTATCCACAAATAAAGTGTGATGTTGAAACTGAGCATGTGTTTGATCTCACCAGGCTCTCGTTGCTTGCCCACACAACAAATTGTGCAGTCGTGTTTCAGTATTCAAAGCAAGCTTGTGTCTAAGCCAGTGTTTTCCCACTCCCCACATCCTGTGTTTTGAGGAAGCTTCCTCTTTTGTCCTAAAGTGCTTAGCTGCATCCTGATCAGGGTCACAGATCGCAGAACTGCTCAATGGGTGGTTTGTTCTAACTCAGGGTTTTTTGTTTTAGCTTATTTTTGTACATATTTAATGCTTCCTTCCTTTTTACATGAAATTTTCTGTCTTTCTTTCTCATTAATTATCTCTTCTCTGCATTTTTTACTGTCACTGTTCATTACTTAACTTTAACTGGGTGGACAATTTTCCACCAGTTGGAGGATTAGTGTTAGAATTATCAGAGGGTTTACTATCCTTACTCTCGACTCCTTGCCCTTTGTTTTAGTCCTCCATCCATTCAGCAACTGGGTGCTTATCCTGGTCAGGATTGTTTTGGCAGCAGGGCAAGCAGAGCTGGCCAGGCATTGTTCTTTTCCTCACCAGCTTCCTGTAGCTCATTGGGGCTCCCTCTGGGGGATCCCCCACTGGATCTTAGTCTGATAACTAGATTGAATTTCCATTATTGTTGGTATGTTGGTCATATTAGTCAAAGATACATGCATATTTAAGAGCTGCCATCTACAAGTTGACTTTATAAAACCTATACAGCCATGTCAGTAACTTCTACTGTTTCATACAATATGCTATAATTTTTCTGGAGATATTATTCTGGCTCTGGCACAGAAGGTTTACTTTCCTATTGTTAATGTTATCCAGGAAGCTCAAAGTTATATTTCCAGCTGGGGAAATCTCTGTACAGGACCACAGTGACAGTTCTATTTGAATCTGTGAAAACCTTGGATGTTGTCCGCGAGTCAACAGTTTGTAAACTGGCTGAAGTGCATTAAAGCTAGTTAGGAGAATTAATCCTATCGGTGTGCAAAACATTTCCAATTTTTGGTGCAGGAGAGCTATTTCCCATTGTTGTTGGGTGCTTAGACTCCTAGCACATGGATTCAAATGAATAGAAAGAATTTGTCAGATTTTGTTCATT
Source organism: Rachycentron canadum (assembly GCA_038496675.1). Classification (NCBI taxonomy): domain Eukaryota; kingdom Metazoa; phylum Chordata; class Actinopteri; order Carangiformes; family Rachycentridae; genus Rachycentron; species Rachycentron canadum. The sequence continues at coordinate 3,954,884 of CM076656.1, read as the reverse complement.
ATATTTGTGGATCTTAAATATTGTTCTGTCCTGGTCTGAGACAATCTATTATAGTTAAATGGTACAATGACCTTAACATATTTGTGTGCTCGAGCTGCTTAATATGAACATTAAAGGCTTCTACCTCGATGGCCAGTATGTCCTGATGGTATTGGCTAATGTTTTTTTTTCCCCAATACTCCCCCTTAATACTAATAAGTGATAAGTTTTAAAGCATTTCGTTATGTCACCAGGCGTGTGCGTGATTAGGCGATTAGATGTCTGTGATGACTAGATCGCCGCAGGTCTGTAACGTAATGTTACTTAAACGTAAGAGCACACGCCATGCAAATTGGTGATTGGTGATAAAGTTATCCTCAGTATAGCTGTCCTTACTCTCATTATGCCATGTTACTGGCCTAGTCTAAGTGAGCTAACACTAAGAAGGTACATGCCAGTACACTGTTGTGAAGGGAGTCTTCTAGATTGTTACCCCATATGGTTTTCCTGCTCAAAATATCTTGTTGTTCAGCTAATTTAGTCTAAATAGCTCATATAGCTCAGACAGAGAAGTTGCCACAATTAGAGCAGCAACACTGATGGAGAGGGTGGCCAACAAAACTCTGTAGTAATGAAAGATGGTTATTGGCTTAATAAATATTAAGCAATACTTGCTTTTCTTCTCATTTCTGAGAATTGTTTGTGGCCATAAACTGTCTAAATCTGAAGTTAAGGCATAATGTTGTAATTTCCTTTAAGCCCACACAAACACATACTTTCCCATCACTATGTTACAATCTGCAGTTGACTCTCTGTCTTGTTTTGGGTTTGTGAGTGTCACTGGAATCCCCAAAGACTATTCATTTCCCAGTACTTTATGACAGAGGGTTGAATGAGCTGACTGATAAAAGAACAGCTCCATTTACTAAGTGCGTTCCTTCGCTTATTTTTCTTGAGAAAGTACAGATACAGTATTATACTGTTTACTGGCTGACTGTCTTTCTTTGCTAGGTGTTCATTACCAAATATAATTGTCAAATTAACCACAAAATAAAAGTCAAATATTTCAGAAAACATGATGGCCATTAGGAAGGCATGTCACACTTGACCTGCTTTGGACTTGTATTTGTACAAAGTGGGGATGTCACAAGAACTGATTCCTTGGAACCAAGTTGATGCAAAAGTTCCTAAAATTCTGCTGCAGCTTTTTTTTCTACAGTAGTGAAGGTACTGAAGGTACCGCCTATGTCTTACGTACTGAAGATGTGATTCTTCAGGGACTAATGAGGACTATTGAGTCTGACTGACGAGTATTATAAACTTGCAAGTATTTTCTGACGTCAAACTCAAAGAGAAGAAGGCCGGCAAAAAAAACAAAACATGTGGAATGGCACCAATAAGTGTGGGTACAACAACAGGTCCACCGAGCCTGGTGTATGGACATATTTTGCATTTGAGGCGGATCATCAGGGACAAGCTGCAGACGAACAAAAGCCAGTATGCAAACGGTGCCCCACAGCATTTCAAATCAAATTTAACTAAGCACCTCAAAGACAGGCATCTGAATCTGTACACAGGATACAGGGTGAGTGAGTTTCAGTTGTTAACTTTATATTAAGATAATTTTGCCAAACTGTTCATGTTTATAACATAAAATCAGTACACTAGAACAACCAAAAACTCAAGGACATTACATAAAGTTCTTTTTGACGTCATATCGTGGGACCCAACAAACAGGATTTGAGGGATGAGTTAAAATGTATTTTCTTTCAAAAGGCCATTGTGAAACTAACAATTGAGCAATTACCTGCAGGTAGAAAACCTGCAGTTAATTGCTCAATTGAACAGGAATGGTAAGATATTAGTAGTTTTTAGTTTCATTTCAATATAAAGTTTAAAATTAACAACACAGGTGTAAAACTATCTCTGTCTCTAATGTTTCACATTGCTTTGACTTTGGGGACAAGCAGAGACATATGCAAGTCTTTGTGATCACCCAATTAATTAGTCTAAGTCTAAAATAATGTTTTCCAAAGAAATATGAGTTATGACTGTGTTATTGATCTTCTTGGTCGGTTAAATAGATGTAGTACTTAGTAATTACACCAAGTAATTGCACTGAAGCTTTTGTGATGTTCCTCACTTTATAAGTCACTTTGGATAAACGCATCTCCCGAATGAGTCAATGAACTGCAAATGTTAAATCTGTACCAGAAAATACAGGGTTGTATGTGTCACCTGTTGGTAAGATACACTTGAATGACCAAAAACTTAGTAAACAATGTCAGTTTAACACAGGCGATAGATACTATCTGTCATATAGTTTTGCTACTGTGTGACATGTTTATTATGACTGTGCGATGGCAACAGCCGTGGCCAGAGGCATTAGGCTTTCGGGTTGTGTGTCCATCTGTCTTATTCACATGAACAAAATATCTCAGGAACGCTTCAAGGGAATTTCCTCAAATTTGGCAGAAACATTCACTTGGACTCAAAAGTGAACTGATAAATACTTTGGTGGGCAAAAGTCTTTATGACCTCACAAAACAACCCATAAGTTGACTCAATTTATACATTAAATCTAACAAAATTTCACACAAATGGATAAAAGGATAAAATAATGAAGTAATGATATTTGATGTCCAAAAGGTCAAAGTTCAACTGCTTGTGATGGCATAACGTTTTTCAAAAACACTTTCCTGGCCATTATTCAACACCACAGGTAATTCCAGTTTACCAATATATTGCCAGAGCTATAGACGTTGTTACATTGGCAAAACTGCAGTTACCCAATTTGGTCACTGAATCTATGTGTTTTTTTTAAATAAAGCTGGTTAATAATCTTCAAAGTCGACTCTGTGGGGTGGTTTCATATGCACTGCATCCATTGGGTCACCTCAAAATGTTGTATGTGCACCTTTGAGCAATGTGATGTGTGTGAGTTGGTTCAATCCTGCTTTTGATTAACTTACAAACAACACTCTTAGTCTGAAAAGAAGCATTAAATACAGTATTGATGAACATACTGGTCTTCATCATCTTTTTTACAGTTGTTACCTCTGGGGCTTAAAGGAACAGGGTCTTCAGCTTGTGTTTTACGCTTTGTTGGTCAGAACTTGCTTTTAAGAGTTGTTGTTTTTCAGGTTGTGCTCTGCAGCTTGACTGTGTGACTGAGCTGGAAGACAGAGAAGAAGATGCCTCCCAGGCCGTCCTCAGGGGAGCTATGGGGCATCCACCTGATGCCCCCCAGGTATGACATACATACCTGATTTGATCTGTCTGTTTATTTAAAGCATGCTCAGTGAAAAGTAGAGCATGAAGTTTGTGATTAAGGTTGTATAATAACAGTGGGTGTGTCCACAGGATCCTGGTGGACTGCCTACTGCCCAATGGGATGATTCTCACTCTGGAGTGTCTCCGTGAGGCCACGCTCATCACCATCAAACACGAGCTGTTCAAGGAGGCCCGGAAATATCCCCTGCATCACCTCCTACAGGAGGAGACATCCTACATCTTTGTCAGTGTTACACAGGTAGGAATTTTGAATCTGAATTTGAAAGTCTGGTCTGAAGAAGTGGCCATCTAAATGAGTATCAGTTCTTAAACCTGTTCACAAACAGAAAGTGGAATATTGACCTTTTTCCCTGCAGGAGGCAGAACGGGAGGAGTTCTTTGATGAGACTCGTAGGCTGTGTGATCTCCGACTCTTCCAGCCCTTCCTCAAGGTCATTGAACCAGTTGGCAACAGAGAGGAAAAGATCCTCAACAGAGAGATTGGTGAGATATTCTTCCATTGGTTCTGTTGCAGCCAGGGTTCATTTTTGTTTTATTACTTCAAAGAAATGTGTATTGATTTGTGTTTGTTTGGAATGTGACAGATTCAAAAGGTTATTCTTTATTATTTATTTGTTTTATTCTTTATTTACTAGACAATTATTTATAGTCATTCTAAACAGTTTTTATTTAGCAAAATACAATAGATATAGGAGGAAAGCATTTATTTTACTTACAAAATTCACTTAAGAGACCGATGACAGAACTGACTATGCTTTGTGTTCTGTCAGGTTTTGCCATTGGTATGCCTGTGTGCGAGTTTGACCTTGTGAAGGACCCCGAGGTTCAGGACTTCAGGAGAAATATCCTGAATGTTTGTAAAGACTCTGTGGAGTTGAGAGATGCCAGTGGGCCGCACAGTCGAGCACTGTACGTTTACCCACCCAATGTGGAATCCACACAGGAACTTCCCAAACATATCTATAGCAAACTGGACAAAGGTAGGCGACAGCATTAGTCAGTTTTGTTCAGCGAATCTAAGCAATATCACAATTTCATTATTACTATTCTTTTTACAAAATGAAATTACACACTTAAAAACAACAGGAAGAATTGAACATTTTAGCCTCCCATCAATACCTCATCACTGCTAGGCAGAGCTTTACAATGGGTAGGAACTACAATAATGAGTATGACAATCAGTTAATTGATTGAAATGCTGTTAGTGAGATGCTGTTATTGTAAAACAATACTTGAAGAAGCACGGGTGTCAATACAATAGCCCCATTCCTTATTCCTCCTTTGTTTGTTGGTTGTTGTATGAGTAAAACTGAATTATTGATCACTTGTTGAATTGTTTTTCTCTGTCTCTTTTTGTAGGTCAGATTATTGTTGTGATTTGGGTGATTGTCTCTCCGAACAATGACAAACAAAAGTATACACTAAAGATCAACCACGACTGTGTACCAGAACAGGTGGGGTGAACATGAAATGAAATGAAAAGACTGAATGAAAATTCATGGGGGCAACATGCGACCTTTAATTAGTTCATTCAATATGAGGAAATGAAAGGTCATTGTAAAGCTATGTGCTATCTGCGGGAAAAAAAAAACAAAACAGAAGCCTCAACATATGTGGTGCACTTCTAACAAACCAGTTATAAATACTGCTTTACCATCCTTTTTGTTTCTCTGTACTAAAGGTGATTGCAGAGGCCATTCGTAAGAAGACGCGCAGCATGTTGCTGTCCCCAGAGCAGCTTAAGATGTGTGTTCAGGAATACCAGGGTAAATACATCCTCAAAGTTTGTGGCTGTGATGAGTACCTGCTAGAAAAGTACCCCATCAGTCAGTATAAGGTAAGAGACATGAGCAAATTTTTGCTGAAGTATCAAAGCATTACATTTGTGAAAATAAAGCCCTTAAAAGATATTAAACCCAAAATATAGCTGCTATTGGTATTAAATATTTTCTTTATGATTTCAGCAATTTATCAGAAACAAAACAAACTAATCTGTAGATTTAATCACGTTTGAAGAACAGTATGTACAGTGAGCTTAGTTTGGTTGTTTCTTAAGTGAAGCATGGGAAAGTGCAGACTAGATGTTCTCACCGAGCTAAATGGCTCAAATAAAAGATTAGCAGGCATTGTTGGGGCATCCAACAATGTGGAAGAAACCCTTTAAATTGCTGCATCTTCTATTGTCATTAATTTTAAGTAAAAATTAGGATACAAGCCCAGAAATGTCAGTTCCACTGGCTTTCATTAAAACACTGGAAACACTTGTCCCTTCTCTGGTATGAGCTCCTGCTCTGAGCCAGGAGAATTTCCCTCTGAGGCACATCAAAGTAGAAGATGCACACAGTGTCACTCTTTCCTCCATAGTCAGCTGCTGGAAAATGACCACTTGACATCATTGGCTAGATTTACGCATGGTGTAACTCTATCAGCTCTGTGTGGACTTTCCTTCTAACTATCCTCCTCTGTGTCATTCCCTCTCTGTCTCTGCCTCTAGTATATCCGTAGTTGCATCATGCTGGGCAGGATGCCTAACCTGATGTTAATGGCTAAGGACAGCCTGTACACCCAGTTGCCTACAGATAACTTTGTCATGCCATCATACTCTCGACGCATCTCCACTGCGACGTCCTATATGAACGGCGAGGCAGCTGCCAAGTCGCTGTGGACCATCAATGGAACTCTGCGAATACGAATCCTATGTGCCACCTATGTTAATGTCAACATACGGGACATAGACAAGGTGGGGACGTCCACCACTTGCAGGGATTATACCAGCGTCTGTGTTAGTTAATCCTAGAAAAGATTAAATCCATTGCTCTAGTTTAACACCTTACTAAACACTATGCTCTCTGGTAGGACAAATCTCAAATTGATCAAAATAAGAATGAGCTTTTAGCTGTAAAAATATTATCTGTATTTAGAGTATTATTTACAGATGGATATGAAGGAATCTTTGTGCGTTAAATGAAGTGAAGGTTTGTCTTTGAGCAATATAAGATGAATGTTTTCCCACCTTCCATCTCCCTCATATCCTGTGGAAACAAACAGTCTTTGTCCAAGAAAGTAACTCTGGTCACTACCTTGTGGTGTGTTGTCTTAAAACATCTTTCTAAATGTAACAAATCTCAAATTCTTTTCATTGTTGCGATTATTGTTTCTTTTTTTTCTTCTTCTTTTTGCTTTTCCTCTCTGCTTGTAGATATATGTGAGGACAGGCATTTACCATGGAGGTGAACAGATGTGTGACAATGTCAACACGCAGAGGGTACCCTGCTCTAACCCCAGGTAATTCACCACACTTCAGGGAACAAACATTAACTTTCTCTACAGCAGCAGTTAAAGAAAGACCTCTTAATATATAATAATAATGACTGTATCTTAAGTGCTTAAATGTAGAACAAGAGAAAAAGCAATACAATTATTTAATGAAAAGTGAAACAAGAAAAGCTCATAATAAAATAAAATGCTATAAATCAGTCATCGTACCCAATAATAGAAATAAATATTAAATTAATTCACTTTCACTTAATCCTAGCTCATAACATTAAACTGCTGTATTGCATTACTGTTAAAGCCAAGTCTTCATCCTCATTTGACAGAAATGTTGCCTTGGGTTTTGGTTGCTTTATTTTCTGTCAGGAACATTGGAAGCAATTTGGTGGGAATGTTTTGATGATAGTAGTTTGAACTTTAGGTCAACATGTGATATTGTTTTTGTTCTTTTGCTAATCTTTGTATGTCCCACGTTCTTAATCTACAGGTGGAATGAGTGGCTCACCTATGATATGTATATCCCAGATATCCCTCGTGCTGCCAGACTCTGCCTCTCCATCTGCTCTGTCAAGGGAAGGAAGGGAGCCAAGGAGGTAGGATAGAAATCAGCGAAAGTGAACGGCTCAGCAGTGTAACTTCATAGCTCACTGGAAGTGGACATGCAAAAACTCTGTCTGTGTCAAAAACTCTGTGTCTTACTTGGCTAGCTATGGAATAATTATTTTCAAAACGTGACAGTAAAACAGTTGAATTAAGTTGTTTGGCATATTTATGAGTCGTGGAAATGTTATTTTCAGATTTAAAACCTAAATAATCTGTAATAGGTCACGTCAAACTAAATATGTTACCCAAAGGAAACTAACACCCAATCATACAAATATAGCTGTATATGCCATACAACAGAGAGGCAGACAGTAGTACAGCTGTCACACCCTAAAGATAGCCGACAGCAGATGACCTTCATGTGTCAAAAGAATCACATGCTAACCTGTCCTGCAGGGACTTATATGTATAGGTTCCTTGTGTTAATGTGTGCGTGTGTGTTTTTACCATGTGCTGGCTACCCTCCTCTGTGTGTCAGTCTGTTTGTGTCCACAGTGAATGTGAGCTGCGGTATCGTCTTTGGCTCTGTTTAATTACTAATCACCCATGGGCACTGTGATGGCAGAAAACATCACCAGAAACATGATCAGCAGAAGGGACTTTTCCATTCATGTTAGAATATGTTTTGCTTGTGTAATCAACACTGATTTCATGTTGTGGAAAGGGGTTTATTGTTCTCCCTCAAACTCACATATCATAGTATTTCACAGCAGAAAAACAGAATACTTAGATGATGCAAAATGAAAGCTAAGGCTGTAAAGTTGGCAAATCAATGCATTGAATATAAAACTTTAAAAAGATAATACGTAAGTGTTGTCTACTAAGCAGCAGCATAGCATTAACATATGAACAAGAAACAAGAAATGCTTACATCAGACTTGCAATGAAGGGAAACTTACGTATATTTTACTCTGTTGAGAAACCAAGTAGTGCCAGAGTTTTGACACATTTGATCTCATACTTGTAACTTGTATCTCTCTTTGGTGGAAAAGCTGGAAGAGAGAGAGAGATGTGTGTGAGAATGTGTGAGTGCATCAATGAATGCCAGACATGGATATCGTAACAGACACCTGGGGTGAGTCGTGTCCCCTGCTGCGCCATGCAAGGTTCAGGTCAGGTTAGCGGATGCTCTTTCATGCCCCACCTGAATTAAAGATAAACACTTCTCCACGGCAGTCTTTTGTTCCAGCACTTACTATAAATAGGTGCATTGTAACTGGCTGTCTGCGCGAAACTCTGTCTACCTCACCTTGTTCCATCGCTGCCCCTTAGTGAAGACTCAGTCTGAAGATCAAGATGTTATCTTAAATATTTCCCCAGCCTTTGTGAAGCTTTGGTAGTAGTGCAGTTAAAATAAGTTGCTTACATTCATACATTTACATCCAAAGAAGAAACTGTAGTATATAGTTAACATAAATTGGTACATAATCTTTTATTGGTCTTTAATATATATTTTAAGACAAACATTCACAGAAGGGCTCAGTTCAGAGTTTAAGGTAATTGTTTTTGGCATCTCATTTACACTTTTTAAGAAACATCAAGCACCATTATTATTTATTAACAATTAAACTGCTTAAATGACAACAAACCAATTAAGTCTAATAAAACCTGATAAAACCAATGAGACTGTCTATACTGTTAGTTTAACGTACTTAGCATCTTCAAACCTACAAATTTGTTATCTGTGCTTTCATGTGGTGAAGTACCTTTAAGTACCTTCTTAAATTTATCTAAAACCTACTTATTAACCAGCTTATTGTACATTGTTGTATCATATTGTATTTGATATGGACTGTTTCTGAGTTAGTCCTTTTAATATATCCTTTGTATACAGAAATGTTCTTACTCCGTACTTACATTGGTATAAAATGCTTCCTCAATTCAAAATTATCCACCATCTGTGCTTGTGTCTAGTTTTTTCCCATGAGATTTTCAAAAAGCAAATTGTATTAGTAATCTGAGTGTCTCTCTCTTTTTGTCTCTCTCTCCCTGTTCCTCTCTCTTTAGGAGCACTGTCCATTAGCTTGGGGTAATGTTAACTTGTTTGACTACACTCACACGCTGGTGGCCAACAAGATGGCTCTGAACCTCTGGCCTGTCCCTCATGGCCTTGAAGACCTCCTCAACCCCATAGGAGTCACTGGATCCAACCCCAACAAGGTATTGAAATTCAGTGTGCTAGTTTTTAACGTGTCCTTTGGCACTGCACATGTACTGTTTCATATGGGGACTGCACAGAAAACAGGGTAAAAGAACCTAGCAGGTCTCCATGTTTCATTGATAGTTTGACTGTTTTGTGAGCTACCATAATTTAAACAGTGTAATCATATTCTTTTACTCTCTTTTTGCCCAGGAAACGCCATGTTTGGAGCTGGAGTTCGATCACTTCAGTAGTCCAGTCAAATACCCAGATATGAATGCAGTAGAGGATCATGCAAACTGGACCATCTCGAGGGAACTGGGGTTTAACTACAACCTCTCTGGACAGGTAATAGCCTGCTCACCTGCTCCTAACTAGTGTGTTGGAAAGATGCAACAACATATAGATCGTCAGTTTTTAAAATGTAGATATGTAAAACACCTCAATTACATGAGTTTCGTTAGTAAAAGAATGAAAGAAATCTGTTTTACTTAAATCAATAAGTGACTTGATAAATGTGGTTGATTTTCAGCCTACAGTTAACCATAAAAACTCACTGTTGATGTATACTTTGTTAACTGAGATGGTCTAACACTTTTGGTGTGACACAGCAAGGCCACTGTCTGTTACTGTGTTCAGTTATTCATGACGGTGTTGATGATTCTGTCTTATCGGATTTCTAGATGATGTGTGGCATGAGAACCATGACTTCTGATGTGATAATGTGACATGTGGTTGGACTTGATCCCCAATGTGAGAGGATGTGAACAGTGTGAGGCCATTTGTTAAGTTATTCATGATGTATGCGTCATATGTGAGGAGTACCAGCTAAATATGTTGAGTGATAATACTATTCCACTTAATTCTGACCAAAAAATTGTTTAATTAAAATCCACATTAACAGATTTACATAGTCAGAAATGGAGAATGATTGAATAGAAAAACAGATAAGCTTTACTACAGATTTAGTGCTTTTAGTTTTCCCAAGTGATGTCTAGTAGCGTGAACTTTTCAGATTTAGGATTTGAGGCCAAAACACCAGCTCTGTCAAAGCTTTATCATGATTTTAATGTCAGCTGGAAGTGATTCAGAAGCAGCCTATCTGTTGTTCTGCAGCCACATTTATATTGTAGTTTAGAGTTGTTTTTCTCAGCACTGCTGCTGTCATGAACTTGAATTTTGGATTGTTCTATCTGATGAGATCATGTTTGTAAAGTGGTGATTATATCTGTAGCCCAGCTGCTTGGCAGTGACTGGTCAACATTGTATTAATGAGCTCTGATCAGATTTCTTTGTCATTTTCTTAATTGTCTGATAATAGGCCCAGAAAAAAGTGCAAAGGAAAACAACTATCTTGTAAATTTGGCTGCAACTAAAACACAGTGACAGTGATTTCTCTCTCTCTCTCTCTCTCTCTCTCACTCCCTCTCTCTCTCTCTCTCTTGCTCTCTCTCTGTCTCTGTCTCTCTCTCACACACGCAAACTACAAACTTCAAACAAGAAAATTTTTTTTTTGCTTAATATCAAGTCATAAATAAATAAAAAACAAACTAAATTCATTTAGTTAATACAGACAATTTAAAACATTCACAAGTCAATTACACACTTCAGAAACACAAGCTGCCCCTGGAACAGACATGGATTATTTGAACACAGCTTCTCATCTTACTTACAAGAAACATGATTACATAATCCAAGGTTTCCCGATATCAAAAATAATTGACCATGTGAAAAAAGTGCCACACTTAAACCATGTGTACCATGTAGCTTGTGCACAGATTATGAGCTGTGGTTAAACTTCTTTTTGGTTAAACCAGAACAGTGGTAAACATGGTTGAATAGATTTAGGATCTCGTATGTGCCAGGATTTCAGGCAGATTGACTTGCAGATAGACAACATGACACTAAAGTGTCATGTTGTTACAGGTCCATCAGATACTGTGTGATGCAAGATAGTTGGACCACACAGTGTTGATTTATTTATGATGATAGTGTAATGTGGTATATTGTAATTCCTTTATCTGTAACTTGAGTTTAAAAAGCTTCCCTAATATTGATGAATCTTAATGAGTTAGGATAGTTATTTTCTAAACTAAATTTATTTTTATTGTGTTTAAATTCCATTTAAATTTAAGGGTAGATGTTCTTAGATATCAGTGCTCAACATTAATAAATGTAAATTTAAAAATTTGATAATATAGCGCTGAAAGGATTTTCTTTCTGTTTTGTTACAGAGCAATCGTGTGGCCAGAGATCATGCCCTGACAGAGAGCGACACAGAGCAGCTAAGACAGCTGAGTAATAGAGACCCCCTGTCAGAAATCACTGAGCAGGAGAAAGACTTCCTCTGGAGACACAGGTGACCTCCCTTTTAATTTATATTGCATGGTTCTTAACCATGTAACATCTGTATGTGAAGCCATAGATATGCATAGCATGGCATTGTTTATATGGTTTTATATGTAGCTGTGTGTAATAACAGCATATGTGAGATTTAATTCAGGCTTAATCCTACATCTTAACAGCTGAGGCATTTCTATTTTCTTCTTTATTTCTACTCCTAAAGATACATTTTGCATTTTAAAATGAGGCAAAATACATATCTGGGATTAATCTTAACTGAATTTTACGTTTGTGACTGATTAATGCACAAGGATGCAGCACACAGTAATTATCCACTTTGTCCTCAACCAGACACTACTGCATGAACATCCCTGAGATCCTTCCCAAGATCCTTCTCGCTGTGAAATGGAACTCCAGAGATGAAGTAGCACAGGTAATGCCCTGCCATTTCTGACATGCTTTTTATATAAACACTGTTTTACATCTGCATCTGATTAAAAAGAGAGAACAGACTTGAAGAAAGATCAACACAGCTCAGATGTTCCACAAAGTACTTTCAGTTGGAGTTTGAAAAATGGAAATAGAAAAAAGGTCCAAAAGTTTTTTGGACCAAATACGCTATAAAATACTATAAAAATATAATAACGCACATTAACTGTGTTCTCAACTCATTTTTAGCTTCTTAGCAAAATCAAAAACTTGCAACAGGGTTGCATATAATCAAATTTTGCTTGTTTTTTTTTATCTTTGCATAGTTGTCATTTGTCGTGTGTGTGTCTACTATAATCCTCGAATTTGCATATATGAGTATTAATTCATAATGTCTTGGTTTATATGTTTCCCAGATGTACTGTCTACTAAAAGAGTGGCCATCTATCCGTCCTGAGCAGGCCATGGAGCTGTTGGACTGTAACTATCCAGACCCCATGGTCAGACACTTTGCTGTTCGCTGCCTTGACAAATACCTGACTGATGACAAACTGTCCCAGTATCTGATCCAGCTTGTGCAGGTGGGTCTAGCACTGTGTTGGAACTGTTGAGTCCAAGAAGCTGAATGACAAAATGGGGTAAATGACGACAGAGAGAGAGAGAGTACTGTGAATGAAGTGGGCTGAGGAGTACCTTTCCCCAGAGTGCCCTTGGCAGCCAGTCTTTATCTGTTGGAAAGCAGCTTTTGTTTGACCTATCCCTGTGTGTCGAGGACTTTCCAGACTGTGATGTGTAGTGGTTTTCAGTGTGCAGAGACTGCATGACGCAGAGACATCACAGAGTGTGAAATGACTAATCTGAACTTTATCTCTGTAGCTCCTCTTTTTCTTTCCTTCCAATCTTCCCATCCTCTCTCTCCTACTGTTCTAGGTATTAAAATATGAGCAGTATCTTGACAATCCCCTGGCACGCTTCCTCCTTAAAAAGGCCCTGACCAATCAAAGGATAGGACATTTTTTCTTCTGGCATCTCAAGTGAGTCATCATCCACTGTTTTTTCTTAATGTTCCATTTTCTGTGTTATTTCAGAAAAATTAAAAACTGATCTTGCCTCCCTACCTAACACTTTCGTTTCCCCTCACTTCTCCTCGATTCTTCTTGGTGTCTTCTTCCCAGGTCAGAAATGCACAATAAGACAGTGAGCCAGAGGTTTGGCCTTCTGTTAGAGGCTTACTGCAGGGCCTGTGGCATGTACCTCAAACACCTGAGCAGGCAGGTAGAGGCCATGGAGAAGCTTATAAACCTCACAGACATCCTTAAACAGGAGAAGAAAGATGAGACGCAGAAGGTAAGGAAGGTGGCAACACATACACAAACATGCACATACACAAGTACCTAGAGGAACATTTGATTTTTAATGTTTTTATAGTCTACCATATATAATATGTGGGACAAATTGTCATAATGTCAGCATTTATCATAATCATATTAACAATTGTCTTATTATTTCTACTTAACCACTACTCAAAGTTTACAAAATTACAGTCTACGAACCATCAGTGGTGTTGATAGTCAGTGCCTGCTCCACAGACATCGCGTGGGTTTTTGTTCTGTTTGGTTTCAAACTCCAGCAGACATCTGTGTGTTGATACAACATGACTTCACTTATCAATGTTGCTGTCACTTGCTGGCACCTATGTATAATGAACAACCGTGACACAGCACAAAAGAACAGGATTTTATTTATCACTATTGTGTTTCATCAGTGGCTTCTGCAGTTAATTGACCTTGTCATGAAAGCAAATTTCCATGACTACACCACACATTAAAATGTCATTATTTATAATTATACAGTTACTGTATTAAAACAGCCTGTAAAAAGAAACAGATTAAATGTGGCATCTGTGTCGTGTCACTCATTGAAACACAGTCATTTTTAGAAGACTTCTTTGTGGTTGTGTGTGTGTATTGGCGGTGTGTGTATACACATGTATGTGCAAATGCACATGTATGTGTTGTTGTGGTTGTGTGTGTGTGTCTCTTGTGGAGGTCCAGATGCGGTTTCTTGTGGACCAGATGAAGAGACCGGACTACATGGATGCCCTGCAGAACTTCACCTCTCCTCTCAACCCTGCACATCAACTGGGAAACCTGAGGTTAGACACAATAGTAAATGAGGTGTGTTTAGTGTATATGCATGGATAGGGTTAAGAAAAAGACACTGACATTGTTTAATAACTTGAATTAATTTGCGCACAGGTTGGATGAATGTAGGATCATGTCATCAGCAAAGAGGCCGTTGTGGCTAAACTGGGAGAATCCTGACATCATGTCCGAGCTCCTCTTTCAGAACAATGAGATAATCTTTAAAAATGGAGACGGTAGGGACACACAAATGCACACTCCACCTGTTAAACCTCCTTTTTCCTGTCCTCTTAACAAAACTGCTAGAAATCAGCCTGTAACCACAAACTCAAAATAATATGTGCCTAAATTGATGTCATAGCATTCAGTATGAATATATCATTTCCAATTAAAATGCAGAAGTTTTCCTTAAGTAATCAAATGTGAATCTTCCCTCTCGGCCATATGGTCTTGTTCACCTGACTCTCAAAACTTGACCATTATTATCATAAGACTGAAGAAAATAGTGGCAGCTTGCACAGCTCCAAATCCTGAGTACTGCATCTGGTGATGTTAACAGGGCTCAAAACTCTACAGTATATTCAAACAAGATCAAAGTTTTTCTATAGCAGGGGTCACCAACTGGCAGACTCCAGACCACAAGAGGCTTTCATCCGCGAGGCATCTTGACATAATGCAAAAAAAAAAGCAATAGATCTATTTTGTCACAAAAGCCAAATTTAAACAGGGACAATGATGTCTGAGTCCTAGGGTCAGTAGGGAAGTTAATAATGAATGTAGTTGTAACCTTAAATATGCCATTGTAAAAAAGTTTTCAGAGCGGAACTTACAGAGCAGAATGCATTTAGCAACCAGTTCACCAAGGCCTGTTGGCCTTATCTGCCTTATCACTCATCTGTTGCAGTGGTCAAAATTTAAAACAGCATTATGAAACTAGACACAGGCACTTTGAAGACACTGACAGGCTGCAGTTCGAGGGAAGTACATATGGTAAGCTAAGATGTTTTTGCTTTAAGTGGTTGTTAAGCTCAGTTCAACCTCAAAAGAGCACTTTACATGTTTTCCTATGAGGATGTTATATTGCTTTGGAGAAATATTGCAGAAAACTATTGAACTTTTTAACTGAACTGATTTAGTTGGTCTGGCAAAAAGCATGAGCCTGTTTTTGTTGAATCTAATTGTTTGTACCTCAGCATGTACAGAAGGTTGAATTTGTATCTCTATGACTCAGTTTAGCCAATTAATTTAGATAGTCAAGAACATTTTTTCTTAATGGAAAAAGTTTTTTTTTTTAATAATACCAACTGCAATAAACAATATTTCAGGACATCTAAAGAATCAGAATTTAATGAGAACAAATGAAAAAAATCATTCAGCTAGTTTTAACTGTGAGTGCTGGCATTTTTAAGTGCATTAAAAATTCAGGTTAAAGGATACAAATAATTAAATGTAGCTCTAAAATTTAATCAAAAGCCATGGCAAACAGATGTGTCTTTAATTGTAGATGAGATATCAGTGGTCTGCATTGTGTCTGCTTTGAGATCTTCACATAACTTGTTCCAGATGTGAGCAGCTTAAAAGCTAAAAGTAGCTTCCCCATGTTTAGTTCTAATGTCAGGAAGCTTCATACTGTATAAGAATATCTAAGATGTATTCTGGCCCTGAACCATTCAGAGATTTAAAGGGAATCAGTGTAAACACAATTATTGCAGTTATAAACATACTGACTCTCACTCTTAACTTGTTATGCCATTGTGTGAGATTCTGAAAGGTTTAGCGGTGTTTGCACAGGAACAACTCGTCATGGTTTGTGTGATGCAGCATTTTTCCCCATCCTAAGTATTGACACAAACAGTTAAGAACTCTGATTAGAGGCTACAGAGTTTTATGGTAGTGGTTGTCTATCATAATCATGCTCACACTTATGTTGTATATGTCTCTGTGTCATTATCCCAAGATGTCATTAATTGTTAATTAACTAAATAAATAACAAATAATTGTGTGTGTGTGTCTTGTAGACTTGCGACAGGATATGCTGACGTTGCAGATTATAAAAATCATGGAGAATATTTGGCAGAACCAGGGACTGGACCTACGGTATTATCTCAGTCCATATTTCTCTTTCCATCTGTACATTTCTGCTTCAATTTCTTTAACCTCTCACTCACCCTTTCTTACCTCAGTGCATGGGACTAAAAAAAACCTGTTTCCTGTGCACCTCCAGAATGCTTCCCTATGGCTGTCTGTCATTAGGAGACTGCGTGGGTCTCATTGAGGTGGTTCGCAGCTCCCACACCATCATGCAGATTCAGTGTAAAGGCGGCTTGAAGGGAGCCCTGCAGTTTAACTCAAACACTCTGCATCAATGGCTCAAGGACAAGAACAAGGGCGAGATGTGAGTTGTTCTCTTTCCATATTATTTTTACAGCATCTCTGCATCATTCGTGCACAGTATGACATTAATGAAGCACAGTCCATTAGAATAAGATACAACTGTAGACCCCTAACAGATCATTTAGAGTTGTAGCAAATTTACATCAGTCTGCCTTCAGTTTATCTCTATATATACTGTATGTTTTATGGAATTAGTTTTAAAACATTTACTTGTTTCTTTCTAAAATTCAATATGAGGGGCATCATTGCTTACTTGTGTTTGTATTTGTACAGGTATGACATGGCTGTGGATCTGTTTACAAGGTCCTGTGCTGGCTACTGTGTAGCTACATTTATCCTTGGGATAGGAGACAGGCACAACAGCAACATTATGGTCAAAGATGATGGACAGGTAACTTGTATGCACACATACATCACACAATTTGCACACATGCTGCATACACCAATCCACCATAACATTACGACCACTGACAGGTGAAGTGAATAACATTGAATATCTTGTTACAACGGCACCTGCCAGTGAGTAGGATATTTTAGGCAGCAAGTAAATATTTTCCTTAAAGTTGATGTGTTGGAAGCAGGAAAGGCAAGTGTAAGGGCCATATTGTGATGGTTAAATGACTGGGTCAGAAAATCCAAAAATGCAGCTCTATCCATCTCTTCATGGAAATGGTCCCTTATAACATTCCCTAATGACAGTGGCCTCTTGACCCTAACACACTGCAAAAATGGTTCAGAAATAGTTTTAGCAACACAAAATTCCTCCAAAATTCCAAAAGGGAGACGTACACAATATTAGGAAAGTGGTCATAATGTTATGTCTGATCAGTGTAAACGCAACTAGCGTTACTCTTTTTATTAAGCATGATGTAGCCTTGCACCTACATCTTCCTCATCTTTCCCCATATAAACAACATGCATTTACTTTACTTTAATCTGTTCTCTGCTATTAAGGACATTGTCACGTCTCAGTTATTCCATGAATGTAAATAACTTTATCTACTTTACTCAATTTTTTTCTATTATCTCTCTATTATCTATTATTATAGCTCTATTTCAGTTTCAGTCAGTTAATAGTGTCTGAGCCAGAGTAAAAGACATTTCATTATATTCTTTTTCCTGTGGGTTCACGGATTTGACTTTACTTGAGGTTTACTTGTAAAAAAGAGTGACTAAACTTTCACTTCCTGCTTTCCTCTTTGACTGAACTCTAACTTCCTGCTTTCATCTTTGTTCTGCTCTTCTTCAGTTGTTTCATATAGACTTTGGCCACTTCCTGGATCATAAGAAGAAGAAATTTGGTTACAAAAGAGAGCGAGTGCCCTTTGTACTGACACAAGATTTCCTCATTGTCATCAGCAAGGGATCTCAGGAGTGCACAAAGACCAAAGAGTTTGAGAGGTACTGCAGCATCAAACATCTTGTGTACTCTCATCATTGTTTCTTTCACCACCTTTTTTTTTTTTTTTTTTTTTTTTTTTTTAAATCTGCTACCCCCACCTAATATCAGTCAGTGTGTTGGCTTGTTGGTTGGTCAACCAGGTCCTGTTCTTGTCTGATTGGGAGTTTCCCCAGATTCACCACGGCTGTAGATGTGCTCCTCTTTACACGGGTTTAAAGGATAATTATTGTCACAATTTATTGATCAATTTATTTAGCAGCACAGAGCATTCAGGTTGCTTCACCTCCCTCAGTTGGGCAAGTTTCTACTCAAATTGCCCAAATGACACACATTGACCTCTTTCAGAACTGGTTATGCGTCAATGCTTACAAAAAGCACGTAGTAATTGGTCAGCATCCTTCCTGTCTTGTGAGCAGGTCTGAGCAGCTCTATAGAAAATGTATCTGCAGTTTTCCATTTATGAACCATCTGCCTGTCACATTAGTGGAAAACATGACAGCCTTTAAATCTTCTTCAGTTGGTTTCAGACATGGTGGGTGTCATTGACCAAATATTGAGCTGTTTAAAATGTATCCATGTATAAAATGTCCTCTATTTGTTATGTCTTTCACACATTGTCTTTTCCACGTCCCCTCAGGTTCCAGGAGATGTGTTATAAAGCCTACCTTGCCATACGGCAGCATGCTAACCTCTTCATCAACCTGTTCTCCATGATGCTGGGCTCTGGCATGCCTGAGCTGCAGTCATTTGATGACATTGCCTATATCAGGAAGACTCTGGCCCTGGAGAAAAGTGAGCAGGTCTGTAGGCTTTTCCCTGTGCTCATATCCATATCTGTTCTCATCTTATTAAAATACCCTCACTTTGGGTTTTTCTGAAGCCACGTGATTTTCATTTACTCATGAATCTCTTGCATTTTTTTTCTGGTATGTATAGGAGGCATTGGACTACTTTATGAAACAGATGAATGATGCTCACCATGGAGGGTGGACCACTAAGATGGACTGGATATTCCACACAATTAGACAGCATGCACTAAACTGATCTCCTGCACACAACAAAGACAGAAAAACTCCAGTCCCACCATGAAGTATTTACATTTGTCAGCCAGAAACAGCATTAGTCTCTCAAGGAATTTCAGTTCTGTTACAGCAGAAAACACAAACGGCTCACTTCTTGCCATCATCATCTGCCTTTTTGTGTGGCCTTGATGATGCACTCACTGTACCCTATGCTTGTTCTGGGGACTCACAAGGGCGTTTTTTCACAAGTCCTGGTGAAGATGTACCCTACCTGGCTACTATGCTTCCTCTATTTTTTTGCCCGACACGAATAAACTGGGTAACTGAGGAAATTTTACCCCTTAACTCTGCTGCTGGAGGAAAAACCCAAATTGGACAAAGAAGATGTATCTGATCTGTCAAGCTGTAAATGTAGCCACAAATGGAGATCGCCTTGCTGCTCTTCTGCTGTAGTAGTGCTGCATTGTGGATCCATCCCAAACAGGAAGTGCTTTGGAAACTTTTTTTTTTTTTTTTTTTTTAATCCTATCACTGCTGAGGAGATAGCGGGCACAAGGAACTGTCTAAATTATGTTATGATATAAATGTTCCACAAATTTGTTGTATAGTGCAGGTTTACTGGAGTAATGGCTTCTATGATAACTACCGCTGCACAGTCTTTGTGGTGAAGTTGCCCGTCTGAGCTGATTTGTTGTCAGCTTACCACCTTGTTACCCTTTGCGAGGAAAAATTTCAAAGCTCAGAAACTGCACTGCAGAAGAGTGTCTGTGTTGTTTTGCACAGTTCCGCAGTTGCCCATGGCCTCAATGAAGCGGCACTCCAGTCATTTGTTGGTGGTGCAGCTTTAGACTGATGCATAAACGTCAGGGTGATGATGACTCTCCATCAAAAAAAAAAAAAAAACGGCACTTACAGAAAATTGTGATGACTTTTTTTAATTTATTTATGTTTCTAGTTACTTTTGGTTTCAACACAGACAAAATTCATTACTCGCACCATTGTTTGTGTAAAGACATTTTTTTTTGTGTTGACCAGTTTGCAGCTTCTCTGGCTACCACGAGCTCAACCACTTTTTCTCAGTTATAGTTTTGCTGCTCCTCATGAATTAAGACAGCTTTTTGCTCCGGTCACTTTTCAGTTAAACATCTCATTTGAACACATCAGCAGAGATGTGTAAAGACTAATATGTTTTCGTAAACAAAATGGCAAGAGTGAAAGTGCCAATCTCACATTTTATGAATAATGGGACCTGTCTTAAACCTCTGGATTGTCTGTCTGTCTGTCTGTCTGTCTGTCAGCGAGCAGAGGCGCAGGGGAATGTCACGTCTTCCTGTTGATAAAATGCCTTGGCATCACAGCACAACACTCCACAACCCTGCACACTGCTAAGCCCTAGAAACTCTGCCTAAGCAAGCTGCAGTAAATAAACCATGACAGCACTATTAACATGGCAAGCATGGCAATTTTTAGGAAACGCTAGATCTGACCTTCATTGTGTATTATTTGTATTTCTAATTATGTTAGGTCTTCAGCATGTCCCCCACTGGAATGTCTGATAAAGTGCATTTTAACGTGGGTATTTTTTTATCCAGAATATCTTACTCTGAGCCTATAACTCTGGCAGTATTTGAGCCATGCTTTCTGTTGCCAGGTACTCCTAAAGCCATGCTCTGCACCTTTTTGTTACGAACTGGATTTTTTCTAAATAGATTTTTTTCCCAACAGAAACATTTGAGCATGTAGGTTTTTCAATATTTGTAAGGCACAGTAAAATCTTACGAGCGTCTTTAGTGAAACAAGCAAAGTAGCGCGTTGGCGAAATTTGAACAAAGCCTTCGATTTTGATTGGCTCGCCTAAGAGTAAGTGTAGCTTAGCAAGTACAGAGCGACGCAGGACTGTTGATCTCCATTTGGCTGATCCTGATCACTTTTCATTGGATTCATTTGTGTGAACTTCTCTGAGTTGAGGATGAGTCATTGAGAACATTTTACTGACTTTCAGAAAGAGAAAAATGGACGGATTTTACTGTAGACACATATATTTGCGAGATAAAAAAAAGTTAACACAGAGGCAAGATTACAGCTTGAAAAATGCATTTTAGTTTTACTGTTTTCAGAGCAGACTATGACTGGATGGTTTTGTAGATGGTTAATTTGGGAATTTTCTCAGAAATGCTCATTTCGTGTGGTATGGAGAGAATGTAGTGTTTTACAAGAAAGGGTGCCTCAGAGCAGCCTCACAAGCCCCTGACACTCTCACACTTTATTTTGGTGTGCGTTCAGCTACATTCTTATCTTAGTAACCCGACAATATGAAACTCAGATCTTGTCAGTGGAGAGGAAAGTCTGCACTTTGCCAGTTCAACTGTTGATTGTATTGAAAAGCCAAAGTTGTGGTCTGTTCTGTTGTGGCGCACGTGTGATGTTGTATTATTGCATCAGTAATGTTAAGCTAGAATGTATTTAACTGTTAACATGAACCTTATGTGCACTCGTCTTTTTAAGTTCTTGCATCATCTCTCTCTCTAAAGTCAGCTGCAGTGCCGCTAAACAGACGGTAGGTTATCACCAGAGGACACCTCTCTCGCTCACTATTTTTTTGATGTGCCACAATCAGGCATCACTGAGGCCTGCAGAAGCTAATGCTGGAATTGCATCTTGCAGTAAGGCATATCGGTTATGGACTTAAAATAATAAAAACGGAAAAGGTCAGGGTGTGCACTTAAAAAAAAAAAAAATCAAAAAAAAAAATCAAGTAAGTTCTCAATGCCTTTTCAAAAGGACCCTCTAAGAAGAAAGGTAGCCTAGTATGCATGTTTCTCAAGCAGCATAACCAGTGTGTATGATGTACATTTTGAAGCAACATTAAGCAGTATGTATGTACAGTTACAGTCTAACCTCTTTTTCTATGGAAGGCTTCATGTGTGACAAACCTATAATGTTGTTATCTTTAATATCCTTTGCCATGTATTCTCCAAATTGATAGTGTGAGTGTGTTTGTCTGTATGTGACCATAGGCAGTCATTGTCTTGCTGCACAGGTTGCAGAGCTTCATTGGCAGGCCCCAATGAAAACCCACACTATGTATGTATGTATGTATGTATGTAAGTAATGTGTGCGTGTGTCCATGTGTCCATGCGTCCATGCGCGCGTGATGACACTATTGCGGTGTTGGTGTCTTTAAATGTTTTGTAAGCCTTTTTTTTTTTTTTTTTCCCACTGGCTGGTCTGTGCCAGAGAAGAAAAAACTAACTTGCTGAAGTTTTTGCAGAAAAGCTTCAGGAACGTAAAAGAATTGACACTTTTTTCATACATCAGTTGTAAATGTTTTACTTGAAATGTCATGAATTGGAACCACAGCTTTGCTGGTTTGGAGTTGCGATGCGAGGGTGCAGTATCTATATGGTACTGATAGTGAGAGAGTGTGTGCATGTGTTTGTGTGAATTGTGCTGTTTGTAAGCGGCTAAGGTTGAAGCCTTTGTGTACAGGCTGTTTGTTTGATACTGGTAGTGAATGTTATTGACGCCACAGTCCAGAGTGAAGAAGCAACTATTTCTTGTGCTGATGAAGAACTGAAGTTGTGCTTGAGTCCATATTTCTAAGATCGGGTGCAATGAGAACTGTGATGAAGTATTTAATAAGATTCAATCATGTTAGATTTTCATTTTCAGCCTCAAAATCATACAATTGAGGCCCAGCTCTGTCACATCTTCTCAGAGCATGTGTGTTTGTTTGTTTGAAGGTTCTCGTGGTCTTCAACTTCAGCACTTCTGAATTCTGCAATAATTGTTGCACTACTTTTTCCGCCCTTAAACAAAAGACTTTGATGGCACCCGTTCTTTACCTCTCTTAACTGTCAAAAAGCTCAACAATGAAAAACTTGATTTGTTGCTAAGCCAGCTTTGTCTGACAGTACGTTATTTTATGTATCACATAATGATGCATAATCACTGTACCTGTTATTTTACTGGGGCTGAAAAATACTGGGGAGGGAAACCTGTTTTCACTCATCACCTCTACAGTTTTCCCCTGCTAATACAATCACATAAATTGATTCCAAGACAAATAGTGGACATAATAACATGGACATCCAGAAAATATAATGCAATTCAATGCAATATTTGTGTAGTAAATACTACCTTTTGAGACGCTTACGGTTTAGTGTTTTGTTTTCGGTGACTGTCAGACAAGTCTTTATTCTAAGGTGTTTATGTTACTGTTCCTGTTTGTTCACCTGATGTACAGGTGTTCACGTTATTGTGTCCACCACCTGTATGAATATGTGCCCTGATATTAAGTGAGTATGGTTGCAGAACTTCATCTGTATTTGTTTCTCTAGAGCAGTTGAAAACACTGTCAAACCCACTGTTACATTCTGTTCCTTTTTTTTCTGTTCTGTTTTCAGAAAGCCTTTGAATGGGCTTTAAACATGAATGAATGTTGCACTCAACTTGCAGAAAAAAAAAAAAATCAACCTTGGATCAAAGAGCAAATATGATCAATCATATACATTATTGATCATTTCTGATCATTTGCAGGCATCTCAAATGTCCCTTATTCTCACTTTAAACAGGAATATTGACTAAATGGTCTGTGGTTTCATGTTCTTTTCTGTATGCAGTTCTTTAAACTACATTACAGTGTGTCACTAATATATTTCCATAACATACCATGCTGTCAGAACCTTAACCTATACTATGAATGAATGTACAACGGGCCAACGTATTGTTTTTCACAGCCTACCTGCATGAGATTGGGTAAAGATGAATATTCTTCCTCTTGCTACATTGTTTTTGTTTGTTTGTATGTTTTGTTTTGTTGTTTTTTTTTTTATTTAGTCTTTTAGGCAGCCACACAAATGTTTATAAATGAATGCCTTAAGTTTGCTCCCTGTAGGAAGTTCATTGTCACAATAACTTGCGTTTTTATTTATAAGTGTATATTGTGTTTCGTTTTGGCTCCCTGGTCACAGAGTAAAGGTTTGTACCCTGGCTGACTGGCTGGTCATCTGAGTGTTCTGTGAAGATGTACAAATAAATTTGTTAAACATTCACCTGGCTCTGTTTGCTCTTGCACTGTCCCTCTCTTTCAGTTTGACTGTACAGCAAACTTCTTTATTGAACAGTGAAATTACAGTGAGCATTTTGCATCAGTTTGTTGATTTTAGGTTTCAAATGTTTCTCAAATCTCTTTGGTGTCTTGAAAGATAAAAACAGGAAAATTCAGGGACTGTCAAATACATCTTATGTTGTCACTTAACAGGAAAATGCCTCTGTTATTGTGTTTCAAACTGCTCTGACCTCCAAATGGGTGTGATTATGTGTGAACTCTATTTTCCACAACAGAGCTGAAAATTGTTTGTCCATTTGGAGAAAGGTGGTTACAAGTAATGTTTACTGGAAAAAAGCATTTATACTAACTCAAAAACCAGCACAAAGAACAAGTTTTATTTCACTTTCTTGTAGATTTCTTTTCTACTTACTCACATACACCAAGGGCTCTTAATCGCTCATTACTTTGATTTACTCAAAGGAAATTGAGTAAATCAATTTATGAATTTATGAAAACACCATAGAACTCTGTCATCATTTCAGTCCTTATTTTTCCAGTGCTTTCTGAGGAGTTATAGAGCCTATCTAACCCTCTTGCTTCCATAGCTTTAAATCTGTATAACACAGCAGAAGAGGTTCCTTCCAAAAACTGAAAATTCCCTGCAATGCAGCAAGAGGACTAGTCAGCTATTAATCTGTTGGGAGAGTGAAAATTATTTTGAACATATATGTGGAAAACTTTATGCCAGCAGGTCTTTATCACTGAAGTCGTTCTTTGCTGGCTCTGAGGAGCCCACCTCTACGGGAGCCTCTGTAGGAGCTTCAGGCACCGCAGGAGGGATTGGGTGGAAAGGTTTCCAAGGCTTAGAGGGGCAATGGAAGGGGGAGGCAGATGGTTTGGCTGCTGTCATGTCCTCCTCGGATGATTCTTCTTTGGCTGAAGGTTTAGCTGGGGTTGGGGAGGGTGCAGGTAAGCTGGAGTCGGGGATTTCATACAGGATGTTCCTGAGTGGAGACCAGCCAGGAGGCCGGCGCCTGAAGAGCATCTGAAGAAAAGAAGAAAGGATGTGGATAAACTGGAAGACCGATAGTCTACCTTTTAGGATTGGTGGGAAAATAGTGGTGGTGTTTGGTATAGCTTTTACAACAAAGCATTACAACACTGAGACATCTCCCTTGGTAAGTCTATGTCTGCAACAAAACTAAAATTGAACTGTAACCAGTTTGCTTCAACACACTACATTACTTTTGTAATGTCCTGTAAAGATGAATAAAACACTATTGTTGGTTAATCTTTTTTTCATGGTCAACACTCAGAGAAGGAGCATCATGACAGCTGACAGCAACTACCAAGCAATTAACTGGAGTACACGGGCTATTTGTAAATTTTCTCTGATGCTGAATGTATTTTCTTGCAGGGAGCATGAAGTGAAGTTACAATGCTCCCAATGAGCAGTACTATGTCTTCAGGGCAGATTGAAGCAGGTTGCTATCAGAAAGTAATGAGATGGGCCGGGGACTAGTTGGTTTGCGTGCTAATTTCAGTAGAGGATAAGTAATATGGAAATAGCTCTTGGCGAGTAAAGGAATAAAGTTTTAGGCTGAACTTACAATGTCTCTGATAAGTAAACAGTTGTTAATGCTGACTCTGGCTATAAAGTTCCTTTAATGACCAAGGTATTTTTGTGCTAATGTGCCAATGTTCATAAATGTCTGGTGGATATATAATATGGGAATTGTTTCTTAATACATTAGCCAATTTCAAACATGGAAGGCAAGACTTTTACATATAAAACGATGCCTGCTAACGCAATGCCGATTAAGCCTATTAGTGCCAAGTAAATCGCTCTATATTTTGAATTTTACTGAATTTTCAAATCTGGTGTCTGTAGCAAAATTCCTGCCTCAGCAACACATTTTACCCAAACCAGCAATGACTTTGCCAGAGCTGAAGAACTGGTCTGGCTCCTTGCTGGAGAGTGCTGTTTGTTTAATTACTTTCACTGCCAGAAGGGGGGAGGCGAAATTTCCATACAGCAGGTTTAAAGTTGGGTGACGCGCAAGAGCTGTGGGGTTTGTAAATTTGCAGTTAATTTCTCTTGTCCCCAAGTGGACATAAAAACATCCTTTGCAGCTTTAAAAAAGATTCCACCTTTCACTAAATTCGGCAAACAGCTGTTGTCCGGTCACAGACTCCAGCAGACCTGACGTGATTTCCCAACATGCCAATACAACACGCTGTGTGCACAGGGCACTAGTGGCACTTGTGAGAAATATAACAAACTGTGTTTGTCTGCTTTGAAATAAGCCACTGTTAGCATGGCTAGTTAACTATTCTACTACCTATTTACCAGAACAGTAAACATTACAGCATTATTATGTGGGATTTAAGGTGGTGTCAGAAAAAGTTGCACAATATAACACTGGCACCAGATTCTATTATATAAAAATTAGGAAACCTTTTCAAAACTTTTTTTTTCAAATCAGGGATACAAAGTGCTTCATAGCTACAAAAGGACAGGGAGTGTGGTCTCACCGGAGGCAGTAGTCCTGGTTCACACTCTAGATGAGCCTGTGGGGGCTCAAGTCTCCATGGTGCTACATCCACTGTAGAGTTACAGTGTGTAAATTCCTGTGCGCACACACACACACACACACACACACACACACACACATCAAGTTAAATAAGCCTGGAAAAATTCACTTAATGTCAATGGTGATAAGTAGTATGTTTTCATATTTACCTCATCATCTTTATTAGGGACACACAGTTCATTCAGGTCTTTGTGTTCAGCTTTGGCGCAGGTGGTTTTCTGCATATCAAATCTCAGCTTGAACCTGAAACCTGCGACCACCTGCAGGGGTACATACACACAGCAGTTAGATAAAAAAGGCTTTTCCCACTTTATATCTCCCTTCATATCACCCAGTCTCTACCTGTCTGGTGGCGTAGCCAACAGAGTGCAGGTCGAATAGGTGAGTAGAACTGGAGATGGAGTTATACTTGGAGATGGAGACAGTAACAGGAACTTTAAGGTCCTCTGAGCCCTCATCAATCGTCTCAGGGCAGCCCAGACAGGAAGCCTTCTCTGGAATGATATAATCTAGAGAGGAGGCAAGATTCCTCATGATTGTGGGTAATATATAACATTATATATATATATATAGCATTAAAGTAAAAATTGGTCCTAATTTATTTTCACTGCTACTGCTTGATACTGTTGCTGGGATCTTATATATCAATAGAAATTCACCAAATTGTGAGAAAAAGTAATAGGAGTGACAGAGAGACACTAGTTATAACTAAATAAACAAATAGATTAATTAATTAATTAATTGAATTAATTAATTAAATAAATATGTCTTCAAAAAATGTTTAAAACATTTAAGTTACATTTTGCTTCTGGGAGATGCTCACATTTAATTAACCAGAACACTGCTTTCACTTCCATGTTGTGCTGCAGTTCTCCAAATGTAAAAGTCTTTCTTTGTGTATCTCCCAGAAGCAAAATGTAACTTAAAAACTTAAAAAAGAAAGACTTTTACATTTGGAGAACTGCAGGACAACATGGAAGTGAAAGCAGTGTTCTGGTTAATTAAATGTGAAAATGAAATCAATAAATAATAGTGGTTTCAATATTGATCAAAATAAAGGTGATTATCATTTTGTCCATAATTGTGCAGCTCTGGCTGAAGGTAAACACCACTTTAAACCTTGCAAAACATGAGCGCGAACTCAGTGGGCAGCTTGGACAAACAGATTAAAGTCTAGAAAAGTCCACTGCCTTTTATGGTGCAATGAGTTAATATTGTGCTCTCCCTGTTTGCAGATAGTGTTGATATATTACTCAATCAGACTCCCCTGAGTATCCTCTGTGGCCATCACTGTCCACTTTCCTCAATGACTCACTGTTTTCTAAATGAGAACCATGCCCAACTGTGATAAACAGTCTGGTGGATGATATTGATACTGCAGAAGTGAATGCTGTAAGAAGATTCTCTGTACATCCTCAGAAGATATTAAAAAAAAGCTGGATATTAATTATTACTGGTTTCAATTTTTAGACTTGTAATGTGTCTATTCCCCCATTAGTGCATCACGTCACATAATCAGATGTAATAAGTAGTAATGAGCCACTGGTTCCATGAGATTTTAAAGTAATATTGCTTATTGAGAGCGTTTTGAAAAAAATCTTTACTTTGGATTTAATTAAAATTAAAATCACTTATTCTTTAAGTGCCCTTTCATCTTGTATTCAGATTTACTGAAATTTTGGTAAATTGTATAATAATCATTTCATGTTTTTATACTTATACTGCATTCACTTGATGTTGACAGAATGGGAGTAACAGGAAGGACTCACCTTATTCCATCTTACTCACACATTGTTCCCATTGTTGTAAACATGTGTAGGTGTATCTCCTTTTTTTTTTATATTGGGTTTTATT
This sequence comes from Rachycentron canadum, assembly GCA_038496675.1. Lineage (NCBI taxonomy): Eukaryota > Metazoa > Chordata > Actinopteri > Carangiformes > Rachycentridae > Rachycentron > Rachycentron canadum. The sequence goes on along the minus strand of CM076656.1, from coordinate 3,926,360 downwards.
TTGATGTAACTCTGTCAGGGCTCTTACATTAATAAGCTTCTGCAGTAGCAGGAGCTACAGTTCCAGGACTTTGAGGGTTAAATTTCTAGGACTTTTTCACCACAGCACCACCAAGTGAGTTGGTCATGGTTAGCATTGTCGTTCTAATGTTCAGAACAAAGGTTTCAGGTGCAGTGACAGTGACACCAAAAATAGGGTCCTAGAGATGCAGCCTACAAATGAAGTCCTTAAAATACTGGTTGTCAATTCAGTAAATATGAAGCTTCAGCCAGCAGTCAGCCCGTTCGCTTAGCTCAGCATAGAGGGTGGAAACTGAGGGAAACGGCAAGCCTGACCAAATCTAACAAATGCTTATGAAGTCTCAGTAATAAACGTGTCTTATTTTTTGTACTTTTACAAGTTGTAGGTTTACAGGATGTTACATGGCAGGCTGTCATCTCGTCGCCCCTGTTTTCAGTCTTCATGCTAAACTAAGCTAAACAGCTTCATATTCATCCTAACAAACATGGCTGTCAATCTGCAAGAAAGCAAAATGTTAAACTATATCTTTAAGTAAAAATGAATTACTGCACTGGCATCTAATTCTGGTTGTGTTTGTATCAGATAAAAATACACCAAGTTTACTGTTCATCCATTCACTCACCGAGCAGACAGTGCACCTGCTTAGTGTCTGTTTCTGTCTGTGACATGGAGACTGTGGCATTGCATGAAATCGGCCTCTGGAGGAACAACAGGATAGATGATGCTTTGATTATGATTAGTGCAATAAACAATTACCACCAACTTTAGGAAATATAATCTGCTCCAAATGCTCAAGGACTCTGCAGCTGTGTTTAGGACTTATATTTACAATGGAGTTTAGTATTTTTACCTTGCGTCTAGAAGGCAAATAGTCACACTCGGTCCAGTGTTTGTTGCTCCCGGCTGGACAGTCAGTTCCCCTGCTGGTGAACTGCAGTGAATACACAGAGTCTGAGCCGTTCTCTGACTGTGGAGAGACACAGAGACACAGAGTCAGTGTGTATCAGAGGTCAAAGTGTCTGAGCTTGTTTTCCCCGAATTTCTTGGTCATCACCCCACAGCTTTGGTTTCTCTTGTTTCTTCACCTTCCACTTTAACCTCTTAAATGAGCTGTGTGGATTTTTAAAGGAGGAAACAACCATCTGATTTATTCATATGTGAACCTTTTACGCCGAAAGAATATTGTTTGAATTGAGTCGTTTTTCTTAAAGAACAACTGCTATGTATACAATAATATAATATATAACATTTCAGTCAGTTTTATGCCACTTAATACATTTAGATAGAAATTTACTTTTTACTTTTAATACCCTCCATGTCTTCATTACATTTGTCTGGCAAGTAACTACTATTGTAAAGGTAAAGGATTTACATTCAAAACAAAGAATAAGATGAATTAGTACGAAGAGTTCATTTAAAATGTAAGTCAGGAATGAAACATAATTGGACATTAAAACAATCCCAAAGTGATGAATTTCACCATATAGACATTAAGTATTGTTTCTTTACCATTTCTGTATATTATCCCCCCCCCCTTTTTTTTTTTAGCTGTATATGAGATATAACATGTTAGTGTCACTGTGAACTACAGATAACAATAAAGCACCACTGTAGAAGTGAGCGATCACTGGTAAAGCTATGAAAGAAAAAATACTGTAGCCTCTTCACTGAAGGGTCATAAGGCTCTGTCTTGAAGATTGTGTATGCTGAGACAAAGCAGGTCAGGTAAATATTCAGACATCTGTTTTTGTAATCTTTCTACCTTGCTGGCAGTTAGTATCTGATAGAGGGCCAGCTTGTATCCAGTGCTCATCCTCTCATTGAACTTGTCTATGGCGCTGTTGACGGCCTTCTCTACAGATGGGTCATCACAGAAGATCAGGAAGCCAGGCTGGACATCCACTGCCTCCTGGACAAGAAGAATAAGAATGGAGAGAGATAACCTAAACTAAAACAGAAGTCTCCAGCTTTGGCATTCGGATCCCCCTTAAGGGTTTATAAAATTAGCAAGAGGTGCTGTGAGGTACTAGACAAGACAGAAAAGGAAACTCTGCAATACAAAATTAAGTCTGGTTTTGACTTTTCTCTCAACCTTGCTTGTTGGTGAAGGAGCAATTTTCTTATTTCTGTAGGCCTTTTTAAAACTGAATATATTTAGTGCTGTACTTAAGTTTTGTGGTACTTTTTTTTACAATTTTATACTTCTACCGCTTCTTCTACTTCTACTGTGCTACATTTCAGAGGAATATTACTAAAAAACTAAACTAAAATAACTAAAGCAAAATGCTTTTAGGCCAGTGTCAGAAAGGTGTAATTCAGAAATTATTTATTTTAAGTAGTCAAGTAATTAAACCAATTTCAGCCTGCTATAACACTAAAACTCTGATTGAATAATATGGAATCTAATATATAATACACTTGATTGTATTTGCAGACATAATTCTGATGTATTACTTTTTCTTGTGGTGAAGTATTTAGTGTGTGGAATTATTAGTTTTATTTCAGTAAAGTATCAGAATGCTTCTTCCACAGCACTGCTGTAACCCCTCAGCAGCCTGATGCTTGAAAGGCAGGTAGGACTTATAGCCTTTGAAACCCTCTGCTCACCTGCCCAAAGACTGAGCTGTGGAGGCACAGCAGGCCCAGCACACACAGACCCACTCCACTCCTCATTGTGTGATCTTGATGGATGTTTGACTCTGCTCTGTAACAAAGCATTGAAAAGGTAAATATATCAGTTGAGCACCCTCAGGTGCAGTATGTTAAAGTAATGCCAATGCATTTCATCCCCAAATGACCTCCTAACTCTGACAGTGTCAGCAGAATCAATTTCAAATTCCTTGTTTGTAGATTACAAGGTTTCATGTAAAGAAGTTTGTGATATAGCACTTACGGTTTCTGGAGGTGGAGGCCTGCTGCCAATCCTGCTGAGTGTGAGGGAGAAAGACTCAGTTCCTCACCACACAGGGATGGACAACTAAGTGAAGTTCTCCTGAAACTGTAGGTGGGAATCCTGAGAGAGATGATGACACACAGATGGACACACACAGAGGGCACAAGGGCACAGAGGACACACACACAAACACGAAAGCTCAAAACCCTCACTCGGTAAAAGGAGAGTAAATGTTTGATTTTTTGTTTGCCCTCCTACCTGTTAAGTCAATACAAGTGTCATTATCAGAGAGAGAAAGAGAGAGAGAGAGAGAGAGAGAGAGAGAGGGAGAGAGAGAGAGAGGGACAGAGAGAGAGAGAGAGAGAGAGCATTTGAGGAGATAACTAACTTCTCTCATGAGTGATGCTGGGAGAGCGAACATCCTCCTACCTCAATCCGGACACACACACACACTCACAAAATAAACCGCATAAAGTAGTGTTGATTGGCAAAGACAGTATGGTAGCAAGAAGTTCCTTAACTGTATAAGTTTAGGAGGCCACTGTGTGTGTCTGTGTGTGTGCTCAGTGTGTGTTCTGTGTGTTTTAACTGGTACTTTGTCCCTGTCGACCTTTAGCCTGTTACCACTCTGACTTCCCCACTGCTCCTGTTTGAAATGAGGTGAAACGTGCTCAGACGTTACACTCCATATTCCGTAGATGTATCATACACAGACATTGTGTTTGATTTGTCTTTGTGTAATTGTGCACAGCCAAGTTCGCCGAGTGCAACTTAGGTGACCTTACCTGCAGAATGATGACCAGATCTTACATGTACATGAGAGGTCATTGGCTCTGGAATCACTTTACCTCCATCTCCATCTGTGCACATCTGCAATGGTAGAGTCAGTTCTTACAGTGAAAAAAATTAATTAGGATTGTGTGAAGGTATAAACAAGAGCAGATTTAGAAAGATTTAACTCTGCCCTCTTGTGGTTACACATGTGCAAAGAAACATCTACTGAGTAGTGTATACATACACACTCTCAGTCACATTTAATCACACATAATAAAATACACACTGTGCACACATATACACATTATTCACACAAACACATCTGTTTATATCTAATAAAGACAATGTGCATTGTGGGAATGTGTAGAATTAAAGGCACAGTAGCAAATTAAATTATTGGAGCCTTATTAGGCTTTATTATTATTAATTAATTTTTCAAAATTTACACGGGACAGATTTCTCAATAGGTACACCAGATGCCGCTAAAGGTAGGAGAGAGAGGAGAGAGAGAACCCCTTTTACTTCTTTCTTTTTGGTGGACTTACCCTTCAAGGACCAGAGGGACTGAGAAGACATTTGGTTGTTCACATGAATTAAAGATGGGAAAATATAAGAAATGAGAGGAAATATATCCAACAGTAAAATATATTTAACAAGATAAGAATCTATGAACATCTAGACTAGAGAAACCAAATTCATCTGAGTGAGTAATTCAGGTAATTTTATGTAGGAGTTAGTCATAAAATTAAATTGGCCGAATAAGGCAAGGTTATTTTATTCATTTTGTATTTATTGCCTAGCCTCACAGTCGTGGAGGAAGATTTCAAGTCATGTGCATCAGTTAAAGAAAAATAATGTTATATGTAAAAGTCCTGCATTGAAAATGTATGTATGGTTTTAGCTCTGATCCATTTTTTCCATTCAAGAACCATGCTTGAGTAGCCAGTGGTCTGTGCTGTGAGCTGAACTGTGTGTACCTCTGATTAGAAAACACACTCACTCACACACACACAGACACACTCAACTGCATACAGAGCTGCATGAGGGGAAATAAAGAGAGCTTAAAGGAGAAATACTCCATCCTGAGTGTGTAGAACTAAAACTTTTGATTATTGTATTTTCAGAATGAATTAATATGGTGATTTTTTTCTCGATTAACTGATCAGTTGTCTGGTTTAGTAAAAATTTATAAAACAGTGAGTAATTGCCCCACAAAAATGTTTTGTCTGACCATCACCCCAGACCTCAAAATTATTACAAATGAATATATGAAACAGTTGAAATGAAAAACAGCAACAAATCCTCACGTTTGAAGCTGGAAGGCAGGAATGTGTGGCCTTCTTTCAAGAAAAGAGACCAAAATGTTTCAAAAATAACATTTTTCAAAATAAATTCTCAATTAAAACTGTCAATTGTCTTGTTTCACCTCTAGTTGTTTACACTGTTGTAAACAAATTTATACTTACGTGACTTGATTAAATGTTGGGTGCTAGTTACTTTCCACCACTGTTTTTTGTTACAGGTACATGTCAATAAAGGTTGATTAAATACAACACATAATACTGACAACCTCCAACCCTACAAATCAACTTTAATTGTGATGTGATCTAGGTGGTTGTGAAAGTCGCAGTGCTGTTGATCCTGATCTGAAAGAAACCTCTTAGTCTCTGTAGCTTTTAGCTTTGGTTGGAGGTTGGTCTTTTTGTGTATCATCTATGATGAATAATACTATTTAATGTAACATGTAATCCCCTGTTTGTGGCATTTATCCTTTAATACGGCCCAAAGAGGAGCACAATGTTGTCTGTTTTTCTTCACCTGACATAATTTCAGTTATTAATGCAGAATGTTTTATTTTGCAACCAGTGATCACTCATGAAGCAAATAAAGTTTGAGTCACATCTCTCACAGGCTTCACAGTTCATCTGTTTAACTGTCAGGACTAGAGGCGTCAGCTCAGTCCCACCTCCTGTGGCACTTCACTTCCTCTGCAGGAGCTCTTTAGGTTTGTAGGCGTTTTTCAGTTTTCACATTATTCCACCACACTACAGCTGCAGAGGTGCTGATGCTCTTCTATTCTTTTCTTTGACTATGACTCAAAGGGATCTCACAGGAGGATGGTGTCTTCTCTTCCTGGCTGCTGTTATTCCAGGTAGGTTTGATGATATTCAAATGCCATTTCACCCAGATAGATCAGATCATCTGTTATATTGTGCTTTTGTTTTGTGTTTTAAACTGTTCTATGATGTAATCCATTCTGTAGCGATTGTGCATTGAGATGAATAGTGTAGTGAATGAAACTGGGACATTTCTAGTAATTTGTTTATTTATGGTGGCCTTTATACTATTGTTTAAATATGTGCAGTGCAGAGAGTGCAGTATCCAGTGCTGACACTGTGGTGTAACTGTTTTAAATTAAGGTGGTCTGGTTTCCTGTCCCTCATAGTCATTGTTGCTTGTGAGTTGTCTAATGGTGCCACACTTTTTGTTTCCCTCTCTCTCTGGTTTAAGTGAAGAGATAAATTGAAAGTAAAGCAAATCTTTGATATGCAAGTTGTTAAAAAAAAAGAAAGAAAACTCAAAACTCAACTCAAAAAGTGGAAAACATTTAAGAAAGCTAAGTTTTTGTGAATTTTTTGTAAATCACATGCCATGGGAAGGTTATTGTTATCATAAAGAAGAAAAGTCCCAGATTCACTGGTTTTCAATAGTTACACATAACTTGAATTATTTTGTAGTCCAAAAAATTTTGCACAAACAATTTTCCCACTAAATCCAACTGTTGAGACCTATTTATAATCCCAGGGTAAAAATCCCCAGATTGAAAATGGTAAGAATGTCTTGATTTTTGAAATGCTACATCATTATGCAAATGACAGGCCTCTTCTTCCACCAGGCGTCCACCTAGCGAGAAATGACAGCACTGTTCACTCTGACTCCAACTCTGAAGCTCAGCTCTACTGGCCGGTCCTGCAGCCCTCTGAAGCCATTCCTCAGATAGGTACACACATAAACACTAGACTAGCTTGAATGGTCTCAGAAACAGTTTCAGATGTGTCAGATGATGAAGAAGAAGTAAAACATTTTGAAAGTGAAAAGTAATAATAGTAGCAATAGTAATAGTAATATTACAGAATCATATCCAATGTAAAACTCATATTAAAATTGGTACTTAAGTGTGTGCATGTGTGTGTGTGTGTGTGTGTATGCGTGTGCACGTTTGTGTGTGTTTTGTGCACAGGGACCTATATGCTGAACGGCCTTGCTGGGAAACCCTGCATCAAAGCCACTGTGGGAATAGAGTACATTGTCATTGAAAAGAAGGTAAAGGCTGTGACTGGGGAAGCACTGTGTGGGTGTGCATATTTGTGTGTGTGTTGCCTCTATCAGGGTTGTTACTTGTTACCCATTTTTTCAGTTAGTGTGTGTTTGTGTCAGCATTGCTTTGTGACGTGTTTTAAGTTGGTTTCACTGTTGTAAGACAATGTCAAACTATCATCATACAAATATAACTGTAGTCATATTTTTGCTCAAATTAAAGAAGAAAGGGAGGAGAGAGGATGACTTGTGATACTGTCTTTCCTTTTTGCACACAGAAGACCTGGTATTTTAACCTGCAACCCTCCATGGTCAGGACCAATGGGTCCTGTGGCAAAGAAACTGCTGTTCTCTCTCTCACGCTGCCAGGCAATGCTGCCAGTCTGCAGCTCACCTTCAGAAAGGTCACATATCCTTCACATATTCTTACAATACAAAAACAATTTAGGAAGTAATTTAGATCATTTAGGTTTTTGCAACTCAAGTTCATGCACCAGATGGAATGAAAATGCAAACATCACATAAATAGTTTAATGATAGCTCCTAAATAGCCCAAAAATATTCATAATTTCAGCCATAATGAAAATAGAGGGGAAGACATCAAGTTATTTTATTTTCTATTGCTAGAGATGCTTTAAAATGAAAATAAAATTCAGCTTTGTCCAGAAAGAAAATGTTTATGAAACATGATTCATTTGGATGGAGCTTTAGTGAGTCCTCCAGGTTTATGTGTAGATGAGAGTTGTACACAAATGAGAAAATAATGTCTGTTTATATGGAAAATGCGTATCTGTTTAGAATTCAGGGGTTTCTGAACCAGTCTCTGTGTTTCTGTCCCCAGGAAAAAAATATTTTCTACATCACCAAGCTGACTGCTCACGTGTCTCCTCTGCCTGTTTGCCAAAGATGTGCCAGTAAGAGCAGACAGTGGCAGAGAGTGAAGCAGAGGACAGATTACACATGACTGTTTCTGTGATTTCAGAATAATAACCTGTAACTGCCCATGTCTTAAATTCCCTTCCTCACAGATAAGACTTACTCTGGCTTGTTGGACCATGACAAGTTGTTCACAACAGCTGATGGTCAGAGCTTCAAGTGCAAATCTGAGAATCTGATTTCGTTGTCGTCTGAGCTGAGGATCAAGCTGGTCCCTCTGCAGATGCAAGCCTTCACTCTGCCCAACGGACTCTATGGAGAAGGTGACTGAGCCGATCAGGTCTCATGAGTGGAACTGAATCAACTGAGCCAAGATGCTAAGTAAAAAAAACCTGAGGGGTCATGAAATGATTCAGAAGGATTCAAAATCAGAAAGTAAATGTTTCTGCATCCCATACTCATATTTTACATTTTCATCAACAAATACTTCTGTTTTGGGAAGTGCAAAATTTATACCACAAATTGAGACTGTCAAACTAGTTTTTAGTTACACATTTATTAACCTCTCGTGTTTGGTGCTTGTTTTCTATAGTTGGATCAGATTATGTTCTTGCCTACAACATTTAAAAACTCACTGACACTGGCATCTATACTTATCACTCTGTTTGGCGTCCAATTTGGTTTTTGCATAGTTCACACATTGGTTGTCACACATTTAAGCTGTCAAAGCCCATAACACATTTCAATATCTAAACCAGGAAGCTATGAAAAGATTATTTCAATCATTGTTGACTATCTTTATTTTTTGTCTTTATTACTGTCTGGGCCAGAGCAGGAAGCTGTGCCAGATAAAATAAATAAAACTTGATGAAAAGCCAGACTTGTGATCCTTTATGGTGATTGAAACGATAAGATGGGGCTTTTCTAGATTTATTGTGAGCTCCCCGTTGTTGAGGAGGAGATGTGGTTTTTTAAGGCTTAATGACATACCCCATTGGTGTTTAAGATCAGTGTGAATATCATGCAAAACAGTATGATGGAATAATAGGAAACAACATTTCGATAAGGCCTATGATGAAAGACAGTGAACTTGTCCATGCAAAATCTGTAACTGTTTTTGAACAGTATATCTGCTCTCTTGCTCTGTACTTGGCATGAGGGACTTGCAATACCTCAAACAGTTTAGATTTTCTCCAAATATTTTTTCTTCCATTAGATCTTCATCTTTTTACCCAATGATCTGACCCATGTTTATCTTTAATCATCCTCCTTCTCTCTTATGTTTCAGAGGTGGAGTGCTGGGCTGACTTTAACAAGCGAGTTGTTCCCATCATCATTGAAGCCACAGTGTTGGGTGTCATCCTGATCCTAGCGCTGACCTTCCTGTTCATCAAAGACCGTCGCAGACGAGGCTACGACAGGCTCTGAGCCCACTGTGAAACTGGATGCAGATTTACTCCATCTCATGGAATAATTTATACTCAATTACTGATCTCAAACTTCTTGTCCTCAAACTGTACTTTTTATTCAACAAATGTGTCTCATAATAACATATATCTGATATTCAAACTATAAAGCAAAAAGTATGAAGTGCATATTTCATTAACTCTCTTTGAAACTAGTATGAACCTTTATTTGTCTTTTTTCTGTTTTCACTGACTTTTATACACTGGGTTGTTGTAATATTCAGATTTATTTTATCTAATAAAAAGGAGAAACATTAGTTATTACTCTTAATTACACCTGTAACACAAATGAAGCAGTCAATTCAACTCTCATATTTTCATGAGTGCAATTATTCAATATTGACTGTAATTCATCACTATGCGGAGTGGATGAGGGGGCAATAAAAAAGATTAATAATAATAATGATAAAATAACAACAGTAATTAATACAATTTAAAAAAAAATCAAACATATTAAATATATAAAATATGAAATAGCTCCGCCACCTGTGTGACCGGGGAAACGCCTCCCCCTGCTGGATGTTTGTGGTCACTGCCTCTCCCTCCACACCTCCATATCAACGATTCTCATTGGCTGTCGACGCTACGAGTCCCTGGATAGGTCAAAATTAATATTACAGAAATTTAATAGCGTGTGGGACAGTTGACTATTGCGCGTGTGACATCGAAAAGCACCAACTATGTATCTCCTCATTAAGTAGAGCGGTTAGCTGCTGTTAAAGTGGAGACAAACCGACTATTACGGTGTTTTAGTAAATTACCACTTCGCCTTTTCACGTGCAGCTGGTGAGTCAGTCGGTTAGCTAAGCTAGCAGCTAGCCTCAGCAGCTGGTAGCTATGGCTGCAGTTATTCTGAGTTTCCCCACTCTGCAGGGTCTGAGGACCTTTACACAGTGAGTACATCCAGTAGTGACATGTCTGCTCTGTTCTTGTCTGAAACTGGGTTAATCCTCTAAAAACATATTCGCCATTGCCATATTTAGCTCGTTTTAAAAGTTTACCAGGCGGACCGGCGTCATCTCACGGCTGAGCTAACCAGATAAAATGCACTTTTGTGGCCACGATCGGATGTTGTCCTCCGGTGGTGGTGATTACTAACCAACAAAATCACGTTGTTTCTCTACTCAACGTCGGCGTTTCGATCAAATGTTTTCCATCCTGCGAACTACAGGAGATACGGATAAGACCTGAGCAAGGTTAAATAAAGGTAGCAGTTAGCATGGCTAATGTTGCTGGTACAGCGCGTCCAGACTTCAATGGCTACGATTGACTATAGCTCCGTTATTTACACTAGATCGCGTTTATAGACTTGAGCTGTTGTCCATGTAGCGCCTGTTCGGCTCTTCGCAGCAATGTGGGACTTTGTTGACAGCTCTCTCTTCTCTCCTCTGCTCAGAAAATTATCATGGACCAAAAGAGGCGTGAGGCTCGTTTCAGGAGGTGAGTGAAGGACAGGTTGTCACACGCAGTCACGACACCAACTCACTCTGCAGAACCAATGCTCCCAAACCAACCTTTTTCTATGTATGTGCTGCAATATAAGTAAATGTAAACTAATCCACTGTGCATCCCAAACCCCTGTGCAACACATGATGATGCACATATAACCTTTTTAAGCTTTATGCACTTTTTGTGGTTGAACTTACTGTTACTTGAATTAGTGAGGTAATAATGTGTATGGACAGTTTTTAAGTAAAGCGTCTGATTTCACTGATAGAACATTAGCTGTCAGTTGTTAACACTTTGTCTGCGGTGTCCTCACCAGGAATGGGACGGATAGAGAAAGTGCTGATTGCCAATCGGGGAGAGATAGCGTGTCGAGTGATGCGTACAGCCAAGAAGATGGGCATCCGCTCTGTGGCGGTGTACAGCGACGCAGACAGGCACTCCATGCATGTGGCCATGGTGAGAAGCTAGATACTCTTTTTCTCAAAAAAGCTTTCAGGTCTCTGTGTTCTTCCCAACTGTCAGCTTCGCAAGAGCTTTACAAAGAGACATCATATTGGTTATATTACAATTTTCTTACCAGTTTTTTTATGCAATCTATTTTTGCTTTGGTTGTTTTTTTAGGCAGATGAAGCCTACCACATTGGCCCTCCGCCCTCCCAGCAGAGTTACCTCTCTATGGAGAAAGTTTTGGAAGTGGCCAAGAAGTCTGGATCGCATGTGAGTAATCTGGCAATAAGAAGAATTCTTTAAACCATCATAGTAGGTATAGATTATAATGTTGCAGTTTCTTTAATCCTGTTAACTATTCTTAATGTTGCATATGCTTTTGTCACTATCACAGTTAATATTTCTGAAATCTTCTAAATGTGATAATGTGTGTAGGCGGTCCACCCTGGCTATGGCTTTCTATCAGAAAACACAGAGTTTGCAGAGGCTTGTAAACACGAAGGCATTATCTTCATTGGGCCACCGTCCTCTGCCATTCGAGACATGGGCATTAAGAGGTGACACATGAATGATGTATTAAAAAATACTTAGTGTCTGCTGAAGACAGTATGTCATTACATTGGCAAAATTTAATGAGATACAGCAAGAAACAGTTGAAGAGAAACACAAATGAAGTGAGGATAAGGCAATAATAACAGAATGTTGCTTTGTGCCAATTTTCAGCACATCCAAACACATCATGTCAGCTGCTGGCGTGCCAATCATTGGTGGTTACCATGGAGAGGACCAATCAAATGAAAGGCTGCAAGCAGAAGCTGCTAAGATTGGTTACCCTGTGATGATTAAAGCGGTTCGTGGAGGAGGAGGGAAGGTGAGAGGATGCGAAAAAGCTACAGTGACTTTGATGTGGGGTAAGTTCAAGAAACTAAGAAACTGTTGGTTTCTCTGTGTGTGTGTGTGTGTGTGTGTGTGTGTGTGTTTAGGGGATGCGTATTGCACGCTCAGACTCAGACTTCTTAGAGCAGTTGGAGTCAGCAAGACGAGAAGCCAGAAAGTCCTTCAATGATGACGTCATGCTGGTTGAGAAGTTTGTAGAGGATCCCAGGTAGCAAACACTTCACCAACTGCCAACTGGTCAGTCCGACTATGTTGTTATTTTCATGTACGTGTCATTAAAAAATTACCTTTTATTTTCTGTCTGTCTCCTGTAGACATGTTGAGGTTCAGGTGTTTGGAGACATGCACGGTAATGCTGTCTATCTGTTTGAGAGAGACTGCAGCGTCCAAAGGAGACATCAGAAGATCATAGAGGAAGCACCAGGGGTGAGTCCATGATGGTGGTCGCAGATATAAGGAACCTATGGTTTTGAAAAATGTATTCAGGTTTAAATTCAGGATATTTTGAAACACTAGTATGGAATAATCTCCTAAAAGGAACTGTATAAGACTGAGCATCTTTCTGTCACTACCATAGTGGCAAAAGCTGGAAAAAAATTTGTTGGTAGAACTTGCTATTGCACTTGTTTTAAATGAGGATAATCTGCTGGATATTATGGCTGTGATCATTTGAAAATGTTTGCGTCACCTGTTGACTGTATTTTCACACATTTCTATATGTATTTTTTCAGCCTGGTATTAGTCCTGAGGTTCGCAGGAAACTTGGAGAAGCAGCAGTTAGAGCAGCCAAGGCTGTCAACTATGTAGGTGCAGGTAAGTTACATAAACACCCACACACATCTGGCCACACTGTGACATCCCCTCAAACCTCATACACACATTACAGATTATATTGGCATATGGTTTGTCTTCCTTTGCAGGCACGGTTGAGTTTATAATGGACGCCCATCATAACTTCTACTTTATGGAGATGAACACCAGGCTGCAGGTGGAACATCCTGTCTCGGAGATGATTACTGGAACTGACCTGGTGGAGTGGCAGCTCAGGGTGAGAGGGGAGGGATGGAGAAAAAGGTCACAATATACTGACAGTGTAAAAATATGTTATAAGCATGGAAAAAAGTTTTACTGACAGAAACTTGATATGCTTTGTGAAAATCTCCTCCAGGTGGCAGCAGGGGAACGCCTGCCTCTCCTCCAGGATGACATCATCTTAAACGGGCACTCATTCGAGGCTCGTATCTACGCTGAGGACCCAAATAACGACTTCCTACCGGGAGCGGGGCCTCTGCTGCATCTTTCCACCCCTCCACCGGACCAACACACTCGCATAGAAACTGGAGTCAGGGACGGTAGGTGATCTAGATCACATGAAACAGGATTACGCACAAAGATCAAGTAAAAAGAGATCAGAAACTATAACAATGAGTACTTGTACAGCACTGACTGGTCTTCATCCATTTAATGATCTCCCCATCTGTTCTTATTGAGAAATTCTTAATGACCAGTCACATGTGATTTTACCCAAAAGATTAGAAAATTTATTAAGTGACTGCTTAAGATGAATGTAGATGGTGAAGGATGAGTAAGGGACAAATACAATTAATAACCATAATATAAAAACACTGGGAGCTTTACAACTGACTTGGTGTGTGTGTGTGTGTGTGTGTGTGTGTGTGTGTGTGTGTGTGTGTGTGTGTGTGTGTGTGTTTTTTTCAGGGGATGAGGTGTCGGCACATTATGACCCAATGATTGCCAAGCTAGTGGTGTGGGGAGAGGACCGTTCTGCTGCTTTAAAGAAACTGCGGTACTGCTTACGACAATATAATGTAAGACACACTCAGATGATATGGTTCATGACATGCAAATGAACCTCACTACGTGTGGGTTTTGATTGAAATTATACAACAAACAATGGTAAAAAATAGAAATTGTGGCTCTGTGTATTCACTTTCTTTGCCCACTTGTCTGCATCTGTCCCCAGATCGTGGGACTGAACACTAACATTGACTTTCTACTGAGTCTTTCTGGCCACCCAGAGTTTGAGGCGGGAAATGTGAGCACCAGCTTCATCCCCCAGCACTACACTGACCTCTTCCCCACTCCGAGAGCTCCCTCTGGGGCAACGATCTGCCAGGCGGCCCTGGGTCTGGTGCTGCTGGAGAGGAAACACACACAGGAGTTCACACAAGCTTCCACTGGTGAGGAGCATTTTCTTTGTCAGAACAAATGATTTACAGCTATTTGAAAAAAATACTATACTAAATGCACATGGTGTGTGATGTTTCAGACCCCTTCTCCCCATTTGGCTCGAGCAGTGGCTGGAGAAACAACATTGAGTTTAACAGAAATATGACACTACAGCTGGGAGACAAAAGTAAGTATCTTTTACACTGTCAGCCTTTACTGCCCCCTAGTGTACAGAAAGAGAAAGAAGGTAGAGCACAGACGGGAGGAAGGAAAAAAAAAAAGGAGAAAGGAATTGTGATCATCAGAATCAGAAGTAGTATAACAGCTGAGGAGCATTTTTGGAGTTTGATTTCTACTAAGCACAGACAGACTTAAATCACAGCTCAAGTAGGGCTGCGACAAGTGCATATTTTTATAATCATTTATTTCTTAGTTCATAAAATGGTGAAAATGCTCATTACAGGTTTTTAGAGCCTAGAGTGACAACTTCAGATGTGACATTTTGTCCCTTTTAAAAAGCTTAAACACAAAGAGATATTTAGTCTACAAAGACGAGCATCAAATTCAACATTGGAATCACAGGAACCAGTAAATCAAACTGCTTCAATAAGTAATTGATTTTATGTTAACGGTGACGATCAGAATATGCAGGTTGACGTTGAGGTTTGTCATTGTCATATGCATTAGAAGCACTGTGTTGAGCTGCAATGGGAAACCTCCCTAAACATCACTACGGGCCACATTAAATGCACAATGAAAAACAAAACCTTTGAATAAACACATTGCTTTTACAGTCACATATAATCAGACTGCACTCACCAGCATACATAGAAAGCCTGGGGCAGAAAATATACAATAAATATCTGTAATAAACATAGATGTACATGGATTTCTTTGGTTATTTTGTGGTCTCAAAAACATTTGAATGTTTTGAATATTTTAGAGGAATAGATGCTGAGAAGGATGAGAGTTAATTTGTATTAAATTGGTTGAAGAACTGAGATATTGTGTTAGTTTTATGAGGCAGATCAGTGCAGTTGGGTTTGGCTCATAACTGTGGAGCTGTTTCCTTTAATGACTGTTTGAATAATTAAGTTTAGAGCTGCTCTGGTCTGTGACAGTTTGGTAATGAACTCGTATTCATTATTCAATGCTTCTATTAAAGTTGTCACTGTAAGGCCAAAAATAAGTGCAGTGGCTGCTGCCGCTGTGTTAATGTGATGATGATGACGCTCAACTTTCAACTTGGTGTTTCTGCCGTCTATGACTCCACAAACTTTTTTGCAAATATTTCTTGTCTGTGTCTCCAGAAGTCAATGTGGTTATCAAGTACGACAAAGATGGAAGCTACAGTATGCAGGTGAGCTGGAAAACAAGTTCCCTATTTGCACTGAAACACTGTGTTTTTAAGTTTTTGTTTTAATGTAAAGTACCAATTAAAAATGAGCAGTTCATTTTTTGGTATTTAAAAATGATTGTTTAATCTAGTTTCTATTTATTATTTTACATTTTTTTTAATCTTTTACACTTAAAGTAGACACCTGTAAATTCTCGATAGGATTATTAATTTAAAGTGAAAGTAAATGTTAGAGAAGAAATGCACCAAAGTATTAACTATATATTAATGACATAACTTTCAAACCATATATGGAGTGGATTGTATTCATCATATATGGGTTTTCTTTCAGATTGGGGAGGAGGTGTACCATGTGACTGGGGAGGTAGAGGTTGATGGTGGAGTGTCATTCCTGCACTGTTCTGTCAATGGAGTGAAGTCCCGTCCCAAACTGGTGATCCTGGACAACACGGTCCACCTGTTCTACACGGTCTGTTCCTCACACTGACAGTGGAAACACAAACTGAGTGAAAGGTCATCTCAGTATCCGTGAAACTATCATCAATTCTCTTGTTTGGTTCAACAAATGGTCCAAAATTCAAAGATATTTAATTTAGTATTACATGAGACAAAGCAATACAGCAAATGCACACATTTTAGTAGCTGGTACTGCAGAATATTTAGTAAAATTGAATGAAATTTTTTCTTAAATCTAAACATTGTACGTTTTAACCGAGTGGACTTATGCAAGTGTGTATAGTATAAATCTAGATTAACAACTGTCTTCCTGAGCCTCAGCAATTTTGAATTTGTACAAAATGTGTATTTTGTTTATTAGTCACCTGTTTATATGGATTATATGAAAGCTGCAAATTCACACCATCTGCATTCAATTTAAAGAGAAATGCACTTCACCTATCACTGCACAAATTGTCACCTTTCACATCTAATGACTGGGAACAACCGCTCAACATCTGACATGAGGGGGAAATTAAAGTCTGTTCAAATCCTCTCACCTCAGCCGTCAGTGAACCGTCGCTTCTGTTTCGTCTTTACCTCTTTGCTGCAGGAGGGAAGCTCTCAGGTGTCGGTTCCGGTGCCCAAGTACCTGGCTGGTGTGAGTGGCTCTGGGGCTCAAGGTGGTGCTGTGGCCCCAATGACTGGAACCATAGAGAAGGTGAGTTTGGTTGTATCAGCACATAAACTGAAAAAGTAGCAGTGAATTAAATTTTTGTCGTAACAAAGAAAACTGTTTCTTTAGGTCTGGAAGATAAGTCATCATATTAAATAATGAATTGTAAATCATATTTAAAAATGTGTGTAAGCCTTAACATAACACCTCAGTCCCGTAGTACACTGTGGACAGACAGCGTCTTATCCTTTAGTTTGTGGAGTCTATAATTAGGGTGTCCTTATTCTTGACCTGTCCTAAAATATAAAAACAATGGCTGAGGTATATATATAAAAAAAAAAAAAAAAAAAACCCAACAAAAAGCTCAACTGTTGTTTTGTTACTTTCAAGACCATTTTTTTCCAGATCAAGAGGCCTCAAAACACAACGATTCTATAACTACATAGAAAAACCCACCCACATCTCATGGTTCTTCTCTATCAGCTTAAACCAGGACTTCAAGGAAGTGGTTTAACTTGTTAATTAGAGGCTTCAGTCCTTTTTTGATGCGAGTTAGATGAGAAGGATTTGTCAGCGAGAAGCCTGGCCCGAGCCAGAGCCTGGCTTCCCTTGCTTCGTGACTCTGCTTTCATATTTATCATACAGATGCAAGGGTGGTATCAGTCTTCTCTGGTGGGATCTAACATAAATGTACTTAACAAAACATTAAACTCCTCTTAAGTTTCCGAGGTCAAGAATGGCTCAGAATTAAACTGTTACTAACTTTTACTTCTTCGTTGCTTCGTAACAAGCAAACTGATGATTTTACTGTCTTTATGTTGTAGCAAGTAGCTTTGGTAGGTGTATTATAAATGAATAATGATTGTTTACACTACTGATGATAGAGGTCCTCTGTGTAAACAAATAAACAATCGAGTGCGTTGTGTTCAGGTGCTGGTGAAGGCTGGGGATAAAGTGACTGCAGGAGACCCGCTGATGGTCATGATCGCCATGAAAATGGAGGTGAGCGACTCCTGCTGGCTCTGCCTCACACACCTTCTCGCCTCTTAATCGGTCTGAGTGGCAGGTACACGCACCCTCTGCTGAGTTTCTGTTAAAGCCAATCTGTCGTTCATTTTCGCCTCTGCAGCACATGATCCGGGCGCCCAAGTCAGGAGTGATCAAGAAGGTTTTCTTCAGCGAGGGCTCCCAGGCCAATCGCCACGCTCCCCTGGTGGAACTGGAAGAGGAGGGGGAGGATAACGGGGATGGTGGCAGCCAGTAAACGAATTTGAATGCACACAACAAACAACCGCAAATACACAGACTGGTAGCAGAGAGGTGGAACTAGTTACTGTGACAACCAGAGCATCCAGCATTAGATAAATACTTCTTAAAATGCAATTCAGGACCTGAATCATCTGTTGGGGAGTGACCCTGGTTCAGTCTGGATTGGCTGAGACAGATACTGTACCCAGAATGCATTTAAGGTGGTCAAAAACATCTTAAGTGACTTGAAATATTCCCTGGTTGAGGTTGAGTCAGTAGGTAAACACTACACAGATCAGTGATAAAGCTGCCTTTCACACAACAGTGTTGCCTTCAGGTTGACTGCTACTTTCTTCCTTGTGTTAATATTTTTCCGTTATGAGTGAATCAGGCTTTTCTTCCTCTGTTTGCATTTGTTTTGCATTTCATTGTTTTTTCTCCAAGTCCCTCTGCTAACGTGTTGGTTTGTGTCAGTGGTGTGGTGTTTGTTGATGAATGTGGGGAGTCCTGTCCTTTAGTTGATTTCAGTTTAACGCACTTCAGTGAGACTGCTCTCTTTACACACTGTGTGTACTTCTTTACATGAACACAGTGACAAAACTAAATGTATAAGCAAATTTGAGGATGTCAAGTGATAAATTTGACAAAAAACTGGTAGAATTATACTGTAGTGGTTTAGGAATAGTTACTGATAACTGGGAAAATGTCTCATTGACCTTAAATTTTCACATAATGCATTATGACTGGTTTGTGTCTTGCTCTGCCTTTATTGTCACTGCCCAGTGAAAACCTTGATTTTCACTATATTTCCTACACTTGCAGATGAGTTAAAGGGTCGCACTCTCCCTTACAAGGCGAAAAAGAAAATCTCCTACCACTTGTATATATTGTAAAACTATATTTAAACGTGTGTTGTTAAGACATGTTGTTAAGACGTGTTGAGGCAATGTGGTTTTCAGTGAGCAGTGACAATGAAAGAAAAGTAAACTTAATATATTTTTATTGTGGGGACTATGTTTTGTATCGGGTGTTTGCCCTCTGAAATCCAGACTGAGAACTGTTGAAGTGAGTAAAAATAAGGAGAAAGGCAGAAAACACTCCAAAAAGACCTTATTCCAAATTATGCCGATACACATTTGTGGTATTTTTGTGACCAGATTTGGCTCTGGCTTCAAAATAACCCTTAAAGGATGAAATGTCGGTCAGAGGGAGCTTTAGACGGGCAGATGGGTTTGCTTGTGTGTAAATCCTCCACGAGTCCAAGTGATGTACCAAACGGACGACATGTGAACTTGACCTGTTTCTGCCGATCACTCTGCTCTGACTAACTGTGCTATGAGGCCTTGTAGACTAAAACACGATTATTTTGTAGATATGACAGCTGATATTTTTTAAAAAAGGAAAAGACGATAAGAGACTGGTCAAATACTGTAATAAAGTTTTGTCAAAGTACACACAGCAACGTCTTGTCATACTTGAGCCACTTGTTTAATGTTGATGATTTTTAATCTTTTTTTTTTTTTGGCTGGTTAAACGTCTTGTCAGGTCTGTGTGGGTGTGAACAGACTCGGAGTGACTGGTGTCTCTTCCCCCCCCCCGGCCTCAACATGGACGAGGTTGAATCTCATCAGAGTAACTGCAGACAGCTGTGTGGCTCTGCAAAGCCTTCACTGTTGACGCGTGGAAATGTGTGCGACAGAACTCGTACAAGTAAATGGCAGTGAAGTAGAGAAAGGTGCGAGTGTAAAAACAACCTCTGCAGCACAGCAGGTGAGGCTTTATTAGATCAGCTGGTTGTCAGTAATCTGTAGCAAATGATCAGATAAGCGTCTTATACCTTTTTAATCATTTTTTTAATCATGGTTTTCAACCATGTTTGATATTTTCATGTTCAATTTATTTTCAAATGAGTTCTCAGTCCCTAAAATGTGAACGTTTTCTTTATATATAACTTAAATAAGACATTCTGAAAAAAATATATATGAATGAATATAAAACCTCAAATAATCTAATACAATTTAAAAATTCAGCACATTATTTTGAAATGTTTTTACCCGTCTGATGGTCAGACTAAGTAAATCCACGTTTTGTGAATTAATTTATTCTACTTTTTGTCAGACAAACTGGACAGAGCCAGTAAAGCTTGGCTTCATATATTTCGGAGCCAAAAGTGACATCTTTTCCTTGCGTTCAGTCCAAAACCCAGTTTTACACAACAGTAAAGCGGCAAGTCGAGTTGCACCAGCAAGTATGTGGTACATTTACTTGATAAATCAGTAATTAAAAGTCTTGATTCCTTTGTTTATCAGGTTATTGGCTAATTGTTTCAGCTTGACTATAAACAATTTTTAATAAAAGTTTAGTTTTAAAGGTGCCAGCTTGAGTCAACATGTAAACATTTTCACTGAACTTTAGTTGAACGTCCCTTTTCACATGGTCATGTAGGTTGTTTCTCTCTCTACTTCCTGCTCTCTGATATAAACAACATGGTGATTTCTCTGGAGTTGTTTCTGAGTCTTCAGCTGTCGTCGGTTTAGTCTTGGTCAATTTCTGTCTATTCTCTCATATTGGAACATTTGATCGAATGAAGCCAAACTCTCGAGACTTGTTTCTTAAAAATGTATTTATTCTGTAAATAGAACCGCATCTTCATAAACATGAGCTATAAGACAGATTTACTGACAAGAGGAGGAGGAGACACATCAACAGGTATCAGTCAACAGAAGAGTGATGATGGTGGTTTATTAATCGCCTGGTGAAGTGTGATTTACTGATGAGGAGAGGGAAGAAAAATGATTTGGACAAACTGCCCAGCACATAAAGATCTGCAGCCTCGAGTCTTTTCCTGGGCGATGCTGAGTCACAGGACGTTCTGCTGTGGGAAACCGATCAGTTGACATTTTAATTTCGATTTCTGCTTTTTTCTGATTTGATTAAGGAAACCTTGATTTGATTCCAGTCAGCAAACAGTGGCTGAGTTTTCCAAGAGCGTCTCTGCACTGACGTCACCTGCCACCGTCTCCAAAATCACCTCTTCTACACAACTTGACACGCAATGAAGATTTTGTTTGACCCTTGTGCACCAACAATTTCTGCTAATTGAATAATTCAGGATCAAACTTCAGGACAAATATCACAGACATATAAAGACTTATTCATCTTAATTTCCATCTTGTTTCTCAAGCAGCAGCCAAATATGCTGATGCTGGTCATATTCCATATCTGGCCAATATTTCCAGAAGCAGAAATACCCCAAACCACGTCTGTAGACAGAACTTAACAGCTCCTCATGTCTTAAATATGACATCCAATTAAACTGGGACGGCGCTGCTGATGGATGATCATCATCTTGGTGTGATAAAATATTAACTGATCATTTTTTTAATTATGTGGCTGAGTAATCTCCCGCTTCTAGAAATACCCCAGAGGCCTTGTAGCCAAACCCTGCTGCTGGATCTCAGGTGACGTCAGTGCTGCCATGTTTCTGAGTATCAGGTCTTGGGTGTCACATCTACTCTTAAGAAAATTCTAATTTCTTAAAATGCAAAATATCAGTGTTTTTTGGGCCACAATTATATTTGATGTGTAAAGCGTAATCTCGGTCCAGGAAATGCAGTTATAAAAAAACAGAAACCCAAAGTGTTCAGACAATAAATATTTAAAAATTCATAAGTAATCCTATAGATTTTAAACCACGGATCATTATGATAAACTTGCTTCATCTCGCTTTTTTTCACAACCCCCCCCCCCCAAATTTCTTTTTTCACCCTTTTCAGGATGAACAGGGCGTGGCCAGTCATGTGGTTGAAACCCCTCAACCTGACATTTTAGAATAAATAAATGTGTGAATGTGAATGTTTTCCCATTTTTGTTGTAATTGATATGGATCTTTTAGTTTTCATTTTGATCTTATTTTAATCATGTAACCAATTGTCACAGTTTATATTTCTATTTATGCCCAATATCTGCCCATGAATAAATATTAACCCTATTTCGTCTTGAACGCGCTGGGTTTCCGTAGGTGAACAGAAGGGGGCATCAGAAGTGACTGGCACTGCAGGTGTTTCTGCACAGCTTATCTGCCTTTGGCCAGGAAGGACTCGTGTCCCTTCCTCTGCCATCTGCTCTGCCATCATGTCGACAGTCACAGTGCAGCAGTGTCACAGCACTGCAGAGAGGTCAGTGCAACTCAGATGGATTGTCCAATTGAGTGAATATAGTAGTTTTGGCAGGTGAAAATACGAATGTTAAATCTTGACTTGAGATGTCGCATGTGTGAATATCAGAAGAAAGTGATATTTACTGTACTGATGTCTGCCACATCACCCAGCCCTGTCCACCACTACATGTGCATCAAAGCATCACCAATGATTTTACAGTGTAAAGGATACATTTTTGAAGTCCATCTTAAAACAACATCCAAGTGCCTGTATGTACAGTGAAATAGCATCTGTTTGCTGCAATTGTTCCTTGTCGTACCGACTGTGAAAATCTTTCTTCTCTTCCACTTCCAGTGGAAGTGAAAGGGGAAAAGATGAGGTCATTTAATCAAATTTGACCCATCATTTTTAATGTATTAAAAGAGTACTCTGGCTTTAGTATTGCACATCCATGAAGTTAGATGTTAAGGACAGATTAAAACAAGTACTGTCAAAATGAATGCAGCAAAGGTGAGACTTAATTTCCTACTGGTAGGTGATAGCTAAGCTGTAGTAATGCTGGAACCCACATTTCCCATGTTACTACAGCATTGTTCATTCGACCTTCCCAGCCTGTTAAATGTCCTCATCTTTTCATCTTTCATAGTCCATGCTTCCAGCTCAAAATAACTAATCTTTTTGTCATATTTTCCAAATCCAAAATCAATGACATCAAAGATCTGTTCAGAGCCAGAGGACAGTTTCAAACATAAAATGACCCGTCACTGTAAAATCTGTTTTACATTAACATGTACATTTCCTCCTCCAGGTACAGATAACAGACATTACTGGTGAATCCAAGTAGACATTTTAATAATAAATGTGAGGTTAAATGGTTAAAAAAGGCTATTTCCTGTGTAAATGTGGGCTAAGGTGCTTGTTGAAAATAGGATTTAGAGCAACAGGATGATGTTTAGTATCTGTTGGATGGAGTGATGTAACGGGAAGTGTCCTTTTTAAATGTCCTGTAATATACTAGCATCCTGGTTATTTCGTTCAGGCCAAACAAAGAACTTTGACAGATGTTCAGCCTCCTGGTTATAGATCTAGGATCAAGGTAAACACCTTTGGAAGTTGCTGCATTCTGGTCGTTTACACGACCCACAGATATATTTAGATATGTGAGAAAGGTTAAACACAAACGAAGAAGAACAATAGACATTTTCATTGTCAGTTGCGCCCATGTGAACGGAGGATATAACAGGCCCAGGTATGCATTAAACAACATGTAGCATGTAGAAAAAAAACATCGAGTATTCAATGAATTGACAAGCATACAAATGACAGGTACACGTCTTCAAACAGTAACCACAGTGCAACAGAAACATCCTATGACTCTGTGTGTTCCCTGGGTGAGCTGAGGCATGTACTGGTCATTGTTGTGCGGTTCTTGATGTCAAGTTTAAAACGGTTGTCTTGTGGGATTTCAACATTACACTTCTGTCAGCTCTCAGTCACCCTCTGGAGTCAACAAATATAACTGACGCGATTTTCCTACTTTTACCATTTTTTTTTTTTTCCCCAAAGAAAGGAGCACACCTATGTCAAAGTGAAACATTTGACCTTTAACCTGGTGGCAGGCATGGTCACTGACATTGTACAAGGGCTTACAACAAAGCTAAGAACCATATTTTCTTCAACCGACATGGCTGCCATACAGAGAAACACACGAACACACACACTCACTTCATCAACAGGTGGATAGAAACACACATGGCAAGAACAACATAACAGCAAAAAACATGATTCTGATGATTTAAATGGTGACAGACGAGCAATGATTTGAGAGACAGAAGTGATGAACAGAAAGTGTTTTTTTGATATGCGACTTGTGCAAACGCTCTGCTTTTCTTTTAATTTCTGCTGAAGCTTAATCATATTTATCTGATAAATCTCTCTCTAAGGATAAAAACATTCTGCTGTCTGCGGTCAACATGCATTAGCCGTGATTTGGAAAAGCATCTCACCATTAAAGCCGTTTTTGTCTTCCTGAAATCAACCATTATCTGATCAGATACCTCGAATTTCATCTGTAAAATTGTTCATTAATGTTGCCTGACATCATGGTCTGTGATGCTGAGATGCCTTTGCTAACCAGGCTGAATGAGAAAAGGCATTCAAGGGGAACCAGTACAAAGTATCAACAGGCTTTAACAGCTTCTGTCTGCAGTACTTTCAAATAATCTACCAACAATATAACCTTGCAAATGTATGGCTTTTTAAACAGACCACATCTGGTCTCCTTTAGAGCGACGCACCAGGAAGACAGGCCTGAAGAGTCAAAACGAGAAAGCAGCACGAACAGTGATAAGTCTTCTGAACAATATAAGCTTCTGTATAATCAGGCACAAAAATAAACACTTTCTCTGTTAAACTCTGTATCCTTTGGTCTTTGGTACCACAGTAGAGATGTAGCTCCATGTACAGTATCGAGGGATCACCGTACGTCTGAAGGGAAAAGGATAGCAGAACCGCTGGATCAGCAAAGGCTCTGGATGCTACAGGATTGTGGCTGCTGATGATTTTTTTTTTTCCTCTTTCAATCTGAATTGAGACATGAAAGTGCAGCAGTGGCGCTGACAGCTCAAAGAGACACCCGTGTTAGAAGTTTATGTTAACAACGTGAGCATGGGCATTAGCTGCTGGCAAACACCTCTGAGATGAATTCCTAATTCCTGCTGAGCTTCTGTCCTGGTTCAACGTGGATTATCCTGGTTTGTTGTGTCATCAAACCGCCTCAGTCTTGCGGTGAGGCCGGTCAGCTTGACCAAACCAGCTGGGTTATGTTGCAGTCCTCAGGCTGCAAAGCTTCAAACAGGGGTAATGCCTGACATTAGCTGGAGTTTGTAGCAAAAAGTAGGTCCAGACAATCAGGAATCTCCATCCTGTGATGAGTATGTAAGACTTTAAAGGTCATATTAATGCCAGCTTCAAGAAATAAACTTTGGCAACTGTTTTGAAAATGAAAAATTGCATGAGACAGAAAACTGGTCTGATCTCAGAGGGCAACAACTGAGCTGATTAATTAAATCAAAGACTCACTCACTTCTTTAACTGTTTTTAAAGAGTGAATTTAAATACGTCACTGTTTGCAGCAGGAATCTGATACTAAACTGCTGACTTGATCTTTCAATAGGAGGAAGCCCACAGATGTCCACTTCATGCCGTGTTGACTTGATCCACAGTTTAATTTCCTGTCATCTTGTAGCTCCCACCTGACCTAATTTTCAACCTTTCTACTGAGAATTGATTCGCACTGCGGCGCAAACAGGTGGAGGATAGAGCAGCCTGCTGCAAGGAGCCGAGTCCTTTGGTTTCAAATGATGCAACATTTTCCATTTGAGTCTGTTTTGCATCCAGCTGCATTGAGTGAGTGAACTGAAGTAGGTTTATAAAATGGTGGCAGGAGTGTGGGGGTGTGATTATGACTCATAGTGGAGTGGCAGCCCCCTCCCCCTCCAGCTCTGTGCGTTATGGTCAGTGCCCCTGGGAGTCAGCAGTGGGTGGCCTCGATGGGTGACAGCGTCAGGATGCTGCGATCGTTGGAGTAGAAGTTGTCCATGTCACTCCAAGACCTGAAAACAGGCAGCTGAGGGTTAGGAGACTGACGCAGTGAGTGAGTGTGTGTGTGTATGTGTGTGTGTGTGTGTGTAGTGCCAGTGGGCTCGGCTGTTTAACTAACACTGTTGTGCAAAGATTCTGCACAATCAGGCTGGAAGAAGCAGAGAAGAGTGAGGGACAGAAAAGTGAAGAGTTAGTAATGGATGTGATGGTGTTAGTGATGAATATCAAGTCTCTCCTCATTTATACACAACAAACCAGGTCACCACCGCTACCAGGGCAGAGAAATAAATTCAAAGACCCTGGAAATCAATTTTAAGTTATAATAAATTCTGTCATTACAGTTTTTCCTGTTGTTGGTTTGAAGAGCTTCATCCTTATAGTACTTATAAGGAGTAGAGTTTTTAAGTGCAAAAGACTTAGAAAGAAAAGATTCTTTTTTTGATTGTTTTCAGTTTGTTTAAAACGGCTACCTGGAGGTCAATTATAGGCAAATTTAACATCACACACCCAGAGATGACAAATCCCGTGGCCACTTGACAGGTAAATTGTTTTAAAACTATAAATCAAAATATTAGAGAAAGTACCCCAGGAGACAGTTTATCAGTAATATAATCAGGATGAAAGCACACACACTCACACTCTTTTGGACCTATCTATGCCCTGATGCAGATCAAACAAAAACCAGGCTGGGAAAAAACAATCTGGGTATATCCACTATGTCTTACTTGATCCATTAGTGTAAAAAGCAGTAGCGTGGCGTCAGAATAGATCTCTGTTCTTGTACAAACCACGTAAACATATTAGGTGGTAAGGTGGGCTCACGGTTTAGATCTAATAAAGCTTTTCAGTGACACCCCATCAGTATTGTGTGACGGAAACAATGTTTTTTTGTGGCAAAGACACAAACACTAACCTACCCCTGTTAAACAACCCATTTTGCTTGGTCTCTTTGCTTGGTTTATTTTAAGAAGTGGGAGGAGATGAGGCGAGACTTGAGCTACTCAATCCATGGATAGAAGTCAACACAATCACCATAAAGAGAAATAAATAAATGATAAACAAACACCCATAGCATTCTTGCCTCATATCCACTCTCAAGATAACCAGGATTAGTATCTGACTTTCTGCAGGTAAAATATAAATGATCAAGTTTAGCTATTTAAACATCTTCACGTGAAAAATGGGTACAGTGCCATACCATCTTCTTCCACAGTATTAAATATATTTATATAGTATCATAGTATCAAATAATACTACTGATGTACTGCACATTTCTAATTAGGCAACATGATAGAGCCCTTGTAAAAATAAATAAAACCTTTTCTGTTAGCATAGCAAGCTGGGTCTCATGGAAATGTCTTACAGCAAGAACACAATTTCAACCTTTCATTAACAGCTAAAAACATCTTGAAGCTAGGTGGCTAGATCAGAAAAAAAATACAACATGGTTTCATCATGAAAGTCACAGCTCGCCACTGTTAAAGGTCACAATAACCAAACCTCCACTGCACTGACTCATATCAAAGTTGAACCAGTTTTGATGATCAGAGCGCTCTACCTCAAAGCACCAGCAGGGAGGAGCTGAGAGGCTAAGGTTCATAGCCTTCATATGCTTAGTTCGAACAGTACCTCCATTCTGGCTGCTTCACCCGATCTTCACAAGACTGCACGAGTAAAGCCTGACATATGTGCAGCTTCCACACCGGGACGCTGTTTCTGGCTGAAAATATGATTTGAAAACTAAAGTCAGATTTAACGATTTTCTCTTTTCTACAACTGTACATCCACATTTCTACGTGTATTGTAATTTCTAAATGTCAGTTGCTTTACACTTAATAATTCTCATGAGCTTTAATTTCACACTGCTCTCTGAGATGAAGACAACCGTTTTAAGACCTGGTGAACAGGACAACCCAGAGATTTTAAACAGGCTGATGGTGGTTTGACTGGAGGCACTCGCACGTGCTACATCACTGGCTCGGCTGTCTACCAGGGCTGAGGTCAAACGGAAACATCTCAGTGCTAAAACCATCTTTGCTCCCCGGGTTATGACAGAACAAAGAGGACGTTAGCACCAAAACACTTCTGGGATAAGCCAGTGGGATCATGAACCCAAGAAAAGAACAGAACAGGCAGATTTCTGACAAGATGGAGCTCACAGGGGACATCAACAGTGCAGGAATAATTAATCTGGAAGGTCGAACAACATTATGCAGATTTCAGACACAGAGGGACAAGGACACAGAAAGACAGAGGACAGAAAAAGAGGAGTGTGTGGGGGGCACCAATACATACAGGTTTACATTGTGTACAAAAACCAAAGGCAATAGCAGCCCCCATGCAACAAGACAGTCTGGGCATTATTGTTTTGATGTCTGTAGTGGACAAGGCAGGTGGAGAAGGTAAGCTCCGCCAGCCCAGACCACCCCAGGCTATAAAACAAGCATACCCTCAAAGTCGGCCTCTTCTCAGAAGCACACATAAGGCTTCAGGATCCAGTAGAAAAAGACAAATAGATACAGGAAGTAGGGAATAAAATTTAACTTCCCAGCAGCCTCTGGTTTAGGGTCCCCATGTTCTAGAAGAATAGCAGGAGGAGCAAGGAGCAAGTCAGACATTGTCTGAGTCTCCATCCAAGGATATTTTTATTGTAATGCATTGAAACAGAGAACATCTGTTGCAACTTCTATTAAAAATTTGAAGGTATAACCAAAAGGTTTTGAAACAGACTGGAATTTATGTTATGTTTTGTACTCAAATAATTGCTGCAACCAAATACTACCAAATATATTTAAAAATATCAATGTCTGCTTTTTGGAAATGCCAATGCAAATGTCTCCATAATCTGAATTTTCTTTACCCACATTTCAAAGGTCTGAGAGGAATTTGTTTGACATTTGGATGGAGACTCAGCTGCCGGCATGTGACAAGTACACACGGGGAATCTATCTTGTTATTTATGAAAACATCTTTGACTCCTGACATCCATGTCTGTTCCTGCTTTGTCGCCCCTAGACATTATTCAGCTGTGGCCAGCATTCAACGCCAAGTCAACAGGCCAAGTCAAGCAGCCAGCTACAGTTGGGCTTCCAATAAATATCACATAAATACTTGTATTTATAAGTATTATATAAGTTGTAAATATGCTCGCTATATGTTGCCTCCAGCCACTATTCATATAAGACTGGATGGTTATATTCCCTTACCCCTATGGCAGTATCCTAGCATTAAGGCCAAATGTGGGCTGAATCTCACAAGTCGCTCAACTGCTCTCTGTGGTTTTCTGCTTCATTTCCTTAAACCGGAAAATGAAGAAGAGGAAAAAGAGGGACGGACAAAGTTTTGTGGTAAATAGAAGGTGGACAAGGAAGTAAGGAGGGGTGAGAAGAGGGTAGATCAGAAAGGGAGAGGAGGGATAAAAACTAAACCTGCAGATTTAGCCCCAATTCTATTAGTAGAAAATGTTTTCTTATATTTACAGCATAAAGCATACCTAAGCAAAGCATTTTCCTCATGTTCATTGTTTATCCTTCTCAGAGCACACTTAAGCTGCTGTTAGCTCAACTGGAAGAATCTAATTGGTTACTTCGTGCCAAGGTCAGAAAACAAATCAATCATTCCCACAGGAACAAGTTTATCTCAACTGAATCATGCATTTAGTGGTAATTTGACTCTGAAATGATGGGAATAGTTTCCTTTCTTTCAATGAAACAACCCTGAAAACAAGTGAAATTGATTATTTTGTGGTGTAACTGAAGACCACTGAATGGTGTAAATATCAAATTGTAGGACCAAATTTATGCTGGATCAACTGGATGAGCTGGAGTTCAAGTTGTCATATAATATGGCCTAGTAATAAAATTATAGCCAGTTACAATGTTATGTTCCTACAATAAGATTACTTATAAAACTGCTGTGTGCATCAGATGTGACTGACTGTGATTACACAGTCCTCTACTCAGCCACAGAGTCTGCAGGTTGCTGAATAGAGAGGGGGGAGGAACAGTGCATGCTGTCATTACCTTTACAAACACACAAACAAGTCATGAATGAAAAAACATGCATGCCCACACCACCTGACTGTGCAACATCTACTGCAAAAGGCTCACACACAAAGAACAAGAATGCTACATCTTCATTACTGATCTGATCAATACTGAGAGTCCCAAGCTGATTTGGGGAATATTGACTGCTCAGCAGAAAAGACTGATCAGGTCAATTAATCAATGACCCCACTGTGTCACTTGGATTCAGGTAAAGAGACATAATAACATTGAAACTGCAGACTGAGCAGACCAAGAAACTGTGAACTCAGCTTACTTGTCTTTAAAGCTGCACTGAACAAAAAAAAAAAATGCACTGAGTGAGCGCTCACTTTGTGCAGTAAACACACATCATATTTTATTTATTTTAACCTCTCACAGCCAATTAGTTAAAAATTGGCTCTGGGGTAGTGGCACTTTTCTAATTAATCAAAATAGCCAAATGCAGCTTGAAAGCGAAGTTGCAACATCCTCCCACTTCTGAAGTATTTTCACATCTCTTCAATCATTGGTTCACTCTTTAGAGAGCTACATTTGGTGTTTGGCTCATATATGATTTAACTAGTTAACCAACATCTGGCTTCATCTCAAGTGAAGAAGCCCTCCAATGAGCAAGAGCAACTACTGCAACATTTTGAAGTCAACATAATGCTAGTAAATTAACTTAAAAATTGACATATAGACACCGGTGTCATCTATTAAAGTGCATTACAGATTAAATAGTTTTCTTTGAAAACTGCTTAATCTCCCATTTGGACACCAACCTTTGATTTAAAGGTAGTATTGAAGAGAAACAAACGAGAAAAACAGGACAGAAAGAACAACAGATAACAGCACAGATGATTAGGACAAAGACACATGGGCTAATAGACGACCCACCCTAATATAGACAGACAAGACAAGTTACATACTGTAGTGTAATACTGAGACCCGCTGAGTGTCTGTATATTGCAGGTGGTCTCCATTCTACAGGTCTTAGTAAAATTACTGGGACCCAAATTCTTTCTTGCTAGACTGCCAAACGTCCACATCTGCATGTTATGTAAAAAGCATGGCCATCACAATCTATTCAGTCATTGGTCTCTATGGTTTTGGTTACAAGGTATACTGATGTAATGATAGTATACAACTGTGGAAATGAGGTTAAGCACATTTCTGTCAGGTTAATCAAAACATTCAAACTCTCTGAACACGGACTTTGATGAAAATAAGAAACTCATGTCCATGATGGCTTGATCCACACATCTTCAGCCTCTACCCTCTCCTTCAGCTGCTTTCCCAAAGTCCTGCTAAGCCACACCCTTAAACCAGTCTCTATCACCGTCAGAAACCCGGATAAACCATGGCTGTATGCTCAACCTAGTACGAATCGAAACAATAAAGACTTACAGTACAGTTGTAGCCACATTATGGGCTATAGCAGTCAGGACTGCAGCCCAAATTTTTGAAACCGAGAGGTGGTGACGGTTCATCGGGATTCATAATCATTGTTTGGTGTCGTTGTCGTCCTCCCCACCTGTTGCTGCGGCTGGATGCGTGGCAATGGTTGGCACTGGCCTGGCACTGCCCGGTCATTTGCTCCAGGAAGTGGGCCAGGCGGGAACAGCCGCTCTGTCCATGTTGGTAGCAGCACAGGGACTCCACACAGCTGAGAGCCTGCGCCTGGGGGGCTGATAGAGACTGGAGCAAGGTGAGGAGGGGCAGAAAAAGAGCAAGAAAGGGTGATATGAAGAGTTGGAGAGTGGCAAAGGTTGGGAACATAGAAAGAGGACAAATTGAGAAAAAGCAAAAGGAGAAGTGAGTGGACAAAGAGAAGAAAAAAGAATAAATTAATACCAACACAAAATAGTTTGACTGTCATGTTCTGACATGATGAAAAGGGTAACTGGAGGATGACATATTGCATGCTGTCACAAGAACAATGATATACAGGGAATTATTTCAAACAAACATACTACACAAGGGGCTGAAATGTTGCAAATATAAACATAAATCATACAACCAGTAAACAAAGAAATAACAAAAAAACTTTTCTGTAATGAGTTTTTTTCGCTTTCTTCCAAGAGTTGCTAACAAGAATATACCATCCCCATCGTGCTCATGTAATCCTATAAACCTTTGACTTGACCATTATTTCTCTGCCACGAGTCACGAACCTGTGCAGTATTATAATGTCAGTGCTCCTTCAAAGCAAGATGACCTGTCTCTGTTGCAGTTCCTCTAAACCTCAGACAGTAATATTTATAATGAATCACAGAGTCCAATTCACATCCTGTTGCATAAACTAACTGTGATCCAAGGACACTCAATCAGCTTCCTAGGCAGTAATACAAGCCAAGCTCTTTTTCACTTCCTTGCCCTCAAAACTATATTCTATTAGGTTTTATGTGTTTAATAATCTTCTCTTTGCACAAATTGAAGAGCTCTGTCTTGGAATTATGTTAATTAAAATATGTAGTACATGTATTTACATACAAGTTCAATCAAATATCTAGGAGATCTACTTTCGCTTTGTACTGGATGCTCCAGAGTGATCATATGAAAATGGATCAAAGAAATAAGCCATATGCTATCATCATCTATCCAGATCTTCTTCCATCATACATGTGTTATCCAAAACTAACTATTGTTAGTTCTCATGCAGTTACAGTTAAAAATAAAACTTTCACTGCTTCAGTGAATAAGGCTGACATTGTTTGTCAAAGCTGAATGAAGTTGCTGCCTAGAAACCTGTGAGATCAGGTGTCTATGTTGGGGCTGAGTCAGCACTGGAGAGTGAGTGTGCGTGTGTTGTGTGTGTGTGTAGGAAAGGATAAGTGAAGAGTGGAGAGACAAATAGAGGAGAGAGGGAGAGTGTAGGGTTACATTCATGTAGTTTGCATCCTAGACCCTCCTTTTGAGCATAACTCTAGATTAAATTTAGACTAAATATAGTGGCCCACCTGATTTTTTAAGTATATAAATCAGCTTCAAATTGTACTTCTTCCTCTTAGGAATTACAGGCATTACTGATTCTCAAGATCAGAAATGTAATGCTCAAGTACAGCAACATACTATAAATTCTCTCCAAATTTCTGTGCCATTGGAGTTTTGACCATGTTAAGTTTCTTTCAGCGTATGGAGAGCTACTTAAACCCCGAAATGCTTCTTTACGGTCTAGAATCAGCACATCAGATATTTCTAAAATGTGCTTTTGTAGGAAACATTTCTCAACTTTTATCATTTGATTTTTTCTCCTCTGTTGTGGCCCAGAATTGTCTTATTTTGTGGCTGAATGCGAGACCCATGTATTCTACACATGGCTTTTGGCTTGTGATGTTGCTGTTTCTCTGCAGTAGAAATTGGAGACACTGTTGGCATCAAACCAAACTTCTGCTTCTTGGCTAGGAAAACCCAGACAGCACAAACTGAATAAAATTGACAGTGTTTTGAGTCCTTGGATAATAAATGCATGGTTATGCTTTTCCTCTATCAGAACATATTGTCTCATTCTATTTGAAAAAAGGCATACAGATTTATTCTTGTTACTGCAACACCAGAATAAACTTAAACTCTGTTGGTGCAAAGAGAAAAGATGAGGTTGGAGAATGTGATTATTCCAAACACACATTCAGTCCAAACCACAGAAAAAAAGCTGTAACAACAGACCTAACACAGCTTTAGCAACATATGATAATGTTCAAAGTATTTGTTGGTGAAGTGTCTTTGGTGTTTTTGTGTCGGTATGAGTGCATGGATGATAAACACTGTTGGTTTTTCATTAACTCTAAGATGACTGATTTACCTTGGTCTAACCAACAAAGCATTATGTCAATAGCTGAAGCAGCAATCAGGCACCACAGAGACAGTGGTAGGCATGGTTCAGTCATGTTAACAACATGACTGAGAGAGTATCAACTGAACTAGCTACTTCACCACTGCAGTTTCTGAGGAACCATTTGGTGCCAATACTTTTTTAAAGTTCTGTAGTAGTAGAAACAACATGATACTAAAAGCAAAACCAGGCCAATCCATGTGATTCATAGTTCTCCAGCAAACAGAGGTTTTCTGAGAAGACGCAGTGAAATCTATTAGTGACATCGACCCCTGCCTGATTTACTACAGTAGGGGCTGAGTTCTAGTACCATTCATGAGCTTTGTCGTTTCATATTAAAACATGATGTTGGTTCACGCAACTTATATATGGCACTGACGAAGCACTACTACACTCTGTATGTAAAGAAAACAAAACACTGAAATTACAGAGAAAAGAACTAATAGAAAAGACATTTAAAATCATACTTAAAATTATACTTGAAATATGAAAAGCATTTTATGAGATATCAAATACTTACAGGCTGATAGTGAAACATCATTCAGCCGTCAATATGGAGTGATGATATTAAATATGGTGGGAATAGGTGGCTGAACAAAAACACAGCTACAACAATGGAGTCAGCATGCCAACAGCATTCTCTCTCTAAGCTCTGAACCCAGATCTGACCGGTAACATTGAGGGCTGATTTAAGACCAGGATAGGGAAAGGATGGGATGATCATGGTTCTGTAGGAAGGATGAAGTCAGTCATTTCTAGCTAGAGAAGGATGAGGTTATCCATGCAAGCTTAAGGGTGGATGGAGTTGATCATGATTGTGTGGGAAAGGTTGTGTCATTCATACAGGAAGTGAGACCGACAGGGAAACATACAAGAGTAATATCTTTATATATGAAATAAAAGGGCAGTGTGGGGGCAGTTGTGACATAGAGCCATGGGAGAATGACCAAGGTGCAGGTTGTTTTAACCAAGCATAAGGATTGGTTGACTGCAGCTGTCAGGGGGTACAGAGGGTTGGTTGGTCCTCAAGTGAGGCCCTATTGCTGGCAGTGACAGTACAAGGGAGACGATGGGAGTGAAGTACATGTATGGTACTACCTAGGGGAGCAGGGGTCTTGGCCGGGGGTAGCAGGGGGAGGATAAGCAGCTAGCAGGTGCCAATTGTCCTCCCCTGGGCTCCGCTGGGCTTTAACAGGGTCATATTCTGGGCTGACTGAACCCTCACCCTCTTCCATCTGAAGGACACAAGATGCTTACAGTGAGCCCTGCTGGTCAGTCAAACAGCTCAACCATCAGTCAGCTAAGTAGACTGTTGGTAGGTCAGACATCAACAAAGCAACATAACGAGTAAAGCCAGCCCGTTAACTAACCAACCACACTGCAAAAAATATCCACTTTGGATTAAATTCACAGTCCACAATTTCGAGAATGGAGTCAGATAATTCCCTTTTTAGGAAGATTCTAAAAGCTACTCTATGTGCTAAAACAGGGCCTTATTATGGGTGGATATGTTTTTTCAGTGCTGCTTATTCACCAACCAGCAGATAAATTAGTCAGTTAGTAAGCAAGTGGTCAGTCTGTCAATGTCAGTCCAGGCTGCACTGTAGGGAGGCAGTTAATTCAGGACATTTCCAACCCTAACTCTACAGTGGGCTCCAATACACTCAAATGCCATTCACAAGTGACCTCACTACCAGTCTACAACATGGCAACAGGGCTGACAGCACGCAGGCAATTCCTGCTTTTTGTTACAAGACACTTATGCACAACCCAGGTCCCATTTCCCTGCTGTAGATCTGAACCTCATTTTAATTGCAACTACGAGATAATCATAAATCACTGCTTGAGAAAATTTGAGCAGTTTGATGAGGTCACTGGGGGAGGGCTGTAATTTCTCACAAATGCAGAGACAATTGAACACTGGCAAGAATGCCGGTAAGCTCAGAAACAGCTGTAAAATTGAGCAACAAATGAGCAGAAAGAAGCTGCAGGCATACCAAATGTCTCAAGGGAAAAAGACTCTTAAAAGAGTAAATATATTAGCATCCAAAGCAATAAACCTGCTACTAAATCTATGAGAGCTACTGAGTAGGCAACCAACAGGAAGAGCCCCTCTAGGTTTTTCTGTGATTAACTCCCTTTAATCTAATTATGACAAAAAAGACAGACATACTGGAATTCCTTCTACTGAACTGAATAAAATTGCATTATACAGCAAATTAACACGAATGCATCTATCTTGAATGTGGTAAGGGCATCTTGTGTAGTTCTACCTATTCAAAAAAACAAATTATTCACAAGTGAAATAGGATTGCTTTGCATAATGAGCTTTACGCGTTATTTTACCATCATACACAGGAGTCTACAGTTTGTTTCTGCTCATATAGTTTGTGGGATGGGACCTGCATCTGTACTATTACTTCCTTGGAATATACACTTAGTTTCCAGTTTATTAGGTACACCTTGCTAAAACCAAGTAATATAACAGCCCTGCAATAAAGTCTTGTGTTTAGTTTTTGTTAAAAGACTTCTGGAAACTTGATGAAAGTTAATTTAACTTCATGATCATTTTCAGGCCAGTTTTGATACATTAAGGTGTTTCTAAAGTTTTTTCAGTTCCCTTTTATATCAATGAGGGTTAAAAATATGACCATAGCCTAGATGACCATCATCATTAAGTTGCATTAGGCTGAAGGTAAGACTTACAAGATGTATTACACTATGTTAGTTTTTGCTAGGTGTTTATACTGGCAACTAAGTGTAATGCAAACCATTACAAACAATAACCATAACCTACACGTTTATAAATATTGTAGTCACATTTTCTAGCCAGTCCTTAAAAACTATATAAACTAGCTTGTTACTAACCTGAAATACGATACAAGAACGCTAACCCTACGTATTACACAAGGTTTATTTACATGACCTTAGACAATCCAATATAAGCAAAACTACTAATGTGAAATGTTCACTCGTCAAGACAGAGGATGTCCAAGACCATGGATTTTCTCTCCCTCAAAGAGAGCTTACACTATTGTTTGCATTTCCCTTGAAGGCTGTTTATATTGATACCTACTATGACAGCTCCAGATCTTAAAGTCACCAGTTTAAAATAGCTATGATAATAACACAGCTGTCTTTCATGCTAATAATGCGACAGTATCATGCTTCTGTTCAAGGCAGCCCAGACCAGTCCAAGAGTCTGTCATGCAGCTGTAGTAGGTTATGAGTCTTGTCCTGTGGGTCTGCTGAAACCATGCAGGTGGACAACCCTAAGCAGGGTGTTCTCAAGTGGTGAAACCAGTCTGAGTGCATTTGGTTCAGCAGACATTAAGAAGATGGACCATGCTATAGATAAAAGGGATGGTCTGATGGGCTGCACCATGCGATTGAATTGTCACTCAAACATGAACTTGGCATGCCAGACTGTGGCTGTATGACAAATCCCCTGGCGGGAGGTGGGTCTGGCCACATGCTCTGATTTGGGACTAATGCAGATGCAGGATGTCAGAGTCAGAAGTGTGCTTTTTCAATTATTCCTCAAGACACCAAATAGAGTCCATGTATAACAACATTGCTATTACAGTGTAATGAGTGAGAGGGGAACAGTCAAAATTAAGCCAATGAGGAGGAGGAGGGAGGTGGGAGGAAGGTTAATGGCAGTACCACGCTGTAGCAGGCAGGAGTGGTGGAGGTCTCAGGACACCATGTCAGCCATGCAACACATGCAGCGGCTGAAATGCTTAATGTCACATTCTTCTGCATTGTCTCCAACCCCAAAAAGCCCAAAAATATTTTTAACCCCCAATCACTGAGAATGCCGATTGGCTTATCCAGGGCATGCAGTCACAGACATGAAAGAAGAAGCCGAGTTCCAACACTAGCAGCCCACATCCTGGGAGAAAGTGCACTGCGAGTGTTAGAAATGGGCCTAAGTAGGACTAAATCAAGTCCAGACCTGGGAGAAGGAATATTTCAGTATTATATGAATGAACATAACCAGGAGTGCTTATTCCATAAAGTGATATCTCTATTTATAGGGTTTGTCCTAGTTAAGATGTAAGTGAGATTTAATTTTTTGACAAACATCTTAACCTCTTCATCACTTTTCACCTTTCCTTTAAGAAATCTTTTTAAGAATACTGTCTGTACACAATCTGACATGAGTGACAGTTAATGTCACTTCTGAAAGCTACAAGAGATTAATATGGAGAAGAATATCAAATTAGGTGTTGGAAGTGTTGTGTTTGAATTTGAAAGGTAATGAAGACATTTTATGTAGAATCAATCATGCTTTGTTACTGTAAGTGTAAGCAATGAAGTACCAAAAAAAAATGCATTTTGTAAACACGATTCATTGATTGATTGATAAACAATTGTTAGTTGCAGCCCTAAAATGCATATTTTCCAACTAATGGAAAAAAGATTGAGCTTAGAGACAAGGACAACCCATTTGATGCCTGACTATTCATAGATTTCTTCTGAAGAAAGCACTCCTGGGATAATTGTTTTATTCAAATTGATTTTTTAAAGAATTTTAAGCCCAGGGCTGAATAAGTCTCATCTCTTCTACCTAATTTTGCCCAGCTGGCTCTTGGCTCTGGACAGAGGCTGCAGAGCGATGAAGTCATCACCTATTGCCACACGATTGGAGTACATCTACACCAGGAGCGTACACAGAGAGGACAAGAGGAAGAACACACAGACATAGAGGTTAGAGGTTAAGATCTCGTACATACACACATTCAAACACACCATTCATACTGACCCAATCTCAGAATCACACATACATACAAGAGACAAAACTGGACAAAGAGCAGAAACACACATAGGAATGGCAAAAGCGGCTCTGTTTTTCTGAGGAACGATAGGAGAGAAGCTAAAACGTAAACAGTCTCCAGCTGGACAAATCAGTATAATAACAGTGTGGGTGTGCTGAAAGGTGACCATGCATACTGTGTGTTTGTCTGTGTGCATGTGGCTGTGCATACTGGATCAAAGGGGAGTCATGCGTTGTGTGTGTGAGCAACTTAACACCATGCTGTTTGTGAAAAGAAGTGGCTTACTTATGACCACAGACGCTGAGAAAATAATGAACTACTGGAACAATGCGGCACAGAGAACATTTTCTCTCCCTGTCCAGAATCCAGAGTTACATTGATATTTTAGTTTATTTTCTCCCCCCAGGCTCTTGTCACCTTCCAGGAAACATAATTTCCATTTTTGTAAAACAAGTAGGAATAAGTATTAAATCTAACACAGCACACAGAAGACAGTTTAACTACTGAGATGTGTTTGGCCTTCCCTGTGCCATTTCATTACTTTTCACGAGTTTTATTTGTAAATCATGGCCTGCAGACCTTATAGAAAACCCACACCAATAGAAATTACTTTGTGGCCTTCCCAATACTGGTACTAACACAATTAAACAAAGTTGATATGATTTGTGATTCCATTACATTAACCTCATGATTGACGCCTTTATGCTTTTTGGTAGAAACTTTTGTAGAGAGTTATCTAATACTGTCTGACTTCTTTTGTTAGTCCTGTCTTTCTTTGCATTCTAGCTTTCTTTAAATCCTGGTTTAGTTAGCTAAAATAATGCAGATGTCAGTCTGTGAGTGGATGCCACTCACACATCCAAGAATACCAAAGACACTGCTGAGAGCAGAGATAACTTTGACTTCAGTAACTTCAACTTAGATAACTTAGACAACTTCGGAGAAAAACAAAACATCTGCCGTCCCCAGAGTAGCTACAGCAGACTGAATACCACGAAAAAAAGCAGGATAGTACAGAAAACTAAAACTAAAAAAGTTTGAGTATTGCTTTTACAACTCTCCTTGGAGTCAGGCCAGCAGGGTTCAAGGCATATGAAAAGCATGGAAACCTCTGGAAAATGACAGGTAAATAGACAGATCTCTTGCATTTTGAAAAAAACCAAAGATCGAATATTCCACTTTATATAATGGATGGAAAGCCCCAAAATTCTGATCCCACTCATCCCTATGTTACCTGACTCTTCTGTGTGCTGGTGGGCTGCAGATGTCTGTAGAACACCTTCTTCACCACGTCAGGAAAGAGGCATGTTATGACAATGATGATAATGGCAAACCAGGCCGAACCACTGGACAACAGCTGCACGAATACAAAGTACATGTCCTGGGTGTGGAGGAAAGGCCTGAAGGGAGATGGAAGCAAACACTGGTTACATATTACAACAAAAGAAGAAACTATTTTTATATCAAGTTAGTATGAGAGCTGACACAGCCAAAACTTTTCAAGTAACAGTGAAGGTAGGCTGCCAGTCTTCACTGTAAATTCATGTCACACTGGCAGTTAGTGCTGTCCTCCTTGAATGATTTTAGTTTTCGCAGAAATCGTTAAAAGAGGTGATGTCCGATCACAAATATCAATTACGATCCAATTCTGTCAGGATGGCTCCTACCAGTCTGGGTTGACTGGATTGTGTAGTGGTTACAAATTGATCTGATCAATCCAATACTCTAAGATAATCACAGTTTTCTTAGAAAGCCCCAAGGATTTATCTACCAAGTGACAAGACAAGAAATCTGGTGTACATCAGCCTTTTTCATCCAGAACCCTATCTTTGGACTAATCGCTGAGTAAGTGCACATTAGGCAGACCTATTTTACTGTAAATCAATTACACTTTCAAAAGTAATTATGAATGTTGCAAAAATATTGATAATTATTCTAAAGTACACATAAGCTTGACAATATTTCAATAAACAACTTGTGTTCAAAGCAACTACTCCTGATCTGACATAACTGTGAAGAATCAATTATCAAAACCTGAGAAAATGTTTAATTGTTTTTTTTTTTTTTAACACCTTCTCCAGAGAAGTGACTGAAACATGCTGCTAATTAACTGACAGCTGTTGACCTAAGTGAAGAGCAGGAAGTCTTTACCAATGACTGTTGAATTAAACATGGTATTCACTCAGAGGGAGAGTCCCATTGTACTTTTAGGTGCAGAGACAATTTGTCTTTTGTCTCACTACTACTAGGTACTAGGTATTCAAAGTCATGCAATAGTCACTGCAGGCAGAATAGTTAGATTATGTACTGCTCATATTTGATTTGCAGTCAGCAAATACAATGATTTAATGTTCAATGTTGTTTTATTTAGTACAACCAGTGTTTATGTAATTTAATCTCCTTGTCATTCTGCCTCATGGCCATTGCAGATTATATTCTAGCAAATGTAAGAATCTTACTTTATGCATGTTAGAG
This sequence comes from Rachycentron canadum, assembly GCA_038496675.1. Classification (NCBI taxonomy): domain Eukaryota; kingdom Metazoa; phylum Chordata; class Actinopteri; order Carangiformes; family Rachycentridae; genus Rachycentron; species Rachycentron canadum. The sequence goes on along the minus strand of CM076656.1, from coordinate 3,885,437 downwards.
AGGTTGCATGCAGAATCTTAGTGGAAGCGTGTATATGAACTGTGTAAGAAGCTGCTCTTACCAGATGATGCCTCCATAGAAGAGAGAGAAGATAAAGTAGAAGGCAATCGAACCCCATGTCACAAAATGGTTCATCCACGTCCAGAAATGAGTCTCTAAAGCAAGCTGCCGTAACACACACAGACACACAGGGAGGGGAGAAAAAAAGCTAGGTGTAAAACAATGAAATATGGAAAGGTAAGGCATCAATAAACTACACCTCTCTGCCTCAGTGCTGTAAAGAGAGACCTTGACCCCCAACCTGTGATAAATAATCTTTTCCTATTAATGACGACTGACATCATCCTAATACTTCATAATGTACTGTATTTCATCCTGGGACTCAACAGCTAATGCACACATGGACCATCATCTTCGAGCTAGATGAAGTATTTTTTTAACTACTAGGGGAAAAAACACAGACTAACAGCCCATCCCAATGAAGATGCAAGCTCAATACTCATTTACCTTTTATCTTTGATTAAGTTGCCTGACTCCTGAGAAAAATACTGGTGAGTTTAGTTTGCTACAAAATTGCTTCAACCAATTTGGATCTCTGCTGTTCTGTGCTACTCTGGGTTTTCTGGAAACAACTGCTGATGCAGTATGAAAACAAACCACTCCCAACACTAATAGTAAGTATTAAACTATGTGAGTAAATTCCAATAAAAACGGTACTTTTGAGTACGAATTGTATGAATTGACATAACAGACTAAAGTAAGGTATGAATTGTACGTAACACAATTCATAAGAAAACAGGCTACCTTGTTTTGCTGGTCAGATCAGGTGTAATTTACCTTTAATGTGACAGTGATGACCATGACAGTAAACACCAGAGTTCCAAATGTCCAGTTTCCAAACATCTGTAAGACAAAAATAAAAAAACTCCTCAACACTATTACATTGCAACAATAAAGAAAACAACTAAACAGTGAAATAATGCCTGTGCCTAAACACATGGATTCAAATTAATCACAATTTAATAATTTAATAATATGGTATGACAGTGGGGTATTAATACTTGGATACAAGTAATCCAAAAAGTAACTCGAATTTCACTATGAGTCATGGAAAAAACTGATTCTTACTTTACTGATTATTATTTAAAAGCGTTTAAAATCAAATCACCAATCAGGATAAAAATCAGGACACACTTGAAAAGATGAGCAGAGATGTGGAGTAAAGAGAAAAGTTCTACCAGACACCAGCCAGAGTTAACAAGTTGTGCAGTATCACGGTGCTGATAATGAGACCCTGCCCTCCGACTGTGTGACTACTATTGGCAACTCCATGTCTTTTTATGAGAATTACTATACTTAGGGTTTGGGAGCTGTGGGGGGCATTTTTTTGTTACCAGCCAATCCAAGACCCTGCTGGAATCTGAGCACTGAAAGCTAATGGTTAGTGGCATATGATGCATCTACAGAGACATTCAGGGGGGCAGACAACTATTCTGGGGCCTAAAAAGGAATTAAAAAGAATTTTTGTTCAACAAACTGCATTGTTTTTTGGTTTATTTTGTTTTGTTTTTTTCTTTTAAACCAAAGTCCTTTACAAACTATGCTGTCTGCTGCTTTTCTTTCTCTATCTACATGCTATCTTCAGCTGCAGTCTCCTTGAAGCATCACCATCTTTTAAAAACATGACGAGGAAGGACCTCTCATTAACCCCCAAAGGAGACATGCATTCATCTGTGGAGCAGACTCTTACCAGCTGCCTGTTAGCTCGCAAGATCTGAAGACATGCACAGCATGAAGGCAGAAGGAAAAAGAGTAATCAACAAAAGAAAAATACTAGCGAAAGAGAGCAATAGGAGTGAGTGATTTCTGAAATTCGAAACTTAAGACAGACTGAAAGACAGAAAAAATATGCACAGGGATAGAAAAGAGAAGGAAAATGACTTTGTGAAGGACTGGAGACTCAGAAGATATGATATAGAATTTACTTCTTAACAACTGAATGACAAACATGCTCAAACTGTAATAGAAGCAACCAGGATATATAAAAGGTTGTCAAACAAAGAGACTGAGGAAAATGAGGGAGAGAAAAGCAACATCCAAGGAAGAAGTGATTGCAGATTTACCACCAGGTAACCTGTCCAATCAATGACAATAATTCATCAAAACATCCACGCGCATACATACACACAAATAGTTGTCTTGCATTTGTTTACTGCCAAACATTTATTTCCTGATTTCTAAGATGATTTTGGGAAATTCTCTCAGCTGGGATTCTACTATACAATACAAACATAGAGTATATCCCACAAACACAAACCTGTCCATTGCCCATGAGTGTGGTATCTTCTCCCATCAGTATGTACGATCCAAAGAAAAAGACAAAGGCGTGACAGAAGCCCAACAGAGTCCAGTACAGGAACGTCCGAAAAGACAGTAGAGAGTTCTTGCTGATGTCCCTGTATGTATATGTCAATAAATTATAAATCATTTCTAGCAGTTAAATATACTGATTTCTTTTAAAGTATATGAAAACTAACCAAAGCAAAAAAAAACAAACAAAAAAAAAAACAAAACAAGCAATAACCTTACCTGTACAAGCCAGGTTTATTCTGCAGTACGTGTGGATGGACCAGCTGTTCAAACAGACTGTACACCAGGATGGGCAGCGAGGTGAAGCAGATGTTGTACAGTGTCAGATAAACGCTGTCATACAGAGTCTGGGATGGACAGAGACAGTATTCACTCAACACAAATGTATTAACTAAAACTGAGCTTCCCAGCAACTTGAACATAGTAGAGAGGGTGAAACATGGAATACAAGAAAAACATTCAACTGTGGAAACACGTTTGCTGTGTGCACGAGACATGTTATTGCCATATTACATGTTGTTATATAGCATAGCCTTTGTCTGTATCTCTGCACCACATGCAGTCGAATATCTTAAAATGATTTTGCAGCACTGATATCCTCCTTGTATAGGAGCACAGTAATAACTTTAATAACAGACTAAAGCTTTAGTTTACCACATTCAATGTCAAGTTCTAGTTTGATAAAATATATAAAAAACTACTTCCAAGTTCAAAAGGCATGTTGCAAAAAAATTTAAATGCAAAAATGAGAGATTCACTATTTTACCATCAAATTAAAAATGGAAGAGATGTTCTCAATTAAGTAATGCTGTAAAATGACCTAAATGAAACACTGCAACATCAAAACTGGGACAAAACACCAATATCTAGAAAAATTAAGAGAAATGAAGAGATAAAGAGACTTACTTGTTGTGAAAACAAACAGAAGAACTGGTATAAAAACTGGGGCGTGATAAAACACACATTCTAGAAAAGACAGTGAAGGAGAGAATGGTTTAAAACATTGTAGTGAAAAGAGGTATGGCTGACAGTGTCACTGGAAACCTCTTTTTGAGCTCAGTCTTACTCTCATTCAAGGAATGCATTCAAATCAAGAAATTAAGAAAACTTTGTAACAATGACTATTTCTCACCTTGTAGAAAAAGTACTGTACAAGGGTAGCTATTCGAATGTAGTAGAAGTGACCGTGGACCAGCAGTAGTTTAGCCAGGAACTTAAACCTGGCAATTGCATAGTCACTGTTTCTCACGGCCTGACGACCTTCCTTCCCCATAATACCTGGGGACACGCGGAGATAAACATTAGATATTAAACAGTGGAATACAAAAACAATGGTGTTTATGGTTATGTCTTGCATGCTGAATGTTTACCTATGCCCACATGGGCTTCCTGTATCATACTGACATCATTGGCTCCATCTCCAATAGCTAAGGTGATGGGTTTATCCGGAGAAGTTTTTATAAGACGTACCACCTGGACACAACATAAAAATATTGATATCAAACACAGGGTAGGAATAAGGGCTTTGATATCATCAGGTCAGAAATAAATATGATTAAGAGTGATTTAATAAGGTGAGTGGCCTGCGTGTATGGCACAGCACTGGTACCTTAGCCTTCTGCAGTGGGGCCATACGGCAGCACAGCACAGCTGAACAGTTTTTACACACTTCCATAAAGAGCTTCTCGTGTTCTCTCAATGCTAAAGACAGACTGGCCCCATCCACGACTAACCCGTGCTGTATCACATGGTCTTCCTTTATCCTGGGACCAAATGGAATGGAGAGAAACAGTGTGAAAAGAATATATATATTATTTTTTTAATAGACAAATATATAGATTAATCATTTTGCAGCACTTCTGAGCTGTGTCATCATTATTCGTTTTTTAAGATGCAATTTTACTCTAGAACACGAATATAGAAATTAAATATTCAATGAGTTTTATAGCTAAAATATACAAATGCACTCTTCATTACAGTAATGACTTCCCATAACAATTATTACATAATTTAACCAATCAAATGTTGCATCATCATTCAGTCTACTTCTTAATTTTCTTGCAGATTCTTGTTCCCGAGAATATCGACTTGGACAATGCACAATGTTTGAACCTTTTTTAATTCTGGAAAAAAAAAAAAACCAAAAAAAAAACAACCTAATTTTAAGTTAAGGTCCAGATGTTTTACACTGATAAAGAGATGAGTTAAGTAACTGATATCCAAAAAAAGCCAAATTTACAATTTAATGTTATGAAAATACAAGATTGCAATAGCAGATGCATTTTAAAATACAGTTTGTATTTTCTATGTATGTCAAAAGGAGAATGACACACTCACCTCCTGGCCAGTCTACGGAGCTGCTCAGCACACTCGTTGTCAGAGCGTTGCTGAAGGAGCTCCAGGATGTTCATGGTTCTGTGGAAGTGGCCACAGGACAGGCTGACACTGACTGCTGTTTCATGCTTGTCCCCTGTCAGCACCCATACTTTGATCCCTGCCAGCCGTAAAGCCTCAATGGTCTCCTGCACTTTGTCTTGGAGTCTGAGAGGATACGGAGGAGAAAGAATGAACATGATGTGCATGTTTTATGTACTGTATTTACAAAGTTTCTAGACAGTCCTATATATAATTACATCATAGTGAGCCCCAGATGGCATGAACCTAAAGGAAACTTAATTCTGACTTTAGGTTAGGTGATGTAGCTAGCTGGCATTTAAACCTGTTGTTTATTGCTGTGGAGTTAATGTCGTCACGCCCCGGCTTGTGAGTAAACTTCTACTCTTGCTGGTCTGGTAAGATGAATGTAGGGTGTAACTCTTTACATTTCCAGATCTCAGATCTTTTGACAGAGTTCTTCAACAGATTCAGATGAAACTAAAGGCTGTTGGCATCCATGGCTGCTTTCATGTTACCCATTTCTGATCAGAAGAAGAGGGTGAAAACTGTCTCTGAATTTGGGTAGTACTTTTTTTTTTTTTTAGAATACTTATCCATTTTCTGGCCATGGTTAATATTCCTAATTAGGTTGATAGACACTGAATAAGATGTAATATGGCAGATTTACTTTAGTCAGTATGAGTAAAGTAAATCTAATAGCCATATACTGAAAAAAGGAGTAATTCTTAGTCTTGTCTTCCATAATAGAGGAGATCCTCTGATTGTGCCTTAGGAGGAAATCGTTCCAGAGACAGAGCAGCAGAGAGAACTGAGAGAGAAAGCAGAGAGATAAACAGAGTGGGAGAAGCAAGAGGCTTATGTGTGGAGCAGATGGTAAGCGGATGCAAACACATATCAACATTCATTCCCAGAGAGGCTCAGTGAAGTGACATCTCCATCTCCCTGCTGACTATACATTGTTTGTTTGTTTGTTGGAGACTCTCCTTCTCACTGCGTTTATTTATTTTCTACTGTTATATAATGTCCCTCTACTTCTTTTATGCCAAAATATTTCTAATTAGCATAACCTAACAATCTATTTTAAACAGTGATCATTCAATTGGTTATCAACTCTTCTGTAGCTCCAAGCAACTATAGGTCTCTCTGCAAACATTTCCTCTCAACTGTGATCATAAAAGTGATTTTCAACAACAGAGCATTAAAACATGCACATAAAGCATTGAAACATTAATTTAGTAACATATTGCAGAATTGTTGTTGAAACTAACCATGTTGATATAAAACATAAGTTTAATCCAAACAGTGGCGATATGTTATTTACTCATCGCCAGTGGCAAGTATATATATAGACACAAATATTACATAACTTTGCGTCTTACTTTATGTTGAGCTGGTAAAGGAGCTTTTTTCACCTGTATCCTTTGGTAGCTTTACTTTAAAGGAATAGTTTGATGGTAGTGGGAAATGTGCTTATTTGCTTTCTTGATAAGAGTTAATTGAGGAGACATGTATGTAAAATATATTTAAAAAAAAAAAACAAACAAAAAAACAAGGGAAGTGGCCAATCTGGCTCTGCCCTAAGGAATAAAAAATAATCCACCCAACAGCACCTCTAAAGTTGCATTAACTCACACATCATGTCTAACATATGGTAAGCAGCTATCTTTTCCTTTGCCTTCATAGTTAGCACAGATAGAAGAGTCCCATCAATGTTTCTATCTCTATGTCAATAGGAAAATATTTTAGCATTTCCCAAAACCTGGAACTATTGATTAACTATTAACTATTAATGCCTAACCTACTAACCTTTTAAGAGTCACAAACTCACAGATCACAAAATCAGCCTATTCATCAACTTAAAAAAAAAGTATGTCTGTATTACAGGCCACCAAGGAACAGCAAGCATAGCCAATACTCCATAGTGTTGTTCAATTTGTCCTACATCAGTGATGCGTGTTTGAAAAGCAGTGACACTTAGCAAAGCTTCCTTCATTGTATTTGAAAGTGATGAGATCCAGTATTTAGCAAGGGCATTACTAATATATTCCAATTTATTCTTTAAACGTCCATACTTGTCCTCGACCCCTGTTGCTCCCAGGAGCTGTAGGTCTCTCTCAATGTAGCTGAAGGCTTCCTGCAGTCTCTCTTCCCTCTGCTGCAGCGCTGTGCGGGCACTATTTAGACGCCTGTCCACATCGATGTACTCCTCTGGGCTGAAGTGGCGACATGCTACCACCAGGGTCCGCAAACCTTTCTACAGTGGGAGGAGGAGGATGGGTGATGGATAGAGGAAAAACAAGAAAAAGAAGAGTACATAAGAAAAAGATAAATGACATTAAATGATAAAGGTAAATATAAATGTAAGAATGAAAGAAACAACAGTAAATGTGCGAAATTGAGAGGGTTTGGGGAGGAGAATGAAGACGAATGAAAGAGAGAGAGAGAGAGAAAAAAAAAAAAAAAAAATTATCAAAGCTTTAAATCAGGGAGCCTGCCTGAGGGGCAAACGACCACAAATCAACCCAGTATAGTGCACCGACTCCTGGGTACCGATGTCATGATGTGGAGGCCAGATATACATGTTTGTGTATTGTGTGTATGTGGATGTTGTGGTGAAGAATTTATAGCCTAATGGGAACAGAGAGCAACAGAGCCAAAAGTAATCACTACAATGCAGGGAAATGTCAGGCTTATAAATGTAGACATGGAGAGACACAATCATGGTTCAAGAGGCATTTCAGAGTCAGATACTAAAGTTTTTCATCATAAAGTTCAGGAATAATTTTTCAGATGATATTCTATGGAGGTGCTGAATGGGGTATATGAGTTTATTAAATCTACCCATGGTGAAAAGGACAGTTCATGTAACAATAAGATGTGTACAATAGGAACATCATCAACTGTGACTCCAGTTTGTCTGCATAATCACAAAGAGTCAGAGGTTTTCTGCCAAAATTGTGGATGCTATGATGTTCGATCTATTTAACTCATATGATACCAGAACTCACTGAATTGATATGTAACACAGAAGAACTTTGAGATACAAGAAGTGCATTTTGAAGATTTTTGCAAAAGAAATGATTCCTCACCAGTGCAAACTCATCAACATGCAGTCTTGTCTTTTCTATCTCACCACTGGTAGTAAAAGGCAAGATGGCTGACTCTGCTCCTTTGGTGAACAGCACTTGGCCTCCTTGAAAGTCAAGAGACAAAAAGGCAGTCCAGGAAAAATTGAAGTTACACATATAAATGAAATAATGCATTTGCCTAATTTGCCTTGTACTGTAGCCATCAGTATGTTAGTGTGTGTGTGTGTGTGGATAAGAGTCACATAAATGCACTCCATTAACCATTTACCAAAAATGCAGAGCAGTAGAACATTGTGTTACCTGAGGGAGTCTGTAGTATAACACTCATCCTCCTACGGTCAGCATCAAACTCTAACACATGGAGCAGTTTATACCTGAGTGAGCAGAGAGGGGATTAACTTCACTTTGGACTCAATGGACGGACACATACAATTTTTTTGGGGCAGGTTGTTTCCACAATTAGCTTTTGGCTGCAGTCTAGATTCATGCATGCATGTTTTTGTTGCTTTAGTACAGGGCCAACATTAAATGCAAGCATCAGATGAGAGCATTGGCACTTGTTCCAGTCTTGTAGATTATAACTGATTAAGACATTTAAACTGAGGTTTGCCATAGACAATATTAAGCACCACATTCAATAGTTGGTTATCATAAAATTATTTTTTTTGAGTATTTGTGATGTAAGAGGTGCACAGGGTGAGACGTACTTCTCTGACTTGCCAAATGTTTTGATTTCCATGGTATCTCCACTGCCGCCAATGAAGGCCACTCCAATTCTGCAGAAAGAAAGACAAAGTTAATAGCTAGAATTCTTTGGAGAGTTGACCTTTAAATATGAGGTGAAGGTAATTTTGCCTTTAAAAGACAAAAAAGTAACTTTTAGCTATATTGCTCCCTTCAAGCCATTAAATCGTTCATTTGTCCAGTTATTAATCTTTCTCAGGGACAAGGAAGGCTGGTGCTTTCAGTTTATGGCACGTGTTTACACTGTGGAGAAATTAAACCCAGGGGAACAAAGACTCCAAAAAGGTGGTAGGATTTGTTTTTCTCAAACACCACACATGACAACACAAGATTTGTGAACTCAATGTTAGTGTATTTTGGCCCATGATTGCATTTCAGTAAGATATACAATTTGTTTATTTATAGAGCACATTAGCACTCAATGTACAGTATTGGTTGATATTTCAGATGATAGTTACATTTATGATGGTATTGAAACATCAACTGATTGTTACATCAACCAGTGATTATCTAGGTCAGGGTTCTAACAGTTGTGTTTTGGCTTAAATCAACATGTCAACAATGTCTGTGGCTCAATGAAGCATAGATGCACTGGGTCATGGGTGCAGCCACTTAATGCTAAACATAATTTAACTTGATGGTTTAAAACCTACACTGGCCATAATCACTGACTTCAAGCACCATGAATCCTGAAAGATATAACAACACATCTGACAAATTAAATGGGTACTACACATGACATTCCTTAACCATCAATCTCTCCTTGTTTCCATGTAGAACTGGAGGATTTTTTTGCTTAAGCATCTTTAGCAATCCTTTTTCAAACTGGTATAGTAGGGTCTGGTGACGTTCTTAATGATTTTTCCCTTTTGAGCCACTTTCCAGACAGACCTGCTTGAGGGTTTTTACACAACCCTCTAGACATTAAATTCATACCCATGCTATATTTCTGTGACAGTAAAATGAACAAGAGTAAGAAAAAGTGCCACTTTCTATTTGGCCAGCAGTCCAACTTCCAGAAGTATTTTAATGTCCCTTAGCAGCTGACAGTAAGAAAAGGTAGTCCAACAGGAAGATTTTAACCTCATGTCAACAACCAGGATTTATAATTGTGAAGCGGTAAAGAAAAGCCATGTGTATTATAACTAGGACTTTTTGGCTTCACAAAAGCCCAAGTTCTCTTACACCAAGAGAAACTAGACACCACTCTTAACTTATAGTTTTGTTTTCTTCCATCATTAGCACTTCAACAAAGACAAAAAGGCTGAAGTTGACACATTTCATGCATTATGACAATTACACACCAATGCAATCTGGTGAAAATACAAGCTCTTATGGAAATTTTGCCCTGCTGTAAACATGAAGATAGGAATAATTTTTTTTGTTATTGGTACCTTCATCAACTACTTTATTTTTTAGTTTCCATTCAGATTTCAGACTATGGACTATTTGAAATGAACCTCACCTCTTTGCTGCCTCGACTAGTGCTTTCTCGTCTGGGGAAGAGGCATAGTATTCCATGTGATTGGAAGAGAAACCATTTGCATGGGAGAATGGGTCTCCTCCCCCAACCAGGCAGTCTGGCTGGTCATAGCTGATCTGTACTGTGTGACACAATGACACCGCCTTGAGAAATAACAATTCCTCACCAATCTGGAAGGAGAGAAAATGGAGGAAGAGAAGTAGAAACCTTATAAATTATCAAGAAAAACATAAGTGATCATTTACAGTCACTTCATTTGCAAATAGTAGCTTTCAGTGTAAGTGTAGTGTACTGTATTGGAGTTTGATTTAGGTGAAGAAAATCATTTGTACAGTTCTACTCCTTAGTTGCAAAAGCATATTAGTCAAATTGTCCATTGTTGAGTATATGAATGGCCTGAGGCAAAAAACCATGGTTGTGCTTGTTTGAGATGGCAGCAGTGAGAACAGCATATATGTGCAAAGTGTGTACCTGCCAAAAGAAAATGAATGAAATGTGTATGTATTCCAGTTACCAGGTGAGGCGTAGAACCATCTGGTGAATCGTCTGTCATTCCCTCTGGTACTAATTTACCATTAACTTCCCGGTACTTAGTTCCATTAATTGAACACTCACGAAACTGCATCTCGTTTTCCGTTAGCGTACCCGTCTTATCAGTAAAAACATACTCCACCTAGAAAAAAGAAACACGCCAAACACATGCAAGTTTAGTTACGCATTGGTGAGGCAGGTGAGGTATCCCATTAAAAGAAAATTTAATGAGGCTTCTGAAATATGGATAAATTATATGTTTAGATCTTTGCCTTACATAAATAAACTTAAATTTATTCCAATACGTGACAAAGTAAACTACATAGTAATTAACTGTGTGTGAATGTACTCTTTTTCCATACCTGCCCCAGCTCCTCATTGAGGTCAGAGGTGTTGACCTGAGCTTTCTGATCACTTTCCACATGGTAAAGGTCCAAATCCCAGCCAATGAAAAAGGAGCCCAGGAACTTCTGCATCTCCACAGTAACGTAGAGTGAGATGGGGATGATGAAGTTATAGAGGACCAGGAATGCCAAGAAGTCTGAGATGAACTTCAAAATCTAAAGGAGGCAGGAGAGAGTAAGTTTTTATTAGGATGATACTTCAGCATTGATCCAACTAAATCAAAGCAGGCAGTGTAATCCATTCCCATAAAAGAGTTAATTAGTTTATGTGACAGGAAAGGAGAGAGAGGATGACAGACTGACAGTACCAGCAGCTAAGGAAAAGCCATGTTTATGATATGTTTGAGCTGGAATTGAGCTCTGGCTGACTTGAACTTGAACAAAATTAGGCCATTAGACAATATATGCAATAGTATAGTATAGTGAAAATACAATTAGGTTTTTTTTAGACTTTTAAACAATTTAAAAAAAAAAACTATTTTCAGAGTCAAGTCAAAGTCAAGTCAGAGCACCTGTTATATTACACCTAAAAACACAGTCATTATGTTGTTGCTGGTATTCCTCTCCCATTTACAACTGACTGATTAGTGAAGATGGGTAGGCTGATAGGACGGCAGACTGGCCCAGTGACAAGCACTTCCTTTGTTATGTCTTGTCACAAAATCTAGAGACATTCAACTCCCCTACCAGCACCATTCTAGGACTCTGCGTGTTTGAGTGTGTATGTGCAGATTCAAGTCTTTGCTTCTTAATATCTTAATATCTTCAGTAACTCTGTTCATTTATAGCTGCAGTGGGGAGAAAAAGCCCATAATTTTTTGGCAACAAGATGAAAGTGGAAGACGGGTTGAAAGTGGAAGACAGGTTGCACAGACGTAACAAGAGAGACAGAACTGGAATGTCAACTAAAATCTTACCTCATCTTATCTCTGGAGCTGATAGTCTGCACTACTTACACAAACTAATGCTTAATACAAAGCAGACTAACCGGACTGCTGTTTCTCTCTTGCTCAGTCTTTTGGTTGTAGAAAGGCTCGTCCCATTTTTCCTCTGCCTGCCAGGCATACTTCAGGATGGTGCTGAGAATGGCCTCGAACAGCAAGATGCCCAGGTAGATGATTAGGAAGGTATTCATGGACCTGATGCAGGAAAATATTTTCAAGTTTAGTGTTTATTTAAGAATATCCAAAAACAGCAATATATTGTTCTCTCTGAGAGGCAACAGAAAGTGTTTACTTCTCTACTGCAGAGCGTTTCTGGGACTTGCACTTATAGTTGAGGGCCATTTTGGACTCCATCCCTGTGTAAACCGCCACACCTACAACATCACAGATGGTTAAGGTTTTAAGAGCAGCTTGTGAGACATTAGTCAAACTGATAATTGATCAAGTTCTACATTAAACCATAAGAACATTAAACACTGAAATTGTCCATGTGTCCGTGGCAGATAATTTAAAACAATTATAATAGCATACACAGTACACTCTATTGAAGCTTTGGGACACTATGGTAAAGAAGATGCAGATAAGAGAACTTTGAACATTGAGTCTATGAGAACTGTGAAGTGGCAGTGTCACCTCCCTATCAAGCTTCCAATATCCACTAGAGGCAACTGGTTCTTGAATAGCTGTATTTGATCATTCTTTCACTCCAAATTCAACTGGTAACTCATGAGGGTTTGGGTTTACAGGACCATTCCTTTTGGTTTCATAGTATTGACTTACCGAAAATCTCTTTGGTATTTTTCAACCTGGCCCCCCGCAGCAGCAAATTCTCTGGACCCAGCGGTCTAATACAAGAACAAGTATAACATAAGTAGGGAGAAGGATGGATGGTGTTATATGATTGTGGTAGGACACAGTAGGACCTTAATAAAATTAAAATAATCTAAAAAAAAAATCTATTTTGTTGACATAACCACACTATTGATTAATTACCTTAAAAAAGGTGTTTTTAACAGAAAACATTTTATGTTCTTTTAAAACCCTGCAAAGTGAATGAAAAACACATTTCTGCCTCCACTGCCATCCCATCGTATTTGGTTGTAGGCGCAACACAGGTCCCTTACAGTCTCCAGGGACTCTCTATCGAACCAAGGGAGGTCTGTTTAGCAATATTTTGGGCTGTTGTATAAACCTGTGTCAGTAGTTCATCTTGCACAAATATAATTATAAGCCAAACCAGCTGGATAAATCTGATCTCACCTGACTATCTCCTCCCCATGCTGAGTCACTGTAATCCGACCGACAAACCTGGAAAACACCAAAGGCATTTCAGTTGAGTGGACGAACAGCGACAGGAACAAGAGTCACAAACCAGGCCACTTGAAGAAATCATGTAAAGGCATGAAAACATTGGGAGGGCTTTTAAATGCACTTCAATAACGAGGTTACTGTGAAGCCCGTATTTACATGCAGTTGGAGAGTAATCATATTTCTCGTCTACACTCATATTTTAAAAGGTTTGGATTGATGTCTCTCCAGCCTGTATAGATTTTCTTTTGAGCATTTGGACTGACAGGGCACAAAGCACGGAGAATACACCCTGAGGTGAACAGCTTTTCTTTGATAGAAGATTTAGACCTATTCACTTCAGTTTCAACTGGATTTTGGATTCAATTATTTTGAAAACAAAAATCCTTCCATCCTACTACAATGCTGCCAGTGTGGTACTCTCTCTATATGGAGTATTTATTATCCACATGTAAGAATTATGATATTGTGTATGGTATTGAGTAAACTAAGTTTCTTGTTAACATGATCATGAAGCTGACACTAGCTGGGTTAGTTAAGTGCATTTTAACACAGGGAGCATTAACACACGGCAACCCAGAGCGGGGGAGAGGAGAAAGCCGCCGTTGAAACAAACTGCCTGATCTAAAAATACATTCATCGATCCTAAAGTAGCCAGCTGAGACAGACAAGACGAAGAGGGGTTGTTGAAGAGGTGATGAAGCCATCTCACAGCATCATCCATTTAATAACAGGATATTTCTATTATGTATTAATCATGGTTGTTTGTAAAATGGGGTCTAGAGACTTCCAGGGGTTCTTCATGGGATACATGAAAATAAAATGAGCGACATGAGCTATACTTACAGTGCAACGGATATAAGAAATAAAAACCAAGGCTAAAAAACAAAAATACGAAAGTATTGCTGTATGAGGTTTCCAAGCAGAATCTTGTGTCTAATATTCTTATTTGGGTCTGGCTGGGAATATCCTTTGTCTATTGAAAGTGACCTCATACTGGACTTTTCATGTTCTCACCCTGAAGGTGCTTATTACCTGTACAGGTCAGCTTCTGGTTGTTGACACTCCACCACAGCCTGCAGAGCCTCCAGCTGGGACACTGATTGACACACTGATGTCTCTGCCACAGAGAAGTGGGTCTACAGACACATACATACATAACACACAAGTACAGTTAAATGCAGATGACAGCAAATCATTATTTCACATTGAATAAAGATAATTTTGTTCAGTTTATAAAGGAAAAGACTTCATACAAATGAGGACTCATGAACAAACTCATGATCACACAGATATGCTGTTAGAACACACAGCTCTCTATTTAGGAAATAACCGGTTCAGTCAGTTGGTGCTGCTCTGCAGGAGAGAAACCAACTATGTCAACATGACCAATAAGAATGTCAGGTTAGGGTGGATGTGAGGGTACGACAGACCAGTGGGTTAGTGGAATTATTATTTAATTTGATAAATAAATCAAACAAAGGAGGGGCCTGGGAGGGTGTTGAATAAGGTACAATCTGCAAAGTTACAGTGACAGTCTAACGTATTTAAAACCTTATCAGATGTTAAAACACACCATAGCTTTTTTTTTTAATGCTCACAGACATGACTTAACTCAGAAATCCATGACAATCGAACGTGAAATAGTAGAAATATGACGTTCACATTACAGTAATTCACCAGGAATGCGCACCTGCATAAATTCTAAATATAGCATAAGGTGCATAGTTGTACAATTACGTTTTTTCAGGCCAAGACAAAAATCCTGTAAAAATAAACTGTAACAGAAGCAGCAGAATGTTGTTAGAGAGACTATTAACCACCATAGCCTCTGGTAAGATGGAGAGGAGAGATTTTCTAAATAAAAAATGTTGATATATGGAAATATATAATCATATTCAAGTCATTTTAGTCTTTTTTTTCCCATGGTATGAATGGTATGGTATACCTGACAGACACATACACAAGCTGGCATCAGTGATATGACAGATAAACAGAGGTCAACCAACTCTAAACTGCAAACAAATAAAGACTAACACTAATTATATGCAATCATTACATGAATCTCTCTCTCTCCATGCATAAAGCTTTAATATGAATTCCATCAGCCTTATGCTCCAGCATGTCATCAACCCTCTTTTCTTATGCATCATCACTACTATCACTGTTAAGTCCATTTAAGTCCATCCTTAAAAGGAATTCTGTGGTGTTTTTGACCACTTGTAGTGCCCATAGGCCACTCAATGTTTTTAGTCTGTTCCTCTTTGTTTGAATTGTGTAGAAGGTTGCACATGTAAGTGTTTGTTTACATCCCACAGTGCCTTTAAAGTGGAACAGCTGGCTTGTGGAGTTTGCAGGAACTAGGACTAGTGGATATCTTGTTTATTCAATCAAATGGTTGATTGCACCACAAACAACACTCTTTTCGGGAAGAAAGAGAACTTCACAGGGTACCTTCAGTCTGTTTAACTTTTCAAACAACTCATAACAGCTGATATTCTCAATTACACTCCCAAAGCTAACACGTACACACGTACACGTACACACACACCTTAAGGTTGGTCTCTCCATCGAGGCTGGCTGTCGTGATGTGACAGGTGCCATCTGCACGATCTGATGAAAGCAACACCAAGTCAGCAGGGAACGTTTCATCTTTAGCCACACGAACAATGTCCCCTACCTGGATGGAGACACACACAAACACACGCAGACTGTTAAATTTTTTGTTTTATTTGTAATAGTTCTTTTGTGTTAATTAAATTTCTTTTTGTATAAGACCAGAGAGAAAAAAACATGAATCTGAATTATCAGGTGTTACTGGAATTAGTTTTTTTTTGTATTTATTCTAACTAGATGCTGTCTATGAGTAACAACTTAGCAATTTCACTGCATTGCAAATTGGCATTTGAGTTGCCAATATCCAACTCTCAGACTTCTAAAGACCCAGCAACTCTGCACACCTTTGTGCCTTTGCATTAAATAAAATCTTTCAGTTCAGGTGACAGCAGGTATTCTGGCTGTTATTGGATTAATAGAACCAAGAGCTTCAAACTTGAGAGATTAATTTACTGTTTGACATTAGTACACACACCATTTAGGTAGTGTTGCATTGGCTTCAGATCCACTAGTTACAAGGAAGTGTCTGATCTCAGACACTGTAACTTGTAATACAACAGTGTTCAGTTACAGGCGTGTTCAGGTAAGACACCTCATCGGTGACGAGAGAGGTAATAACAAGACTTAATTCTAATGAGTGTGTGTCAACTGCAAATGGCTCAAAAATTGTTCACTGTGGTTCACCACCAGTCGGCAGGAAAATGACAGGCTGTGAGGAAAAATGCACTGAGTAACACAGTAATACAATCCAATAATATGGACTTGACACAGTGGCATTTGTAGACTTGTGTTACTGCAACAAATGCATCAGTCACAGAACATTCCACACTCAGTATTTGATATTCTGACACATGAAGAGTGCTTTTCTCAACACACCTTATATTATATTTCTATATAGTCTAATTCTACAGAAATACCATTAGCACCAGGAATTTAACAGTCAAGCTAAAGTTGGCTATTGAGTACAAGTTGTGAAAAGCTATTTTTAGATCCTTTAAGGTGCAGGTTTCAGCCATCTTACCCTGATGTTCTTAGATCTTGTCTGGACCAGACTTCCACTGCGAACCACAAACACTGGAGCCCCATTCACCTCGTTGTCTGCTTTGTGTCTCAGCCAGTCCTCATAGCCCTATGAAAACACTCATTCAGTAACCAACAAAACAGAGTTGACAACTGATAGTTGCCAGCTTCACAGTGGAATATAAAATCATTGCTAAACAGTGGTGACACAGGCACAACTCGCAGTCACAGATCTACTGCACTAACTATTATACGTTACTCTGACCACACTGTTTTGTATCAGTCCCAGGTTTATTACTAGTTAGAAAATATATCATTGTGTCAAACTGGTTTTGTTAATGGATTTGAATTCAACTAAGTACTGAACTAAGATGAAACAAGTTGGTTTTCACAAGTTGTTGACAACAATAATTTTAATAATAATGCATGTATGCTAGTTCCCTATTTGAGCACAACAAAGAGGAAGTTGTCATGCTTGTGTTCTTACCTGTTTTATGGCAGTTACTGTGATCACAAAGAAAAGAGGCAGACCGCTGGTGACTGGGGAAGTTGGGGTATCTATCATTAACTGAAAAGACAAATCCAGAGGAAGGGGTGTAGAGATGTCAACAAATTGAATGTGTGGTGGAAATAAAAATATTATACCAAAGACTCAGCAAGAGTGGGTGTGTCATGTTACAGAGATAACTACAAAATACAAGAGAGAAGTGGCAGCTTATGTGTCAAACAGGAAAGCTCTTTCACTTCCCTCAAATGTTGAATTGTCAATACAATACAGTAGTCACACACAGACAAAAGTAACACTTGAGTCAGTGATGATGCATTTTCAGAGGCTTTTCAGGTATATATATTAATATTATATATATTAAATATATATATCTTCAAATATGTTTAAATATATTTACAAATATATTTTCAAAGATATATGTATATTATTTTGACTTTTAGTCCTTGTTGAAGAGTTGTGAGTACAGAGATACAGTAAATGTGGGGAGGGAGAGGGGGGATAAGACATGCAACAAAATCCCTGACTTCACTTGAGCTGAGTGCATTACATTTGCAGTATGAGGTATGTGGTTATATGGTCATCACCTATATAAAACATGTTTTTGATGATGAGCAAATGCTACAATAGTTTTATATAGCACAGAGCATGGAAGGATGGTGATATGACCTCTTTCAGACATTACCTCTTAGATCACGTTAACATTTTGTTGATTACACACATCATCTCCCTCCTGGTAGTTGACTTTGAACTTCAATCCACAATGAAATTAAGCCTGCTTCAAGCTCTGAAGGTGTAGGTGCACATTAACGTTAACCCTATGCAGTTATGCAGCTATGCAGTAACCACCAGCTGAGCTATGGAACAATGCTTTAATGAGTGGGTGCTCATTTTGTTTGTTCTCAGAAGTGTGTTACACATTCTTTCCAATGGTTTCAAACTACTCCACCTCTCAACAGGTGGTGGTGAAGCACAGAAAAAGCAAGAATGCCCCAGCAAACGAAGAAAAGAAGAATACTGCAACAAGCTAATTATGGAAGTTTCAAATTCAGGAGGTTGTGTTAATGTTTTGTGAGAAAAAAAACAGTCTACATGTCATCTGTTAGGCCTCAGGGATACAAACAATGAATTTAGGTGAGTCACACTGATTGTAAACTGACTTTGTTTGTTTATAAGAAAGCTCCTCAGGATACCTTTAAGGAAGACACACCACAGGACTATTTGAACATTTAAACAAACAACATCAAACATTTAACTCTAATAAGAATTTACATATCAAGACTTCTCTTTACTTGGTTTAAGAGAAATAGCAGTTCACAACAGTTATCTAGGAATTAATCTCAGCCCAGCTAAAAATGGTCAAATGGGCCATCCAAGTGTCATTCTCGTAATGTGAAGCTAAAGAGAGGCCCTCCTTTCAGTGACTTCAGACGAAGCTGACTTCAGCTTCACTGACAAGTTGAGTGGGTGAAAAGTGAGCCTTTTTTTAGACAGAGTCAACTCGATTGCTTGGGCTTCACTACACAGTCCCAAATAAGTCTGAAAATTTGAAAGCCAAATCTTACATCACAGGCTGAGTGATGCAAAGTGAAGGCCTGACGCTCAGGGCTGGCTTTAAAGTCACACGTATTACTTAATGTGTGGGTGTATCGCGTCAATCGAGAGAAAAACCTGCCTCTGCTGGGCCCCAGAAGCAAATGAGTCACTAACTGATGCCTGGACACACACACACACACACACACACACACACACACACACACACACACACTTTTAGGTCGCACTTGACCTGTCACCATCTGACTGAGAAGAAAATGCACCTGCAGTAGGGAATAGTGGGAGTCTTTTTACCTGTACAAGGAAGATAATGAGAAAATAGAAGTTGGCTATCCTTCTGAACTGCTCGAACAGATTCTTGGGGACAAAATTCCAAATTGTGTACTGAAAGAAAAAGAAAAAAATATCATCAATTTAAATATGCGAGGCAGTAATACTAGACTATTTCTGGCTGGCACTATTCAAACTACAAATCAACACATTACAAATTCCATTAATTTGTTTTTTAGAGCATAGCAAGTTTAATTGTCTAATACAAAACAAAAACCAAGTCTGTCACAGTATCATACATATCGTGTCACTAAATGGCTGACAAAAATAAGATGAAGGATTCATCTTGAGAGGTTTTCATAAAGCTCAAAGTTGTCAACCCAAATTCTGAATAAAATAAGAGATGTAACAGCTTTAATTAACAGGAATCTGACATCCTGAACTTATGCAGCATGATCCTCTAAGGATTTTGGTATGTGGTGAAGGAGTTCAGCCAGTCTTGAGCTGAGTACACTGTGCTTCAGAAGAGATGCTCATGCGCTGCTGTGAAGTTTCAGTTCATCGCTTCCGGTGCAGCACAGGCTGCAAAGAAAACCGTGGCTGTACTTTGTTTACTTTACACAAGTAACAAGCATTACCTTGTTTTTATTTGAGATGTGTCTGTCTCTCAAAAAGCATGACTTCAATTTAATCCTAAGTGAGGTAACGTAAAGCTACTGTCAATCATGTAATCAACTCCCTAATCAGTGAGTCACCACTGCTGGAGGCAGGCAGCAACCTCTTTGGATGATTATCATTTTATTCTGTCTTCTTCCAACTGACCCACTAATCCTCTCACCAACATAAAACTTTTTTGTCTGAGTTAATCCTGTTATCATCACATTGTGCTTCACCCTCCTTAACACTGTTCAGGGTGGTGCCAGAAATCAGTTTAAGAGATTCTGTGGGCCACATTCTTTTCCTCAGGCACGGGTGTTGTCATTGCTCAGGCTCATGCAAAATGTCATGATTCATATCTTTCAAAAAACAAAACAAGAAGGGCCTCAAACCACCTAATTTGTGAATAAATAAATAAACAATGCATCTATCACTGAGCTGTTTTGCACTTGTGGCTAAAGATGCTAAAGTTCCAACATAGTCTTTTTGTGGTAATGTTTGTGATTCTGGCGTTTATGGGGGGAAATAAAGCCAAGAGCTGAAGATTTATGATATAAACTAAAATATTCTCCAGAATAAAACTTTTTCCTCCTTATCGTGTATAGTAAAAAAGAAATTGACGTATTGCATCGTTCTTGGCAACAACCATGAAGTTATGTGGTAAAAACCACATGGGGAAAAATGCAACACTGGATTATGCAATATTTTGTACCTTGGATGAGATGATTCGGTTGTCTGCAAAGCGTTGTGGTATGTAGTGGCCATGCTGGGGGAAACGGTTTGCTACATAAACCGTCCTGGTCTCACTCTGATGAGGAGGGTCAAAGCCCTGAGGGAAGGGAGGATACATGGGAGAGGGTGTGGAGACAAGGGGGAAGGAAAAAAGGACAAGTGGAACAGGAGGGGGAAAAAAACAGCAGGTTACTCAAAGTAGACATCTTACAAATATTTTCTTTGATTAAAAAAAAAAAACTCTACCTTAGAACAAAGTAATTTTAATAAACATGGCAGTGCTTATCAAAATGAAATTAAGAACAAAATGTTGACAAGCCTGTACCTTTGACCTCTTTTCATGTACACTGGTGTTTAGCTGAAATGTTTAGTCAATTAAGATAAAAATGATTAACAACTATTTTGATAAACAGTTAATTGTATTAATCACTTTTTCAACCAATAATACCCCAAATTTGCTGGTATGGCAGTACCAGCCCAGTCAAGATAAGAGAGGATTACTGATGACTAATAACTATTATTACTGATTGACAGTAATATGAGAAAAGCTTATATTGTAGTTATCATGACAAACTTATCCAAACCAGAAAAAATGCAACAGGAAATACTGTTGCATTCACCGAAGGGTTACTTAAACTATTCTAAGACATTAGCATTATAGAGAACATACTGAAATGCAGAGTTAGCTACTGGCGCTCAAGAAAAGCATCACTGGCCCTGTTCACACCTGGCATTAACATGCGTCTCCACATGTGTCTCGAGTGACCACTTGTGATTGGATCTCACTTCCCCCGCTCTATATGCAAATAAGCCAGTCAATGGCAGACGGGTCTGTTGTCAATGAGTGTTTGTGTGTCTGCATGTGTGAGACAGATGTTAATGCCAGGTCTGAAGAGGCCATTATGGCCTTATTTTTAAGTAACGTTATATTGTTGGCTAGAGAAGCACAACTAATCCACTCTTAAATCAACTTGGGAGAACATTTTGCTCTTCTATTCAACAGGGTTTCAGTGAGTTAGTAGAGGTTCTTTTGGTAATTGAGGCATCATACAGTGAGAAAAAGAGCAAAAAAAGTACCAGAAACTACTTGTGTGCATCAAGCAAGGTGGTGGCATATACTCACAGTACAAGAGGAAGAACATGGTAAAAATCTCTTGCTCAATTAATACTACTGCGTACTGTTTCTTACTGTACTGTATGAGTACTGGGTCATGTTTGCAGCAGAACGGCACATTTTTCCAACACCACAATTCAAACCAGAACCAAAAAGAAGCCACTTTAAAAACATTTTTAACATGTCAATAAAAAAATAGAGATGCATGACAAGTGAACTGCTTATCATATTCTAGTCAATAGCCATGACTCACTCTCTTATCCTTATCCATTAGGAGACATATGGATCTTAAAGTAGCTTGCTAACTGTGGGCAGTGGTTAATTTTCTGGCAAATGGCATTTAGACGAACCATGACATCTGTAAATTTTATGTCAACACTCTTCACATCTTCTATACTGAAGTGCAAACATGTTTAACACTGGTTAATACTAGAAGTTATTATCGGCTAACGTTGGTCATTTTTCATCCACTCATCTTAAAACCAAAAACATGATGCAGTTTTCATTAAGCTATTTCATAACATCACTATTAATGACACAATCTCACAACATAGTTTTCTGATACCATCATTTCAATCACACTAAATGCAACAAAATTCAGAAGCTAAAGCAAGTGCTTGCAGTCATTTGCAAATGATGTAGCTCTAACACACACTTGCGCGCACACACACACACCCATACGCACACACAGAGGAATGTATCCGGGCCACGTCACTCACTCCCACACTGATTCACCTCTGTCCATGGACACATGTAAACTATTACTGTCTTTCACTCTGTTATGCTCTCCATCTGCTGCTGTTTTCTAAATAAATGCACCACATCCGACACTATAATTAAAAAAACAACATATTTGTTAGCGCTTTAAAATAAATCATTAAATAGGTTCTTAAACTAACAAGTACAAAGTTGCTATAGTTGGAAGGTCTCATTATTTCTTCCTATTAATATCTTAGGTATCATTTACAAAATTTACACAAATTAATCACCTTCATTTTCACGGTGTCATAAGCACTTTACATAAAGCTTCAAACATTGCCCCTTCTGTCTTCACCTGGCATAAATGCAGTGATATGGTTCTAAGGAATAAAAAACAATATTTATATCATCTTATTTACAGCTCCAGTGAGAGGATGGTTTGGGGGTTGGGGGGGTGATATGCAGCAAAGGGTCTCAGGCCAGACCCAAACCCCAGATCCTGCAAGGATAGAGCCTTCGTGGTACACGCTATACAAGGTGAGCCACCAAGGAGCCTCAGTTATAAAATAAATGATGTCACTTCCATGCCTTTACATTCATTTTTGTATATAATGGATAGAAGAGGGGTCACACTGTGGCCACATTAGAATAGTAGAAGCAAAATATATCGAAATGTATATTTATACCTCCAGCCCTCTGCATGTATAATGTATCATTAATCTAACCTAAAACGGGATAATTATTATGGGACAGCATCCACATAGAAACATACAGTATGTATACTGGAACCACACTACTCTCACAATTCTACTGAAACAGATCCAGTGACAGCAAACCACCATTTCTCAACCCTATGTGAATTCCTCACCAGCAAAATGCAGCCAACAAAGGAAGCTCTCACAAATTTCCAGTGAATGACTGAACCCTGTTTAAAACTTCACAGTATGTAGTGTGTATGTTGAACTCTGGTGTTGAACTGTTACAAAGTAGTTATGACTAGTCTTTTTGATTAAATGTTCTGGAGAGTCAAAGGTAACTTTCAGCTGGAAAAAGCTTCTACCAATTCACAGAATGCAGTTTACTATTTGTTGGTCTTTCAACACAACTCTAAAGTTTATTATATGGACATTTTACGATGGACGGTCAATTTACCATGTAAACCATGAAAAATCTTTTAAAGCAACATCCTGCATCAGATTCAATTAGGTTGACTTGCAAGTATCAGCAGCTTCGAGTTGCCCATTATAACAAGAGCTTCTAAGAACAACAGGAACATGTGGAATATAAGCACTGTTTGCTAACACTGACTGCTGGGCGGCTCCCATGAGGCTGTTACACTTAAACAGACATTAAGTAATAGAGGATTTTAAATCAACCTAAATGCACCAGCAATTGCAGACACTCTCTGAGACTGTCAGGAAGCAATATTTGTAAGCCAGAAATCCTTACAACTAGCAAAGTAATTGTTAAGTCACTGACATTAGTCGTGACTTACAGTTAGATTATGGTAGTACTTTACACTTTAGGACCATTAACATCTTACTCAATGCACATTTATTTGATCACTGTTCGAAACCTTGATGGTGGTTGTCTGAGGGGGAAAAAAAACTCCTTTCCTCTCTCCACCCATTTTCTTACATAGTGTGTGGAGTAAGAGGTTCTAACTCTCCACCACATCAATCAACTGTCAGTTGCTTAATCATTAATATCTTTCCACACAGCAGTTTAAGTTAGCTCAATTGCTGGCTGAGTACATGGTTTAATGTCCTGTGTAACTGTAACAAAGATACAGGAAACACCTTACTCATTGTTTATACAAGCACCACAACATAACTTAAAACTAGTATTTTTTGCAGCTTCAGTCACAAAAGGAACTGGTGATGTCTACCACTAACAGTAAATAATACAAATGAAAAATATTCTCACACTAGGATTACCTTTTGAATAAAATTGAAGTGTTAAATGATGAAAAAAATTGTACATTAGGTGTGTCATGCTGCATTTGACTTTAAGAGGTAAACAATTTGCTTTTCAATTTATTCTTTGAATGTTTTAGAAAGAAACATTTGAAATAACCAAAATAAAGAGCTTAAAATTCTAACTGTAGCCAGATCTCTTACTATATGTACAACTCTGCTGCACCAGCACAACCAACAGGTCCCAATATTAAATGATTTTTGGTTAATAAAGACTCAATAGTTAGCCCAATGCAGGCTATGGTACGACTGATGTGTATTTGAGGCACTTGAGCTTTTCATTTAACTCACCAATAAAGTGAGTAGAAGCCAGTTTTTCATTCTTTTTTCCCCTATGATAAAGATTTAAAGAGGACAATACTTTAAAATAATGAAAAAATAATAGGTCTCATTGTCTTTTTTTCTGGTATTACAACAACGAAAATTTTAAACAGTTAACAGTTGCAATGTGGCTTTCTTGTAAGCAAGCTTAAATTATATTTTTTATCTTGTCCTCAGACTTTTGTGGCTCCATCAATTTGTAGTGCGACAGGAAATTACTTCCTGTACAGAGCATACAAGTCCTACACTGCCTTGGAGGAATCACCAGCCTGAACCATGGTTGGGAGACAGTGTAAGGCATCACAACCAAGGCAACAGACTGAGTCGAATTATAGACAGAGGCATTTACCGACCGAAAGACTGCAACATGACCAAACACATATCTAATAACATGTGGCAAGAAATGAATAAATAAATGAATAAACTGACGCACAGCTACAGATGATAAGGAACTGCTTAATGGTCAGATGTTTTACTGCTTTATTATAATGAACTACTAGGAATGCTACAGCAAGTGAATGATCATGAATGACACTATAAAAGTGTAAAAATGACACTAAGAGTAGTGTATAAAAGCAAGCTTGTATGCCATAAGGGGATGGACAAACAATTTCTGGCAGGGGGGTCTATATAAAAACCTATAAAATAGGTTAAATTTGAAAATAATATATACAATGGAATTTGCAATTACACTTAAAGTTGTCAGAACAAGGTGTCAAAGTGTTATTTCAGCTGCTACTGCTACTTGTACTGTAATTATAATAAGTCTAAAAATAAATGCAGCATAACTAGCATAACGTCAGACATTAAAAGCCCTTCACACTGCCAGTTAGAACTCCCCACCTTCCCCTCCTGCATTCTCCTTCAAGTGGACCAATGTCACCAGAAAGAAACTGATAAGCAATATGTGAGTGAATAAACTGTGCATTACCTTCCAGCTGATATAAAGGTCAGAAAAATGCCCCTAACAAACTTTTTCATTAGACCACTTGTATCAAGATGCAATTTAATTACTTTCTTAATTAACTAGACAGTTATATGGGATGGGTCAATTGAATTGAGTTATCTCAAATTAGGAGGAGGCTACAGTTTCCATGGACTCAAACTCCCTATGGTGCGCTTTTGAAAAAAGTGAAGGCCAAGATTAAACTGTTAAAAAAAAAAAAAAAAAAAAAAAAAAAAA